>BNCR01000017.1:11212502-11540002 GCA_014656515.1 Oryzias celebensis | reverse complement strand
AGCTCATCATCTTTGATAAATGATTCGATTTTTATTACTTTTCTAATTTTTGTAGAAACTTCCCTGAAGTTCGTTTAAAGGGTTAGGAGAGTCCCAAAATCATAAAGGAGATGGTCTTTAATTTTTCCTATCTTTCAGTACTGAAATGCTTTCATTAAGTTCAGCTTAATGACTCATTTTTCTTTTAGGTTTATGTTCATATCTCAGAATTCAGAGACATTCAAGTTGCATTTCACGCTCAACTAACTGTATTAGAATCTGTCATATTTGTACATTTATGACAAATTTTTAATTTTTGATCTATCTTTCAAAAATGATCACTATATATAATATATTCTTGGAATATAATAGAATCCTGCACTTTTTTTTCTTTCACACCTAAACTTTTTAAAGTGAAAGAAGGCACCACCTGACATGACCCAGTTTATATCATCTACTTGGCTTAAATGAACATTTGAAAACTTTTGTTTTTCCTTTTTTTAGGGTGTCTAGATGACTCTTCTTTGAACGTCATCTGTGCTCGGTTGAGAGCAGCTGCTTGCTGGTTGTGGCTCGATGATTCAGAATATGTATGTCTCTGACATTTGATTTGCTCTGTCTTTTATCGTCATGTCTGTGAGCCGATCGATATCAAAGCCTAAACAAGATAATGCAGATCAAACAGATCGGTTAAAAAAAAACCTCAGACCTTCACAGAAGTCAGGTTTCTATCTTTTTATAGAACAAATCAATGATCATATGCTTCCAATACAAAACTGATTCATGCTTACAGTTCTTAAATGACGTAACGTGTGGATTCAGTTTGAGCTCTGCTGTGTCAGTGCAGTCTCTTGCTTCGTGGCTGCAGGCGGCTTTAAACCTGTTAAAGTTTCAGTGAGAGCTGCGACACGTCTGTGTCTCCTCTCATTACTTCATCCTACATCAATAAACTGAAGGCTCATTTAGTTCTAATAAGCTATCAACTGGGGTTCAGCTTTTCAGCGCTCTAATCACTGATGTCATGACGTTAATGAAGCAGGAACCGCGTCTGCTGGTTCATCGGGGATGATTCATGTCAAAAAGAGGGGAGGAGATGAGGATGAATAAAGGCTGAAGGAGGTGAACTTGTGCAGATCTCCCCACTCCTCTGGCTTTTCATTTCTTTTACTTCAATTTAATAAGCCGCTTAGCCTTTCTCGTTTAAGCATTTAAAGATACTGGACACCCACGAAGAATAAGTTGTACAGTTGAAGGTAAACTTAATTTTTTTTTATAGGTTGGACCCTTTGGCTTGTCTTCTCCTCTGCTTCATCCTGATTGGATGCTAAAATACAGAGCTCCCAATTAAAGTCATGGATGATAGCAGAATAAAATAGAGCAGAACAGATTTGTGGCGCTCCATCGTCTGAGCTTTAAAACACATGGAGGATTTCCATGTTATGCCCATCCATGACTCAAACAAATGTGACTGCAACATACGCTTCCAAATAAATATCAATTTCTTTTGTTACCATTTTGGTTGACACCGTACAATGTATAAGGAAACTGGACTGGGTGACTCCTCCCCCTTGTGTTCCAAGTAGGAAGTACCTGCCGGCTCCAAGAAGCCAAAATCCCATAGACTTCAATCAAGAAACAAATAACTATCTTGCTCTACAACTGTTTTTTACGTTGTCTTGCAACATGTTCTTGCAAATCCTAATTTATTTTTTTCATATTATAAATTGCTAGTTATTCAAGTTATAAACTGGCCAATCGGAGGCACTCTTATTTGGAGAGAGTGGTTGCCATAGAAACAATGACTCAAACTGACAAATCACTGTTTACTTTTGTTGCATAGCTCCAAAATGATGACGTGTGTATCGTGAATAAAATGTCGACTTAATTGACTGGAAGTAAATCATTCTCTATAGGTGACATCACATTCACTCAGTCCAGTTCTCATTTTTAGTCAATGACTGAAACTTACAGCCTCCTATTTAATTATTTATAGCGTTTCATGCTGTTTTAGTTAATTTGAATTTACCTTGTATAATTTTGTTAGAGAAAAGTCTCATTTCAGAAAAGAATTATTTCCTTAATTAATTAGAAGTAGAGGCTGTTGTTTTTTCTGAATTTGAGGTAAAATGGTCTCTAAAGTAAAGATAATGATCCTCGTCATGAATGATTTATAATCTGTTACGGAAACAAGCAATAAATTCCACTCTTTATAAGTTTTGTTTGTTTTAAAGCTGCACAGACTCTCCTGCTCTGGAGCTGTACATTGAAAATAATGCTTTAAAACAATATGTTTTATGATCAAACTCACTCTGATCATCTTTTGATCTATTTTAAAAGCATTCACAGTGTCCTGTTTTCTTAGATATATTTTCTACAGAATTCCTTAGAAATTTGCCTCTGAGTTGTGGGCGGGACCGTTGGACACCCCGCCCCCTTCCCTGTTGCTGACAGCACAGAGCAGAAAGCTTGTGGCTCCGCCCCCAACCAATGCTGTTTTTTTCAAACAGCATTTTTTTTGTCTGCTCCTGATGCACAATGACTTGAGTAAAGAAATACTCAAATTTGAACTTAATCTTATTAATATGTGTGCATCAAGAGAAATGCCTCAAGAACATGGTAAAAAAAAGTGGTCTTTGACTGAATTAGTACAAACTGAGTTGTTTTACATTTTAAATGTTTTAGCTACTTTTGTAAAAGTAACATATTTTGTCTTCTTCGCCTTCTCTTGGTCTTCAGGTCCCCTTTTTCCAGAAAAGCTTTCCAAGGCGTTCCGACAAAGGCTCAACCTACTCTGTTTTAGACATTCCACAGACTGTAACCATAATGTAGTCCTTCTTTCTGGCTAAGTTTACCCAAAGGAGCAAATGGAGAAAGTTGAGGAGGATCTGAACCTCTCATTTCTGCTGGATCATGAAAGAGAAATGATCCTGAAGGTCCTGCAAAAAGATGAGAAACTAAGAAAACAAGAGGAGAAAAGGATAAGGTGAGATCTTCATCACCACTCCATCTTCTCGTGCACTCCTCATCTTCCTGTTTCTGTCATTCAGGAAGATGAAGAACGAGCTTTTGGAGATCAAGCACAAAGGTTCCCGGCGGCCTCAGGAGTCCGGGGACAGGCTGTGTGCTCGCTGCAGTAAAACCTTAGGCCTGATCTTTGACCGAGGAGAACTCTGTGAGGAATGTCAGCAACGCGTCTGCAGCGAATGCCGCACTTTTACTTCCAGCTCGCGCAAGTGGAGATGCAGCGTCTGTGCCAAGATCCTGTAAGTGCGACGCCTGAATGATGATGAAGGCGAACGACCCCATTGGGGTTTTTTGAGGATTAATGATAGCATCTGTTTTCATTTGTCTCTGAGATCTTCAATGCTGTGCACATTTCAGTAAATCTACGCTAACATCCTAAGGGACACTCTGCTTGCAATTTGCAAATTTTCCTTGCAGCAAGATCTAAAAACATCTTGTAAGAAAATGCACTAATGAGATTGTATAAATCAGGAACGTTGGATCTTTAAATTTAGCTTAAAAAATAGGATCTTAGTTCCTCTACCTAACTTTAGGAGCCCATATATGCAAAATGCAGTGGCATTAGCATGGCAGGCTAGCAAAAGTTGCATTCCCCTGTTAATCCCACATTTTTATACTGAAATATTGTGAAAATGTAATGCCTAAATCTCTGTCCTAAGATGAACGAATGATATAACATAAGTTAGGAATGTGGGTGTGGTTAACAAAAAACATTTGTTGCCAAGGAAACCCAAAGGTTTACCTTCTCAGATTTTTCTAAACATGTTCAAGCTACTAACCTTTGGGGATAAAACCAACAATAAAGCCACAATTTAAAAAAAAGAATAACATTTTTCATCAATGTCACATGCACCTCTGACCAGGCTGGAAGAGGCAAAGGCGGGAATCAAAGAAGCCTCAAAGTGGGCTATGAGAGCGGGTAGCGCCTGCAGGCCAGACAACACTCTTCATAGATTGAAATTTTTTTATTTTTATTTTTTTATTATTCTAATTTGTGATTTTGTTGTGATCAAAAATGTCAAATTTATTTGATATTTTGTGAGAACATCTTTCATGTTTAAAGCATTTTAATTCTTTAGTAAGTGATCTGAAGTCTTAGCAAAAATGGTATTTTTTTAAGCTTAGAAACATGCATTGTGTGATTGCCAGTAATGTCAGCCATTGGGTTTCCTGCACTAACAAAATGACGCCTGAGGAGGGACAAGCGTTGACTGGAGTTTACTCCGCCTGACTCACCAACATTTTTTGCAAAATTCGTTTTTTTTAATTCAAAAAGTTTGTTTTCACCCCCAAAGAGTTTGACTTGGCAAAAAAGAACACAAATCTTGTGATGATCACAGATTACGAAATAGTCGAAATACTTGAACTTTTACGTATGATAGTTGATAAAGATTTGAAGAACAAAATAAAATGAAAGTATCAGTTTTCACAGTTCAGTTGATGTAAAAAACAACAAAAAAGAAACAACTGTTGTTGCTTAACTTGTGGTTAAAATATAGACTAACTCGCTTTATGTTTGTTTATTAGTTTTTAATGCTCATCTTTATGGCTGCATTTATTCTGCCGACCGAACAAGTTAAGGCGTCCCCATGCAGAGAATCATGACTGCAGGAAGAAAAGTTGAGTTATATTTTTGAACCTAAGGGTGAATTTAACGCAATATTCATCTGTAATTCATTGAACCACTGGGGTTTTACATTTGAAGCACCAGTTATTCCAGTTGTGTCCTTTTCCAGATTTTTGAAGCTCCTCTCTGCTTAGATTGAAACATCCCAGCTTTTTGATGCTGAAAAGCCACTTTACTTACAGATGAGTTTGCTCAGAAGAGTTTTGACGTTTTGAGTAGTGATGGATGTTTAATGAAATGTGATAGTATTGTTACCATTGTGGTTATATAGTCCCTAAATGTACATTTTTATTTAGTAAACCCCAGCTTTCTCTGGAATGAACTGCATCCCCTCTCTTCTTTTTCTTTTCCTAATCTAACCACATCTTCTATTTGATTGATTTGTTTGAATTGTTGACTTTTGTTCCACCACTATGTGAGTCTAAAGATGCAGCCTGATCACATCTGACGTGCAAACGTTTCTCAGCTTGGACTTACATTTAAACCCATTAGGTGTAGAAAGTCTCTCCATTTTCCAGCACGTTCTCCATCTCCTTCAGAGGTCCGTGGAGGCTGGAGCTCACACCAGCTGTCACTGAAGGAGAAGCAAAGAGTCCCAAAACAGAAAGCAAAGCAGAGTAAAGATGTGATTCCCTAAATGAAAGTGCTGAGGTGTGTGCTTGTGAAACAGGGAGCTGAAGGTTGTGAGCGGAGAATGGTTCCTGGAGGAGCGGTCCAAGCGCTTCGAGCAGAAAGTGATGAGCAGCGACGTGATCAAACACACCATCCTCAACATCCCGCCCTGTGAGTTTGACAGCTGACTTTGCTGAAGAATTCAGTCACGGTTTGCTGATGTGGTTTTTAATCGTAAGCCGCAGATAAAAAAGTGGCGGAAAAGCCTCCGGCCTCCCCGGACCCAGGGAAACAGGACAAGTCCAAACCCGGCCGGAGCGCAATACGCAACATTGTGGACGGAGCCAAAAAGAAAGGGTGAGAAAATGACAAAATGAGCTGCTTTATGAAAGATCAGGAAACATGCTCACTGTATATGCAAAACAGATGGATGAAATCATTTTTAAGTAAAAATGCAGTAGCTTAAAAAAACAAGCGAGCGTTCATATGTTTGATTGAGGCCTGGAATATCAAATAAGATACATTTGGTTACTGGATCAAGCAGTAATTAGATGGCAGGGGCCAACATTCCTCCTCATCTCAGCTGCAAACTGATGGTTCCTGAGGGAAAAGCCATGTAGGCGTGTAGCTTATTACATGATGTCCGACAGCAAAAGGATGCAGGGATCTTTGCCATTTTAAAAGCCCACTCCGATCATCTTTTGATCTATTTTCAAAGTGTTCCCAGTGATCATTGAATTAGGATTATGCTACTTTTAGCCAAAATCTAAAAACCTATGTCGCTTTCTAGGTCTTAGTTTCTGCAGAGCGGCAGGAGTTTATTAGAAATTTGCCTCTGAGTTGTGGTCCCCCACCTCCCTTTCCATCATCCATAACTGAGAATTATCTGTTTACACTCTTTACCACTAGCTTATAGCCCCTTACAACCCCAACCTAACATATGCGGTGCAACAAAAATGGCAAACAATATTGGAGCAATTCAGCCGCACAGTTTTGAGCCAGAAGCCAGCTTGGACAAATCATGTACATAGATCTACTCGTCTAAAGTGGATGCATCAGAATGGATCAGAGCATAATTTCTCATGATCAAAAGCCTCATTTTATTATTCTTCCCATTTCATAATTATTGCATAATTATTGTTATCTGCTAAAATAATGAATCAGGGGGTTTAGAGTTTAATTGCAGTAAATTTTGGCTTCAGGAAGCGAGAGGGAAGGACCTACATTGGCCAGGACTTTAAATCCGTGTTGCTCTGAGGATAACAGGCTCCCCTCTGTGTTTGTGTGTAGACGGATGAAAGTGGATAAGAAGGGCGGACGACCAAACTTGAAGCAGGAACATGGAGTTGACGGCGCCAGTGCGAAGTCTGCATCAGATGGAGAATGTCAGAGCAGTGGAAGTGTCGGTTCTGCTCAGAGCACATATTCAAACAGGTGCCTGTCAACAACAAAAAGCAGAATCTACTCTAATTAAATCAAGAAAGAAATAAAGAGCCCAAGTCTGGTAAATCAAACAAAATAGGTTTGATTCTGTGACACGTTTGCTCTTTACTGTGAGCATTGATAGAATTGATAGACTCTTGGCTGCTACAAAAAGTGTTTACACACTGTGATACTTGCCAAGGGGGGCAGTACAAGGTTCTGACTCTGAAAGGTTACCAAACTTTTGCACACGCCATTATTTTGTTTTCTGTTATTTTAAAAAGGGCAAATAATAAATAAAGAAATAAAGCCTAACTTTTTTTCACATATTAAAAGGATTTATCATCTGTAAACTGATTTTCTGTCCCCCCTGTATACATTTTCAGGCTACTAAGCAAATAAGAGGCTCTTTTTTGATCATTTCTGTAAAGATTTCTAGTAAAATTTAAAAGAAAAAGCAGCTATCTGTGACATAGTGGTCAAAAATTAGTTGTACAAATTTAGCCAAGAAATGAGTGAAATCAAAGATCAACAAAGATTGAGGTGAGGACGTGAGGAGAGCAGCTGCAAAGTGTGCCATGATGCAGTCACTGAGTGAGTAATTAAGGAAACGCCAAGCAGCTACAAGTACAACCAGCTGTGAAGAAGAAAAGAACATTTCAAAAAGAAAATGTTGCATCTACATGCACACATTTGTCCTGAAACTAAACATTTTGAGGTTTTTGTGAGCTCCTAGTTTGTTTGTTTGTTTTTTTGTTTACTTATATTCAAAGTGATGGGAAAATGAAGCCTCATCAGCTCATCACCAAAAAACGTCTCCAAATCTCGAGCATTCAAACCATTTCAGAGTGACAATCTCTGCAAAGCACTCGAACGCTCTCATATCAAAAACGGACGAATACGAAATACAATTTAGGACAAATTCAAAAATGGCATCTTTGCATACAAAACTTTAAATAATACACAACAATCGTCTGATCCACACAGACAAAAAACCACATTTACGCACAGATCAGAGTTACAAGTGCACGAGGAGTTGTAAGACTTTTGACGTCTTCAGATTTGTGCATAAATGATGCGTTTAAATACTGCTAGAATGCTGGGTCATTAGAGTTTTCTTACCAGACGCTTTGAACTTAGATTGTGAATAATATCTTGTGAAATTGACATTTTTTCCACTTTTTTAACATATATGCCCAACAATAATTTTTTTGCTTGTTTTCGTTATTTTTTTAAAAGTCAAAATAAATGTTTTTAAAGCTGCATATTGATGCTACTAATAACAGCACAGTTGTGTTGCAGAGTTTGTGTAACCCCCAGCACTGACTACCCCCACATCCCAACAAACTTGCTTTGAGTTAATGACATCATTAACCTGATTTGGAGAAATTAGTTAGCAAAAATCTTCTTATTTCTGAACAAAAATGCTGAAAAAAAACAGTAAACTGAGGACTGAAATTGTAGAAGAAGAGAAAAAACAAAAGCTGTTACAAATAAACATTATTTTTATTTGGTAACAGTTTTAGTTCTAGGCTTTTTTTTTTTTTTATTAAAGTTTCAAATTTACATTTGTTTTTTCAAATTTTCTATATTTCCTCAAAGTTTACAATATACCTTTTTTTCATAAATAAAAGTGTCTATTTTTCAAATTCAAATCAGTTTTTTCATTCACTGTAAGCTGATCCTGATTTGAGCCCATGCAGTTGTTGGATTGGAGCTCACAGATGCTCGGTTGTTTTGTCTCTGGCTTTCAGAAGCGCTGCGGTTGCCGTGGAGTCCTCGGGTTTGCCCACGGTCCCCAATAACCTGCGCTCCCAAACCCCAACCAGATCCTCCACCCCCAGTGAAACCCGGAGGGTCAGGGTCAGCAAGGAGAATCGCAAACACACACAACAGCGGACTAGGAAAAAGCATCTGAATCCAAACGTTTTTTTTAAACATTTCTTTATCTTTGAACGCAGCCTGACGGAGCTGAAAGCATTAGCAGTTTGCAATCCGGTGACAGCCTGCCAGAGAAAAAGCCAGCCGGCCATCACAGGATGAACTCCGGCACTCCGGCCATTTCCGTGTCGAGGGTCTCTCTGTCATCCGGTAACCGTCTTTATTCCCGAAAGTGAAGTAGTATTGCTGGACTGTTTTCTTACAGTGTTTACGGATAAAACCACATCTTTTAGGTAATATGGAGGCAGCAGGAGTAGAGGTTCATACCTCCTCTCAGTGCTGATGCTGACACGCGCAGTGTCACAGAAGATTAAATGACTCCCTCTGTTAGGAGCCAATCTCACCATGGAATCAAATACATCATTAACAGCGCCATCAATCTCCTTTTTTTCTGAATAAAAGCCTCCTCATTTTCTCAATTTTAATGTCACACTCTTTATCTCTGCTCCAGTCTGCAGCTCTGAGGTTTAACCATTAATCCCATTAGTCCTCCTGAGCAAGGATGTTCAGTTCAGCCTGTAGTTTTTCAAATTCCGCTTTTATAGTGTGTTCTTTTTTTTTTTTTTTTTTTTTTTGTTTTTTACCAACGATGATTCTGACCTTGATGATCAAAAGTGTACTCAGAAATGCAATTTAAAGCTTAAATTTCCTTGTAAATGTTCTCCATCATCAGAAAATGCCACATTAATATGTTAAAAACATTATTTTCATCAGTGAAAACTGAGAGTCGGATGGAAAAATCGGCTTGATTTAGTGTTGAAGCTTGAAGGCAGAGAGAGCATCTGCACTTCATAAACAGTTCCTTCTGGCTCTCAAGCTGAATTATGAACATGTTCATTGTGTTCAAACTTTACAAGTCTTTTTTTTTAAGACCAAACCAGTAAAAACTTCTTAAATTGGAGTTTTACACCACTTTTTTTTCTAAAACAAAAGAAATAGAAAAGGGTTTTATTATACCATTTAAAACAATCATCTTAAAGCTAGATTTGTATACTATTGATCTTTGGATTTTTGTTTAACTAATAAGGATTTTTAAAATACCATAAAAATCCTATTACAAAAAAAGAATGATGGGAAAACAAATTTTGATGCAAGAGTTTTTTTAAACATTAAACCAAATGACCACAGTGGTTTTAGAAATGCAAAGAATAACCCAATAGACACAAAAAGCAGACCAAAACAACAAACAAAACACCTTCCATGCCCAGACTTCCCTCCCCCCGGCAACTTCCTCCAGCTCCTCTGGGGGGTCCCTGAGGAGTGACCAACTGAGGACCTCTGAGGACCAACTGGCCCCTCTGGATGTGAAGGAGCAGCGGCTCTCCTTAAAATCAAAAAATGAATAAAGAAAATGATATATTAAAATCAGTTGAAAGACTTATGAACAGGATTCTGACTGGGGACTCACATCAACTATTTTATGAATAGAAATGGAGCAGAATCTGCTTTGAACAGGCTGGAATTCTCTGATGTTCTTGCACCCATCCTATCCTCGCTGATAAACCAACACTCAGTGAAAAGCAGCATGATGTAAAAACGCTGTCAAAGTTTCGAGTCGTGCGCCTGCAGCTAAAGAACAAAGAAAAGATTGAAGGTTTTTTTTTTCCCTCAAATGATTTTTTTTTCCAACTCCTTCAAATGTCGAGTGAAGATTACAAGCTTCAGCCTTGGCTTGTAAGTGCTTCTTGAGACACTATTAATGGATCTGTTCTTATTATGCATGTAAATCCCAGTAAATAGAAGGAGAAGAAAGACTGTCAGCTGCCAGGAAAAAGTTTTCAGTGTGTGTTTTTAGTGTTTTCCAAACAGATTTGTTATAAAATGTCATGTCTCCCTTTCCATCTGTGCCCCCCTGCTCTCAGATCCCAGCCGCTCGGAGATGGACCTGTCAGCTTTTGGTTCTGAACCCAGCGACGATGCCCTCAACCAAGCGGTAAGCAGCACCTCCTCCGTTTCTGCACCTCAGGAGCTTCTTCTTTTGCTTCAATAAGCAGTGAGTTTGGGCGATTAAACCTTTAACTGCAGCACACAAAGGGTGCAGCCGCATCCGCATCTGGATCTGTGAGGCCAAGCTCACAATGAGGCGTCAGCTGTGGGCCTGAATGTTAATTTGACATCAGAGCTGACTTCAAAGCTGCAGGCTGAGCACAGGTGGAGGATGGATGTGCTGGTCAGTAAATGGAGCAGCTTTGTCTGTCTCAACATTTAAAGCAGAACTTTACACCCAATCGTTCACACACACACACACACACACACACCCACGCACACACACACACACACACACACACACACACACTGAGAAACCCATGGCGTTATGGTTTGAAACTGCAAAATTGAATTACCACACTCTGTCCTGATTTGTCTGATTGAATTTATGAGAGCTGCCGGCGTCCTCCCGCTCTGCTGCAGCTGCAGGGAGGAGTGTGGAAGCTGCAGTGGGTAAAGATGCTACATCCTTAAGTTGAACTGAAGCCTTTTACGTTTTTAGGGGTTTTCTGATGAGGACGTGGAGGAAGACATCGATGCCCTGGTGCCAGCCTACTGCTCGAGTCCCAAATCCTATCTCAGCGGCGCCGTATCCACGGTAACTGTTTTCAAACCCCCCACAAAATACAGATTTAGGAAGAGTTTGTTTAGTTTCAATCTGATTTTTTTGTTCTCCAGTTAACCTGTTGATCTTAAATACCTGGATTCTGAAAGCGTGCATGTTCAGGCTCAAAAAAACAGAGCTAATTCCAAATAGTTGTTCTGCAACAGGAAAACAAATTCCTTTTGATACTTTTCCTTAAAGCTGTGAAATTTAGCTGTGAAGCTGCACTCTCACCACCACTTCCAATGAAACGTTGTAAATAAACGTTTCAGACTTATGTGTTCAAAACTCTCACTTTAGCTACGCCAGTTTCTACGATCGTTTTTGGGCTCTACGTACAAAATGTGTGTCAAAACGCGTTAAAATTTTGACCAATCAGGGACTCTGATTCGGTTAGTGACTCATGAATCTTTCATATATCGGAATAGAGCTGTGACAGAAAAAGCCTGGAGCCAGATTTCCACTGCTTTGATATTTTGCCCCAAACCTCTTTCAACTGTAGGCACATTCTAGAACACGTGTCAAATGTCTGGTGGGAATGGAGCTTCACTGCTGTTTAAATTGAAGGAAAAGCTGCCAAATTGGCTCTGCTACTGCTGTGGGAATGGAGGATGGATGTGAGGCAGCAGCCAGAATTCTTTCATTTCAATGTGATTTCCTTATTTATTAGCTTAATTGACTTAGATGATCACGTTTCCTTTCTAAGAACAATATGTAAATATGTTTTTAGATAATCCGTAATATTAACTGAGCAAAGACTAAATTATATTTACATTTGCTAAATTATATGAAATCTTCCTTTGAAAATTAACAGAAATTTTTTTCTTCATTTTTTCATGCTAAATAGAATAAAATAAAACAAAAAACCAAACAAACAAACAAAAAAAGTGAATATTTCATTTTTTCTCTGCACATTAAGGCTGGACATTTATTTTTTCACTTTGCAGTAGTTTGTCTCCAATAACAACATGCAGGTTAAAGCCACCAAACTGTTGTTTTTTTAGTCAATAGTGTGTCCATATTTGCTTCTTCTGACAATGTCTGATGCAGACACATTTTCTAAAGAGCAGGAATGTTCTGATTCATCAACAGAAATCCTTACATCCCGGATTATTCCGTTTTAAATCATCAATCCTCAGGAAAAAAATGCACAGGAATCTGCTAAAGCTGCTAAATGGAGAATATGTCTGTAAATAATCAGTTAAGTCTAAAAACAGACAAACAGAGGTTGATGTTTTATAAATATAATTATTTTTGGTGAATGTGACATAAACTCTTAAACAAAGCTTTGATTTTTTTTGTATTTTGAGTATTTTGATGTTTCTCTCTCAAAGCAAGGAACAATAGGACAGTATCAAAAGCGACTGTTTTTTCTGCTTCTTCTTCTTTGTTTTTGAAGTAAAAACATTATAATGTGTAAAGCTTTGCAGATAAATCCTAACATGAAACATAAAATCAAGGAGTGGTTTCACCAAAATGAATCAGTAAAAAAAAATTCTGCTGCTATTCAGATGCATGGATGGAATAATCTGTTATTATCGGTGACTTGGTAAAACGTGACACATGATTGCAGCCATGAATCAAATCTTAATTTGATTTTAAGTATCTTTCTGTCATGATTCCTCATATTTCCTCTTGGCTCCATTCCTCCTGACAGTTTTCTCTGCAGAAGCTCCCTTTCCAGCAGCTGCTCCAAGGAAAACCCTTTTTGGCGCCGCAGGCTGTCTTACTTTAGCTGCGTTGTTTGAAGCGATGGCTGTCATTTGACACTTTGATGGGTAAACACATGTGGAGCATCCTGGTTGAACAGTTTCTGCTCGGACAGTGGTCACAAAAATGCCGTCTTTTGAAGATGAAGGAAAGCGCTGAAGGGGCTTTGAGCCGCTCATTACTGCACCCACTTACTCATTCGTATCTTATTTGATATTTCTGAGACTCAGATCTTATTAGCATAATCCAAACCTTCCTTAAAAACCAATTGTTAGTAACTTCATTCATTTTTTCCCCCTGTAGTTCATCACATTATACTGGAGACAGTAGAAGGGCTTTTCCTCCCCTTTCAAAATGGCTGCTTCTATAGTGACCCTGAAGTGAAAATTCACAATCAACAAGTCACTCGAGGCAAAAACCGTTTAAAATCCCAACGAAAGTCAAAAAAGCGAAACAAATATTTTTAAACACAACATTGCATTTCAGAACAAAACAAAATTCCAGAAACCAAAATTGGAAAAAAAAAAAAAGAAAGCGCAAAAAAAAAAAAAAAGTAGGAAGACAGAAATCATTTCCTGAGAACAAAAAAAATGTTAGAAAACAAAACACTATTAGTAACCAGAAACGATAGGTAGAATATCAGTGATTGGATGGTGACGTTTGTCCATCATGTCAACTGAAATCTATTTGACAAAAAGCGAAGCGGGAACACCATCATCCAATCAGATGTGATTTGCACTTCAGGGCTACCGTATGCATTCATGAAACCTCAAAAACACTTTAGGCGGGAAAAGTTTTGCTAATTTTTACAGCTCTATAGTCAGAATAACTCAGCTATTTTTATTTATTTTTAAATGACTACTTACTGTATTCAAAGAATGTTGTTTATAAGTAAATCTTTATAAAACATGTAAAAATGTGTGTATTAAATTTGAGACAGTGGGACAATAAGCTGCTTTTTTCCCCTGAACACTTGTGTTGATATTTGTGCATCTCTCTCTCTCTCTCTCT
The DNA here is from genome assembly GCA_014656515.1 of Oryzias celebensis. NCBI lineage: Eukaryota > Metazoa > Chordata > Actinopteri > Beloniformes > Adrianichthyidae > Oryzias > Oryzias celebensis. The sequence continues at coordinate 11,526,086 of BNCR01000017.1, read as the reverse complement.
CTCTCTCTCTCTCTCTCTCTCTCTCTCTCTCTCTCTCTCTCTCTCTCTCTCTCTCTAAATATATATATTTGTAGATTTCATTAAAGGGTTTGAAGGTTTAAAAGTATCTTAATTCTATAGAATTTGTATTTTCTGTTAATTATTTATTGTAGTGGGCTTTACACGGTTAAGAGCATTTACTGCATGAAATACTCTCTGGATTTAAAGGGCGTTTCTCCACAAATGTTTCTAATGTTTTATGTAACACGCATGCATGCAGAGCATCTGCCCCTTCACTGCAATTTATCTGAAGGCATCATCTTCCTACTTTTCTCTGCCTGTTTGCTGTTTTCACTCCTGACTTCAGACCGGTTTTAACCTCTGTGGTTTCATCTGATAATCACCATGGTAACCGGGTATAATGGGGTTTTCTTGCTGCAGGAGTCGTCCCGTATCACTAACGCATTAGTTCCCTCTCTTTTCTTTTCTCTTTCCCTTCTGGCCTCACCGTCTTTCAGTCTTCCACTCCCGCTTCGGAGCGACGATGGGGCTACCTCAATGTGCCCGACTCGGATGCTGAGACTGTAAGCCTCGCCTGTTGTGCGCATGCATGCTTTGGAGATGAAGCCGAAACAACACCAGAGTATGAATATTGCACAAAGCAGTCAATGAAATATTTAGATTTTCTTCCTAATATCCCATCAGATTTGGAATAAATCTGCATGTTTTAGAGCATGTTCACAAACAGAATCTCTTCATTCCAATTTTTCACATTTAACAAGCAATTTGTCAGTCTGGTTCCCAGTACAAAAACAGAATGAAAAATGTGTTCTAAAAAACACAGCATGGCTCAATTATGAGGGGATTAGAACTGTTTGATGCTGTCCAGAGCAACAGCTGCCAAGCATGGTTCCACGTTGTAACTTTCTGGACAAAACGGGTTTCAGAGGAAACTTCTGTTTTCAGGCTGCTGCCATCAAGCGCTTTTATCTGCTGTTATTGGACTGAACAGGACTTATTGCTGGAAGTGACTCTGACACAGTGAAATATTTCATCATTTTGCAAGTGCGATTTTTTTTCTTGCTTTTTTTTTTGTCTTCTAGTTTTTCTATGTGGCTTTTACTTTCTCTCAAAATAATCAACTATTAGAACATTTTTCCTCTTTTAATTGACAGTTGATGCACAGTGAAGGGATAACCAATCAATACTCTGTTACTTTCTCACTCCATCTCTATCTATATGTGCAAAGTGGGGCAAAAAAGTAATTTTCAGTCCCAAATTCTGCAGGTTTTTTCACTTAAAAAGACAAGTTTGGTTTGTAACTCTGAGAGATAGATTTTTAAAAAAGAAAAATCCAGGAAATCACTTTGTTTGCTTTTTAAATAATTGATTTGTATAATGGAGCAGCCACCTCCTGTGTGTGGATGCTAGGAGTAAACAAATATCAACCTGATAATCCACTCCACCAGGATCTGCAGCACGGACATACTGGTATGGATGTCATATGGATTGTTCATTGTTTCTGGATGGCAACATAGACAAGGAAAGGTGGTTGGAACTGAGGGGACTGTTGTACCAGAACGTTGCAGATGTTGAGGACAGCTTCAAGTATCTTGCAAATGCAAATGGGAACCATGAGGCCACTAGGAAAGCAGCAGATGCTATATATCTATATTAAGAGAGACAAGTCATAAGATATCAGGAATCAGGAGCAGACAGAAGAAACACATATTTCTGATGTGGACAATACGCTGGGTAGGCCATCAGCTCCTTTCTCTGCTCCATTCTAATGCATACACTTGTAGATCATGTCGTCTACAAGTACATCTTCATGTACGTCTTTGTTTTCCTCGTCTGAGCTTACATCTGGTTCAAAACTGTAGGGCTGGATAGCTCCAATATTGCTTATCATTTTTGTTGCACCGGTGATGTTAGCTTGAGGTTGTGAGGGGCTGTAAGCTCACTTTTAAAATAGATCGAAAAGGTAATTTGGGTGGGCTTTTAATTAATTGGCTAAAAGAGGAGATGGAAGCTGCTGGATGTCCCCAGATTGAGATGGAAAACATCTCAGGAGGCAGTATGGGACTGTTGGACTTCCTGATACAGACAGACACAATGGTGACAGACTGGATTAAGGAGTGTTGGACAAGGACATTGTGACGGATATAGTAATCCCAAATGATACGAACATGAGGAAGCCGAAGCATGAAAAGACCTCGAACAGGGATAGGCAACCCCAGGCCTCGAGGGCCGCAGTGTCTGCATGATTTCTAGACATCCAAGCCCTGCTGTGACTGATTACCTGGTTCAGGTGTGTCCAGCCAATGAGAGCATGGTATGTTGGAAAACATGAAGGAACATTTTTGCTTGAAATCTTATTCTGAAATTGAGATTTACTGAGTTGTTTAAATAAAAAATAAATGTACTTGTAAACGCAAATTTAATGCATTTCTTTAAGTAAAATAACAATTATAGGTCAAGTGAATTCAAGCCTTGGAGGAGGAAAATGGAGCTAACAGTGAGGATTTATTTGCTCCGACATTTTCTCTTTATCTCCCATCTCTTGTCTTTGCCTCACAGAGTAGCATTAACAGCATGACGAGCATGTACAGCGAGACTGGTGACTATGGCAACGCCCGGGTGAGCGGCGAAATCCTCCTGAACATCAGCTACAGCTACAAAACAGGTGCCCTCAATGTCCTGGTGAAAGAATGTCACAACCTGGCAACGGGAGATGAGAGGAAGCAGCGTACCGACGCGTAAGAGTCTTTACTGATCACCAAACGGTATCAACCGCAAAAAAAAGAAATCAAAGAAGCAATGAAGTTTGTGTTTACGTTTGTGTCAGTTATGTGAAGACTTATCTCCTGCCTGACAAGTCCCGTCAGAGCAAGAGGAAGACCAGCATCAAGCCCAACACCATCAACCCCGTTTTCAACGAGAACCTGAGGGTTTGTGGGAAAATACAGGCTCCAAAAGCAAAGATAAGAGTCGGAAGTTCAACCTTCATCTTATGGCTGTTGTCATGTGTCTCCAGTATGTGATCAGCCACTCTCAGCTGGAGCTGCGGACGCTGCAGGTGTCTGTTTGGCACCACGACCGATTCGGATACAACAGCTTTCTGGGAGAAGTGGAGCTCTCCTTCGATTCGTGGGAGTTCGATTCCCAGATAGAGGAGTGGTACGCCCTCCAGCCTCGGGTAAGACCCAGAACTCACTGGATTATATCCTATTTATCCATAAAGTACCATATGTTTTTCTGTGTGAAGGTGGATGGCAGCACAGACTCTACATTGCATTACAAGGGAGAGCTGACCGTTGTGCTGAAGTACATCCCAGCAGAGAATAACCTGACGCCTCCTCCAGACCAGGTTCAAGGTAAACCTGAGTGTGATGTCATCAAATCAGCGTGGAAAAAGTGCTGCAATCCCTGATTTCAGTTCACATTTCTCTGGGAATCTCTTCAAAACATTCGTGCATCTGTGAAACGTTTGCAGCACAGCAGGAGTTTGTCTTAATGAGTGACCCACCAGTGAGCTGCTAATTGTAAAAAAGGATAAATAACCCAGTTCTTTCTAAAATTAAACCTGCCTCTGTCCTAAAAAAGAGAATGCAGTGCTAATAACTCGAGGCTTGCCCTCATTTTTATCCAGAAAGCAACCAAACAACATTAATGGCTTTTTTTTTTTTTTACTTCATTTCATCAGATACAAAAGTTTTGTTTTTTCAGCAAGATTTCACATGGATCTGTTTAAGATAAAACCAAAGGAAATATAAAAAAAAAACAAGTGATATACTATGATTTCAAATATTCATGTGCAGAGACGTTCACGTGCAAACAACAAGAAGACGGCACACAAACAACTGCAAAAACAGGAACACATAACAGAATAAAAACAGTAAAAAATGAATGTAAAAAAAACTTCTAGTCAGTAATGCAATCTCACTAAAAAAGCCCACAGACACAAACACACAAACATCCTGACTTTGATTAAAAATCCTTAAGAAAATAATAAAGTTGTTTGGAAATAACCCAAGATACTTTTGTTTATGTGTTAACTTTGAAGGTGTACCCATCCATCCATCAATCAATCAACCAATTAGTCTTTATTATTGCAAGTAAACTTTTTTGAAAAGGACGTTTTTGTTTCTTGGGTAAAACGACTACATGAATCTATGTGGTTTCAGATAGGGAAAACAACTCTAACAAATCAAACAATGCAACGTCCCAAAAAGATTCATTTTTATTTACTTTTGAATCATCTCCATCATCTATAACACTTAACTAATATATAACACTGATAGACAGATAGATAGATAGATAGATAGATAGATAGATAGATAGATAGATAGATAGATCTACCTGTTCTACCTGATCAGACACTATCTTGTCAGGGGCTTTGATTATTGTGTCTCCCTCTAACATACTTTAAAATGCAACATTTCCACACTGGTGGCTGTCTATTAACTCCTCGTCTTCCCTTTGCTCCTCAGTGAAGAAGGGCTTCCTGAAAGGCAAGAAGACGAGCAGCTTCACTCTGCCTAAAGGAGGGATGGTGGAGCTGCTGGTCAAAGGAGCCAAAAACCTGACTGCTGTCAAGGCTGGAGGCTATTCTGACCCGTTTGTGAAGGGGTGAGACTATTTAATACATGGTGCGGCACGTTGTCACGGTAACACGAGAATGCATTGCTGGACTGGCAGACCGCAACTACAGCGGCAGAAGAAAGAGATCAATATGCTGATCGTCCCGATAGGTTCAAAAAAGCACCAGTTCAGAGAGAAAGTTCACCTCTTACTGCTTGTTTTTGTCCAGAAGATGAAGTAAAACGTTTTTTTTAAAGAAGCCTGCGCAGTGATATAGAAATTTGGGCTTTGTGACCGGAACTACTTTTTAAGGTGCGCATCAACACCCAGCAGCCAATCAGATTTAAGTATTCACCTGGACCATTTCAAGTACAGAAACACAATGTTTGTTTTTTTATGTCTGTATATCAGAATCTTTGCTTTCTTGAAGTAATACTGCAGACATAAAAATCTTTAGAGTTCTGCTTATCTTACTGCTGATGGGTTTTGTCCCCACAAATTAGACACTTATGAGTTAACACTTTATAAATCAAAACATTTCAGACAATAAAATAAAGGAAAAATGTTCTCTTTCCTTTTTTTCTTCAAAAGCCGCATATTTTCATATAAAATGTACCTAGTAAAACATTGTGATTAATCACAATCCAAAAGTGTGATGAATCTGATTAATTTTTCTAATCGTTCGACAGCACTAGTTTTTAATGATTATTGTGTGTTTCTAATAATATTTTACCATCATTTTCCAGGATCCTCATAAGATCCTCATTTTCTTTGTGGTCTCTTGTTATTTCCGTTTCATATTGTATTGTTTTGGCTTTTTCTTAAAGATCAGTAATGTTCAACCTCAATCACAAACAAATGCTGCCAGTGTCATTTTCAAAAGAAACAGCTGCGAGGGTTGTTCCTGTGTGTTTGTTTTGCCCTCAGGTACCTCCTTCCTGACAGCAACAAGTCCACCAAGCACAAGACGGCGGTGGAGCGGCGCACTGTGAACCCACACTGGAACCACACCTTCACCTACTGTGGCCTGCAGCCAGGAGACCTGAACAACATCTGCCTGGAGCTCACCGTGTGGGACAAAGAAGCTCTGGCCAGCAACGTCTTCCTGGGAGGGGTCAGGCTGGGGGCTGGCACAGGTGAGCCACTGAGGAGGGAAATTCAATAACAGAAGAAGATTTCATTATCTAAGACATCATTTCTGCTTCTTGAAGATCAAATTATGATTCAATCAAAGCCATAGTCAGTAATTTAATAAGGTTTTTCATTATCTTGTTCCTGCAGGGTCCAGGAAATGATCATGTTTTGGGGATCTCTGATACTTGGAGGAATAATCCAAACTGTTTTTGTGTGTTTTCTGTGTCTTTTCTGAAGGCAATAGCTACGGGAACGAGGTGGACTGGATGGACTCGTATGGCGAGGAGCAGCGGGTTTGGCAGCGCATGATCGAAAACCCCGAAGTTCCCCACGAGTGCACGCTGTTGCTGCGCTCCAGCATGCGCAAACGCAATACATGAGCCCAACTGAAGCACAGTCTGAGAGGAAGACGGCCAGAGGGAGAAAAAAAAAACTAAAATCACAAGCAAGTCCCTCTCTGTACAGTTTTTCATTCAGATCTCCTCTCTGGTCCACAGCAACCACTCATGCCTTACTCACTCATCCGTATGTGCCCCTCTGACCTCCAGTGCATCCAGTGTTGACCAAGCACAACTGCTTTTCAATGGAAACCCTGGTGACAATGAGATTAATAAGCACACTGTTCATGTCTTGTCTGTGAGCGTCCGCTGCATGTTTCTGCACATATAAACCAACATTTTTACTATATTCAAATAACAGAAACATTTGCTTAAAAAGCAACATTCCCTTAATAACCAAAAACGGTGAGTTTGAAGCACAGACTGAGTTCAGAAGCAGCTCCTTTGAGAAACAGAAGAAAATACAAATTCTGTTGGTCTGTTTTTAGATGTGGTTCCCACTATTTTTTAATGCAAACTCTTAGACATCAATGTATTTTAAGGCAAACCCCTTTCACTGATGACTTTAGTATTCTCAAGTCTGGTGTAATTCTTTGCCCTGACTTGTATTTCATTCCTCTCCGATATTCTTTGAGGACCAACATTTTCTATAAGTGGAATAAATTCAATTTTAGGATCTGTTTTATAACAGCAAAAAACAAAAAAACTCTGCTTTTTGCATAAACTGCTCTCCCTGTAAATGTTTGACCAATCACAGGAAGGTTTTTGCTGGAGAAACTAGGAAAGTTGAAGTTTCATAATAAAAGGTGCAAGAGCTTAAACTTGAAAAAAAGTTTTTTGCAAGAAGGAACTTCTCCCTTCTTGCAGAGTGTGAATCAGCCTTCACTTTAAGCCAAAAAAGTCCCATTTAGACTTTTTGTTGCAGTTTCTTAGTAGAGCCAGCAGCTCCATGAACTTCTTCTTTTGAGACGCTGCAATCCCTGCAAGACACACGGAGACACTTAATGTTTCCCTTTAGAAAAGAGGCAGAAACTTTCTTTTTATGCCCATAAAGTTATAACTGGTCGTAAAGTGGCTGAAAAACTTCAATATTAGAATTTTTCTCCTTTTTTTTTTTTTTTTGTAAAAAATATTGAGAAAAATTAAAAAGATGACTTACCCAGGCTAGAAAACTGCTAATCTAATTTACAACCAGAAGGCTGTAGATAATGTGTGCAGGATTGTGTAGTGATTAAAAGCAGACTTTTTTTACTTTAGAAAAGCAAGTCTCATAATCAAAATAAATGAATTTATCATCCAAGTCAAAGAAATTGTTCCAAATGTTCTAACATAAGTGATGATAAGAAAAAATCTGAAAACAGTGTTTACGATTCCCAAATCTCAAATTAAGCATCTCATCATCACGAGAAGTTTGCCTTCACATTTATTTGGATGTTTACGTGTTTTATTATTTTTTGCTAAAATATTAAAGATGTATTGTGTGTGTGGACCAGCTTAATTCCCAGTAAATTCTACTGCTGCACCTCACAACAGTCTGTCAGCATAAACATGTTCAATAGTAACCTATTTTACACGGTAATAAAGCTGAATATAAAGTCTAAATTAATTTAAAGTGTCCCATATTTAAAAACATAGATATGAACAAATATTTATGGCTGTTTTAGCTAGTCTGAGCTCGTCTGTAGTCCTAACCTGAATGAATTTATCATCATGGTCTGTTTTCCTGTCTGTGCTATGATGAATGCGAGGAATCTACGCGCAATAAAGACATGGCGTTGAGCGTCTCTCCATCTCTGGTTGACTAAACCCGTACATGTCTTATCGGATTTGAATACTTTAGACTAGTTTTGATGTGAACCTACAGAACACTGCATCAGTGTGTTCCTGTGTGAACTGCATGGAGGTAGAGAGAAGAACAAAAAGGTAAAGCGCTGAAATCCTCCCACACCTAGAGAAGAACGTGTGTTTGCAGTATGTTCTCAGAAACATGGAAGCAGGGAGGGGGGTGTTATGGAGTGGATCAGCACAGAAGCGGGATGGGAGTGGGAGGGGCTTATAAAGACCCAGTTGTGGACAGGCAGGGTGTCCGTGATGCCAGCGCTCTGCCAACCTTTGTCCTGGGATAAAAAAAGACAAATGTCTCACATGGTATGTTCCTTTTTGTCCTTCTCGCCTGGTTGACCTGGTTTTGTCGTCATGGTAACACATTTGTATCCAGCATCTTTGAAGACCCACTCTGATGAAAATTGTTATTTTTCTGATGATGGAGGACATATACAAAGAAAATGAAGCTTAAAATTGTATTTCTAAGTATTTCTTCAAATCAATGTGAATCAGGAGCAGACAAAAAAATGCAGTTTGAAAAAAATATATATTTGTTACGCCAGGGGTCCCGTCCACAACTCAGAAAGTAGTTTCTGAAAAACTACTTCTGTTCTGCAGAAACTATGTCCAGAAAACGGCAAAATCCTGACTACAAGACCACTGGGAGCGCTTTGAAAATGGATCAAAAGATGATCGGAGTGGATCTTTAAGCAACTGTTTACATTTAGTTCGATGACACTGTTATTGTACAGCATGCACTTTTCATTTTGTCTGCTTTTCTTTTCATTAAACTCTCTTTTTAAGGTTGTTTTTGCTGCAAATATGTAATAAAATATTTTAAAATAAACATCTTTTCATGGACGGCTTCTTGTAAGTGAACATTTTTTTTACTTTGTCACAACTCAGAGCTCTTTCACACCGTTTTTCCTTACATTTCCTACCATCAACAGGTAAAATGGCAGGTTTCTCTGCGAACATTTCCATTGGGAAGATACCTACAGCCTTTTAAAAAGTGTGAAAGAGTATAGTTCCTGTAGAAGCCTGATTCAGTGAAAGAAGAAAAGATTTGATCTCTTGCAAGTTTTGTTAGCTCACTGCCAAAGAAAAAGTCTCAAAATGTTAAGGTTTCTGTGAAAAGTAAGAAATAGAACAAAGAAAAAAATGTTGAAAGTAAGTCAAAGATGAATTAGATTTTAATGCGGGATGCAAGTATTTGGATTCTTCTCAAAACAGGATTGATTATTTGCAAAAATTGTAGTTGTAAGTGGTGTGATGTCAGCAGTTATTAGAAAAAACAGTTTATTTTACCATTTGTGGTGTGCCAGAAATGTGTAAATCAAATAAACTAATGGTAAATTCGAGCTAATTAAACAACCCTTACTGTATTTTTCTATTCGAAATAAGCACTTAAAACATTTTTTTTCAAAACAGAAAATCTTCTTCAGAATCTGATGCACCTGAACTCTAGTTGCGCTTACTAACCTCCAATTGATTTTCTGTGGTACAAAAATTGATGTAAATGTTTTATCTTGACTTACTGTCCTTTAACTGTAGGTGAATAATTGAGTAGTTTGAGTTAGTGTGCTTTACTTTTTAGTTTACAGTGACTTTCTAATATGAAAAACATTTTCATTTTTCTTCAACCAGAGAGAAGCAGTATCATTTCATAAAAGAGCTACTTGTGGAGTCCTGGTTTAGAATCTTAATGAAATACATCTACGCTGAGAAGGAAGTTCTAAGATTTGATGCCTCATGGCCTCAGTTCTTCTCTTATTCTTTTAGATCTTCATCCAAGGACTTCAAATAGGCCTTTTCATATGCGTTTCAAGCTTGGGTGGAGAGACCAACAATTGCAAGTCCTTATAGTGTTGTGTTACCAGCTGTTTTCTCAATGACTTTAGTTCCAACTGAGATGATAGAGATGATCATTATGTGTAGTTCTGTGCCAATTTGTCTGTATTCTAATGATCATTGTAGCTCTAGAGGTGAGATTTTGCCTGAAGCTTTTGATCACGGGAGACATTTTTTTTACATAACATCTCACCAAGCTGCTTTCAATGGTTTAGTAGCTCAAGCCAGCTTTGTTTTGGTCTATATTCTGTTAAATCTTTTGAAAGGCTCTTTGGTCTCAGTCATGGTGGGGAGTTTGGAGTTGGACAAATGTTTATATTTAACATAACAAGGTGATTTAAAAAAAAATGTGCTTCATATACAAACTTGTGTTCCTCAATAAAGACACTTGGGAGCCAGAAATCTCACTGACTGACAGGAAATGCAAATTTATTTCTTTTTTTGAGGATGATAATGATACTTTATTTTGGATGTGTACTTTAAAAGTGACGATAAAAAATACTTTAAAGTAGTAATTTTTATTTTTGGCTTTTTTTTAGAGTTGATATCTAAAGAATATAGAACTTTGTCCTCTTTACCACCCTGTAAGAAGAGATTTTTTGTGTACAAAATTCAAGAAATGTCCAAGAAGGACTAATTAATGTGTATTTTCAAATCAAAAAACATGTTTTTAGACTGATTCATGTGACACTTTTCTGACTAAACTATTTCTTCTTTTTCACACAAACCTGGAATATAAGACAGACTTGATCGGTTGGCAAACATTCAAGCTCAAACGGAAGTCAAATCTTTATTTTCTTCAACTCTATAGAAAAAAGTGTTCAGGCAACTGTATTCTTTTTTTTTAATGGAAATTTGCACCAACGGAATAAGAAAAGCGTAAAACAAAGAACGGATGGAACATGTTCAGGAACATCTATTTCTGTGCTGCACTCTGCTTTCTGAGTGACTAATCTTTTTCGATCAATTTGTCCTCGTGAATGAAGGCATACAAAGGTTGTGCTTCTCCATCATCTCAGTGAAGGAACACCAGGGTCACAATCACACCGTGCAACCTCAAAATCAGTCACGACCAACGGAAATGAATGCAGCTCCAATCTTCAAATGAAACCAGAAGAAGATTTTTTTTTTTTTTATGTGTTTGCTTTTGAGCCTGAAAAAGGTCCTACTGTGAACAAAATGGTTATTTTAACTTTTGTTTAAGTTGAAAGTGTAATACTTTCTAAATGAACCTTCTTGATGCTTGACATTTCCATGGAAACACTTGCTGGATTAATATGTGTCCACAGCAGCAAGATGATAAAGGGATGTTAGTTCTGCAGGTGTCTGAGCTTTAACACAGATGGTCTTGTTTGACCTTTGATTTATAGCTCTATGAGGAATTCAAGAGAAAAATAAAGAAACAAAACAATTTTAATGGGATTTATAATAAATTTAAAAAAAAAGGATGGAAGCAAGAATAAAAGGCAGTACATTTCAAAAAAGAGAATAAATTGACGCTACTCTCACTCTGAACCAGCTACCCTGGTCGGAGCTGAATGTGACATCTTTCATTTTTTCTCAGGAGGACTTTGAAAGGAAATAGATCAAAATTCCCTTGGAGTAGTTTAAATTTGTAGGGTCTAAAGGTGATTTAAAAAGTTTTTCAGGTGGAAAGTTTAAGATGGCGGCCTCTTCCAGTAAACTTTTCCCTTTTCACCTCGCGATCCGAGCGCCATGATCATCTCAACAAACCTTCGGTGGTGGCTGTAGATTTAAGCGGCACGTGTGAAAAACTTGTGTGAAAAAGTTTTCTTTGCTTATATTGTGCAAAAATGAGAAAATTTGCCCAATTTTACACTTTACCCCAAAATGGCAGCCAAGCCATAGGCAATGTGGTCATCCTGTAATAAATCCAACACTTCCTTTGGATATTCCCCACACTTTGGTTTTGTTTTTTTCCTTCAAATTTTTGTTCAAATGCGTAGTAAGAAAGAAGAATAGCGAAAACAGTCTGGTCCTTGGAGTCCAGGACTGCTGTGGGCCGTTACAATAAACACATCCGATTCTTCGTTTGGATGAATCAAAACAAGGTGAATAAGAATTTTTCCCTTTAATTTGGCTTTTCCAACTCAGACACGGACACACAGATGAAATGCGCTCGATACATTTATATTATACATTAAATATTAGAAAGTAGCAAAGTGTTCCAGACTTTTATACAAATATAAAAATGTGTTCCTGCATAAAAGTGTATTCAAAAAAATCATATGAAAAAAGCAAACAAATATGAAAGCCACCGGGAGCTGCGGATCAGAACCACGATCCAAAGCGCTGTCTCCATGCTGATACAGAACAGGAGAAGTTCAGGTAGGAACGTGTGGATGAGGACACAGCTGGGCTGGGTTTTGCTCGCTGCGGCGATGAAAGGGTCCGATGTTCGGCGGGTCACGAAGGTGCACCGAGAGTCCAGCTGGCTCTACGACTGACAGGTCTGGCCTGCCTCCTGCTGCACCAGCATCTCGTCCTTGCGGAGAGGAAAGGTGTCGATGGTGGTGAATAGTTCGGCCGCTGTGATGGGGAACGCATAACGCTGCTTGTCTATTCCCTGCTTGTCTATTATCACCATTTGGAAAGACCTCTGAGGAATCCGGAGAAGTAACCTGAACAGAAATAAAATCGTCCGTTTATTGAGAAGTAGCACACAGACACGTGTGTGTGTGTATTTGTGTGTACCTGAGCTGCAGGGCCAGGCCTGGAGGGAGCAGTCGGTGACGAATGCGGCCTACTTGCGAGGGGTAAATCCCGACCAGCTCAACAACTGTCACGTGTCTCAAGTCCAGTCCACACTGAGCGTGCTGTTCCCACAGGACACAAACGCAGATCCATAAGTTCAACAGCTTTGTTATTGATTACTCTACAGGTAAAAGGAGAAGCAGCAAAGCTTCATAACACGGAGAGAGGAGTTTAAACACAAGGCTTCTATCATGGATTAGCTCAGAAATGTTTGAGCCGAGGTAAACAAGGATCAACAGAATGCTTACAAAAGTGTGCTGAAGAAACTAAAAACAACATATTTCAGGTAGACTATAATCATCGGCGCATTGGTTGTGGCTGTTTCAACGGAGGAAAAAACATTTACCACCTTTTTGAAGATAAAAACACTTCTTGTGTTTATTTTAAAGTTGTGTACACACCGGGAACGTGAGTGTAGCCCATTGTGTTCACACTGTACAAGCAGGGAGGGGCTTCTTTTTCTTTTTCCATTGTTTACTAGTGCATATCCGCCACCTTCAGTTAAAAAAGACTTGGTGTGAAATGTAGAAACTTGCGAAATGACATAGATTTGAACGTGGAAGCCCAAAACATGTATTTACCTAAATTTTCATTGTAAGTTGCCATTTAAACACACATTTCTGAGGGCGCTGTGAACGTAGCTTTAGCATCAAACTCGCAGCCGTCAAGCTAAATATTAACCCTAATTTATAAACAAAAAATATTTCATCGATTCACTTTAAAATGTAATTTTACACTTTAAAAACAAGCCTCACAAACGTTTTATTTTAATGCTTTAAGTATGCCACAAGGTTGGGAGAAACCTTTTTAGACTCACTCTGATTAAATGGTGTTTTTGGTGTTCCTAACATGCTCATGTATACAAATATAGGCTTAAATTTGCACTTGAAGTGATAAATCATTGTGTTAGACTGAGATGTAGCATCTGTCTCTCAATAGTCCAAATGCCCCACAGCATCATGGGACATCCACACACATGTGCATGATGACCTTTCTCTATCAAACTGCTGGATCTGCTGCAGTACCGACCACAAAATTGATGCCGATTCGTCTTTCAGCTGATGACACGTGGGGTGTAAAAGGTCAGGCGTTCACAGGCAGCACTGACTTAATGGCTTCTGACTAGTGGGGGGAAAAACATCCACCCCCAGAACAGCCAGATCAGAGCTGCTGTCAGACCCATGAGCTCACTGCTGTGACATTTTCTGATCCTCTCTCCTGATCTTTTTTGTCCCACTTAGGCGTTTGAGCGCAAACAAAAGCGCCACATAAAATACTGCAGCGCTGCCCTCCTCCTCCTCCTCCTCCTCCTCCTCCCTCCAGCTCAGTCGCCTCACATTCAGCTGCTGATGTGAGTCGTGCCTCACCTGGAGGTTAGTCATCTGGAAGCGGTAATTGTGATTGGCAGCCGTCGGCGCGGAGATAATGAGCAGCCGCCGCTTCTCGTAGAACTGGTCCAGCAGGGCGGCAGCGGAACGCACTCCCACGTTGATGTTCATAGCTATGATGATATTGAATTTACAATTAAGTCAAGATATGAAGTGCGGTTGCTGCACTGCATCCTCACTGCATAACGTGAGTGGCTCATTTGGTGAAGTGAGATGACAGGCAGAGACACTTTTTACTGCTTTCCCACAGGTGACAGGATGAGAGATCTTTTTAATGACTAAATATCAGGCTGCTGTCTGTTATCCTCTGCTTATTCAGGTTCAAACCAGAGACCAGTTACAGCGATGCTTGAGAGGCAGCAGTGATGCTAAAACAATGTATTTAACCCCCAAAAAGTCCAGATTATCTCTCAAATGAAAAAAATAACTTAGAAATAGGACAAAAGAGGTTTAAATATTGAGGGTTTAAAATGTCGCTTTAGCAAAGATTATTTCATAGTACGCATCCCTAATGCATTTCCATAGAATATTTTAAAAAATTAAACACAGAAGAGAATTTTTCATAATTGCATGCAATATTTTAATACTAATCAAGTGTCAGATTTGCATTCTCTGACATTATTCTACCATGTTTGACATCCAAAAACTATTTTCAAGGCTCAACTAAAAAAAACAAACAGATCTAAATACAACAATTGTTCCAAACAAAAAAAAAGTGAAATCTAAATGTGTGAACATACATGTACAGGTTGTGTCGGAGCCGGACCAGGTGAGTCCATACTGGCACACTCTGGCCGAGCTCCCCTGCAGCTCGAAGCCGCCCGTGCAGGTGAACTGACAGGTGGCGCCATAGTTGTCTCCGTCCCCGTCACACTTCATGTAGCCGTTGTCAGGAGGGAACAGGGGGCTGCAGCGGCGCACTGCCAACGCAGAAATGAGACTGAATATGCAGAGATATGAAAACATCATTTAAATTTACACATGAAATGTAATTTAAACCTAATTTAAAGTAAATTTTAGAGGAACTGAATGAGTTTAATGATAATATAGAGTAGTCTAGGTTTTGGGATAATAATTAACAAAAATGATCTTACATTAAAAAAATGGTTAAACACTACACTTTGTGTTGGTCTTTGACATAAAATTCAAATAAAATATACTTCCATTAAATATACTCTCATAATGTGAGAAAATGAGAAGATCAAGGGGTGTGAATACTTTTGCAAGCTACTGTAAAAATCATTGAGAACACACATCTGCAGTGTGTGTATCAGTTGTTAGTGGGAAAACACATCAGCCTTTTTTTAATCACATATAAGTTGCATCAGAGAATAAGTTGAACTCTGGCAAACCTATGCAAAAAGAAAAGTGACTTATACTCCAAAAAATACAGCAGGGTCAATCACGATTGACATATTGGACACCCTTGGACTAGAGTCACTTTGATATTTATATTTACATATATTTACATATTTATATTTATATTACGTTTGCTTTTTCAAATCTATAATTCACACACAGCTAACATGTTTCATGACATTTCATTGACTGCTTGATTAGCTTCTTTAACTCATGGGGAGCGCTCTTCCTAGAGGCAGAACGCTGGTTTTGCTTGTAACGCCATGACATCAAAAACAGTGGCGTTTCTGGTTTCAGTCTCCTCTGGTTTCTCTGCGTGTGCTCTGTCTGCTGCATCGTGTTAATGAGTGTCGATGAAAACGAACGCTCCAAATGTGAAGCTGAGAGTCTCTTCCCTTGCGGCTTACCTCGCACTCTGACGCTGAAGCGGCAGGAGCCTTTGTTCCCGGCTCGGTCAAACACGATGTAGGACATCTTGTGGAGTCCCTCCGGAAAGTCTGATTTCGGAGGTTTTCCTTTTAAGGTCACACTGCAAAGCACAGTCTTACTTTAAACCCTCCTTTAAACACTATGATACCACTAAAGGAAAATGACAGCAAAACTGACTCAGTAAGGATTCCATCGGCCGTGTCCACACCCTCAGGTGTGTCCCAAGTGACCCTCGCTGTCAGCTTTCCTGGTTCCGCCCACTTATCCTTCACGTCTGGACATTTAATTTTAGGAGCATCGACATCTAAAGACAGAAAAGAAATGATGGAACAACAATAAAAACCAGGAAAAAAACTGACATCACAATGATTGCCGCACTTTAGCTTGAAGGTTAAATAAGCTTCATTATCTGCATTATTGCTTAAGCAATAAAGCGCCTAATTTCCTTGTGATTACTGGATCCTCTGCTAAGAAGTACAGCTAATGATGCCCTAAAAACACGGCCGTGTTTTACTGCGATGGCTGTGTGTTTAAGGTTTATTGAACAAGAATCTTTTGTTTGTGAATCTTAGGACTCACGTTTGGTCAAATTAAATGCTCTAAAACTGCAAAAGCAAAGTTCCTTTCGACCGAGATTCTCTTGAGGAATGACTTTTAAAGCAGCGATGGTGAAAATCGGTCTTTGCAAAAAAAAAAACCTAAATTGCTCAAATTTGCTCACAAAGTCATTGTGCTTTTTTGTCACAGACTTATGACTTTTAAACAAACATTTAAACGCAATCAGGTAAAACAATTGAAATTCACTGAGTCCTGATAAATGATTCAACTGGATGAGAATCAGGAGTGATTTGAATATAAACCATTTACTTCTAAATATTGATTTTTTTATTTTCCACCACATTTTTCTTTACAAGCAAATGAAGACATTTTGATATTGAAATTTAAAATTTTCATAAGCTTTAAATGCACATCAAAAGCACAAATAAAGACAGGGGAAGAAATACTGATGTAACTAAATATATTCCTCTGCACGACTGAAGCTTTGGCTTATTATTGGGCTGCCACTGCAAATGTAATAAAGGCAATAAAGGTAGAAATCATCAAAATTAAGATTATTCCTCTCAGCTCAGATTTAGGTGAAGAAGTGAAAATAATTTTTGAGTTAATAAACCATAGTGCATTTTCTGTTTTCTTTTTTTAAGAGCCTAAAACTGTCATGAGGAATGATCTTTAGCTTAAAGTCCAATTCTGTATCATCGTCTGATCTTTTCTAAAAGCGTTCCCAGTGGTCTTTTAATTAGGATTATGCAGTTTTCAAAACTAGCAAAAAAACCTCAGACGTTTTCTAAGACATAGTTTCTGCAGAACGGCAACAGTTCCCATCACTCATCTGTTTACAAGCTCTCCTGCTAGCTTACAGCCCCTCACACCCCCAACCTAACATTACCAGTGCAATAAAAAATAGTGAACAATACCGAAGCTATCCAGTCGTACAGTTCTGATCCAGATGTCAGCTCAGACAAGGAAAATGAAGCCGTACACAGATCTATTTGTCTGCAGGTGGAGGCATCAGAATGGAGCAGAGCAGGGAGCTTGTGGCCCACAAATGTCAGAAATATGCTCTTTTTCAAACAGCCTTTTTTTGTCTACACCTGATTCACAACGATTAGAATAAAGAAATACTCAGAAACTAAATTTTAAGCTTAATGTTTGTCATCCATCATTAGAAAAATGCAACAAAAACATGTTAAAAACACCAAAGACACAATTGTCATGGGAGCAAGTCTTTAACTTGAACAATGATCAAGCAGCTGAGACTAACAACCCATCAAGAGAGAATCATTTTAATAACTGTAGTTGTACAGCTCGTATGTAGGGGTGGACACATACCAACGCAGGTGGGAACGGCAGAACTCCACATTTTGTTGTACTGGCAGGTTGCCGTCTTCTGACCCTTCAAAGTGAATCCGGGAGAGCAGAAGACCTCACAGCGAGAGTTAAAGTAGGAGCCGTCGGAGCATTTGTGGCCCCCATTGATGGGCATGTCCAGCTTAGGACAGCGGACCTCTGCACACAGAGAAAAAGGAGCATAAAAGATTTGAATAGTTGCAGTTCTCATAATGCTTGATAGTAACATTTACTCTGCGCTGAATGTTTGGTTCATCAATAGCCTGAGACATTACAGTGATATAAGGCCCACAATGTGTGACTTCAAGAGGGATCCTCCACAGAGTAAAATCAAGGCCTTTCATATCATTCTTTTACAGAATTATAGAGAATGTAGCCTCCAGCAGAAAAAAAGAAAAACTATAAGCAAAGACAGAAGCACACTGCAAAAAAATATCATTTTCAAAACAAGTCAAAAAGTAAAGAATACAAGACTTTTTTCCATTGTAATAAGTGGAAAAATCTGCCAGTAAAACTATTTATCTATCTATCTATTTATCTATTTATCTAATTATCTTTAAATTATCTATAAATACTCATATTTAGGTATATTTCACTGGTAACAGAAAATATTATGTATCACAATACGTCAAAAATAGCTTTATATTTTAAAAGTAGGTATAATCATAAACTTTCCCCCCAAATACGTCCTATTCTGACCAGTCCAGCTATCTTTATTGCTAAATCCATAATCATCCTGAAGGCTAGAATTTCACATTTTAAGATAAATTTGTCTTAAAATGAAACATAAATGTATGTTTATTTACAAACTTCTGCCCTTCTGTTAAAAAGAATGCATTTGTTCAGAAAGTAAAAGGCAAAATTAAGCCCTCTATTTTCACTAAATGTCTCTTGAAATCCTGTCCTAATTTACAAATAAACTTCCTAAAAAAATATTCTATAAAGTAAACACAACTGGTTTCATTGGAACGTTTGCCTTAAATAAGATGTTTTTGAGCTCAAAGGACTCAAAATGACAATTCACGAGTTTTTGTTAACAAAGAAGCTGTTGCATCTTAGTGATAAGGTACCAGGAAGCTAAGTTAGCTTTAAATCAAGCGTTATAAGATATTTAAATCAGAAACAAAACAACTATACTTGGTGAAAGGTACTTTTTTGCAGTGCAGAACTGTTGCCTGCCAACAGAAGCTCTTCTCCACATACCCACCTGTCCTTGGCAAACTGATAATGGCCCCACAGAATAAGCTATAAATGATCGTCTATGAAAAGTTCTATAATCTAAACAGACCTGTACTCTATTCGATTTTTTTATGTAAAAAAAACATTTTAATTCACTGCTGTGTTTAGATAGAAAAGCAGGAGTTGAATATATTAGAGAAAATGAACAGAAGCAAAAGCAGTACAGGAATCCTCCTGAAACCAGCATCTATACTATGATAGTCTCTTGTTTGTTCCAAATAATTTGGGATGCGATGTTTCAGATCTCCTTAGGATCAGTATCTGTCACCACTGAGCTTTGAAGAGGCACATCAGGCTTGAGGTGAATGTCAGAATCGAGCGCTGCAAACAAACGTGTGAGCATGAGTTCAGGTGTTTGCTGGCTCTCACCTCTGCAGGCGTAGTTGGAGGACCAGTGTTTGTTTGCCATACAAACCACCTCTGAGCTTTGCGTTTCGTATCCCCGCTTACAGCGGATTTTACAACGAGTCCCCATCACATTCTTGTAGTGTTCCCCTCGGGGTGTTCGGCAGCTCACATCTCCGTGTTTCAACTTAATGGGCGCACACCATGGGGTTCCTAAAGGGAGAGAAAGAGCTTTTATCTGCAGAATCAAAGGGGTTGCCTGCCTGTCTGGGCCTTACAGCAACAGAGACTGGATAGCAGGCTTACCTGAAAAAAAGGTTTAAAGGAACTTTTCTCAGAGGAGTGAATATTTGAGAATAAGAAACCCACCCATCTGCATAGGATACAGTGGATTTCTTTTTACCTTCTCTGTGGCTTCCAATGGCCAAGATGTGCTTCCAGTATAAAAAAAAGACTGTTTTAGCTGGGAAAAAGACACAGGTCTGTGCTTCTTACAACGCACCAAAATTTAGTTACGTTTTTTGTTTCTCTTTTTGCCAACTTAACATATAGGCAACATTTAAACAAATACCAATTAATACTAAAGAAAATAGTTACCTGTAAATATTTAATCTGCTTTATTAACACTTTTTAAATATGTTGTTTTTATGAATGTGAAATGGTCGTTCATATTTACCCTCACGTTTGTAAAATGTACGTTTTCTGTGTCAGAAGCAAACCAAGTGCAGTCACCTTTATACCTATGAGAAGACCAGTCCTCATCGTCCCCATAGGCATAACGTCCTGACCCTAAAAGGGTGAAAGAAGACACGGCAAAGCAATTCATGTGAAAAAAGCACAGCTTTGAGTTTGAAAGCAGAGTCCTGAGGCTGATCTGGAAGCCAAAGTTTGTCTATATAACTGTTTTATCTTTATCAGACTTCATGGAGCTTCAGCCTCAGACTAAAAAGTCCCAGCTGGGAGTTCAAGTCTGAAAGCGATTCAGAAAACGTATTCAAGCAAGGATAACATTAAAAAAAGCCTTTTATCCTACAGTGATGATGTGAGACTAACCCCGTTGCCAAGGGTGATGGACCATTTTGAAGAGTGTGATTGGATGATCAAAATCATCAGGACTGTTCAGTATAATTTAAATCGACAAATTTAGAAAATGTGTTTTCCCTTTGAAGCAGACAGTTTGCACAGTACATGGTATTTTTACATGTATAACAGTATTACTGCTTGTAAAAATAAGCTTAATGCTTAATTATCTTCTACTTAAAACACTGTGCTTCCAGATGACACAAAAAGATTATAATCTTTTAAATTACTCAAAAATGTAGTCATTAGGAGCAACTTCTACAGTTAGAATTTGTGTGACCATAAACAGCCTTTTTTCTATTACAGCCTTCTAGGTCTGTTCAAAAATGGAAAGTGCTTTCAAACTCTATCTCCCAGAATCCTTTTCTGGCTTACCTGTGTTCTCAGGCAGCATGAACTGTTAACACAAGCCATTCACACATGGGAAAACTATAATGCTATGTTCACAAGAATGCGCTGAACATGGGTTGAATACGCTTTTAGCACAAGGTGTTCACACTGGCTTATCGCTACCCAGTACCAGTGCATGTAATCACATTTGGAAGACGTTTGGTGCAAATTGTTGAAGTAGGGCAAATCTCAAAAATCTTGTAACAGGCTTTTTTTTCACAGCTCTACTTTGATATTTAACTGACTTAGTGTCATTTAATTCCATCCGTGCACAAACTGCAATCATTTATTTCTCCTTCATCGTCAGTTTCCACACGGTTTGCATTTCAGTGAATTGAAAAGTGACACTGTCGACATGTCACTATCAAATCCATATCCCTGATTGGTCAAAGTTCAACTGTTTTTGTGTAGAGAGCCCAAAAATTGATTTAAAAACGTCCATAACAACACGTAAAGCCAAGAGTTTTGAATGCACAGTGAGGGTGGTGTGAACAAAGCTCTTTACTATGTTCCATTTTGATTTTTAAAAGCACCAACTGTTTAAAATTGACCATAAAGAAGAAATTAATAATCGTGGTTTGTGCTCAGATGGGATTATATGACTTCAAGGCTGCATCCAAATTACTTGCCTACCCCTCCAGGAATACCCTATTGCTCTAATGATAGGGGTTTTTGAAGCTTTAGCAGTTTCTGGAAGTGTTTTTTTTAGGAGTCATTTTGGAGCTGTCTATCCCTTACAGTGATCCCTGTTGAGGAGAAACACATTTCTTTACGTGGATGTGCTTCGAAGCACAGAAATTTATATTTAAATGTAAGTAACGACTTTTTGTTTTAGCATGAAGTATTAGGAAGTTATAAAACCAACGTTGATATGTATTTGCTGAGCACTGGCACCTATGTGCTAACGTAGAAGCCAACGACTGTTGATGACGTCATCAAACAGTAGTAAAGTCCAAATCTGAAGACACAAATTTTTCCATATCTTTCTACTTGGGCGGATAAATCTAGGGGTAGGGAAGCAATTTGGATTCACCACAACTCACCCCAAGTCTTTTGTACTTTGGAACAGAGCCTTGTCCAGTGTGAACACCATGGGCTAAATGTATGGAGAGAAATAAGGATCACTCCAATTTGTGCGTGCGTAATTTTGATTTGTGTATAACTTTAGATTTGTGTGTGCGTAAGCTGGAAAATGTCAACTTATTCACAATCGAAGTTCAGAGCGGCTGATCAGAAAACTCTGATGACCCAGCATTTCAGTTGCATTTAAACGCATCACTCACGCATGTATCTGGTAGACGTGAAACGAGTCTCACCTGAGATTTGTGTGTAAATGCGGTTTTGTGTGTGCGTAACAAGTGATTCTTGCATATTTTTTTAAAGATTTGTGCGTGTAGTTAGTTTCAAGCCATCGTATTTTTAAGTTGTGCATGTGTACATTGTATTTTGTATTTTTTTTATTTTGAAATGTATTCCTCATGCACAAAATGTATTTTTGAGTTACAAATCAAAAATTATGCACGCACAAATCTTAAGTTACGCACAAATCAAGAATTACGCACACACAAATCGGAGTGATACTTATTTCTCTCCATATAAATGCATGTTTGAGAATGTGAGTTTAGCGTGGCACATGCCCGGTGTGTCTGTAACATTAGGGAGCAGAGTTTGGTGAATGCTGGATAAAGACACAGCCGAGTTGCTGCTGAAAGACAAACGTGAGAGGAATTGTGATGAACAAAAGCAGATGAGGAGATTTAGAGGCAGAGCAGGCTCATATATTGGTAGTAAGCATGGGAGGAAGTGGTTTTGGAAGGGGTTACATCAGAAGGGAGAGGTGTTTAACCCTAGCTTGTAATGAACTCTAGTGTGAATTCGTCCACTGTTCAGGACCTGCAAAGGAGAGTTCAAACCTCCCAGCATCATACATGAGCCACACGTTCCAGTCCAGGAGCATGGCAGATCCATTCTTTATCTTGGCTTTTCCTCAGGCTAACAAAACTCTTTCAGCCGTTACACACACACACATATTGTGATTACAGATCACACTGCGTGGAGGGCAGAGAGTAAACCCACACACTGTGACTGGGATTCATCTGTCTGATGGAAAAACTTTAGCGTCTGCTCCTCAATGGGGCAACAAGACAGTACAGAAAGCTAATTACAGTTTTCACATTGACATGAGTGTGTGTGTCTGTGTGAGAGAAACACAATTCAAAGTGAACATTTTTTTTTTCAAGCTCCACACGATTCAGGAAAAGCAACAGCCCTGCCAGAATAAGCAGGATTCAACAGGATGTGAGGTTTCACACCAGAATCAAATTAACTGAAATATTAGGGCTTCTTTATTGCTTATATGCATTCATGGATTTGAAAAATCCAAGGTAGAGCGCATCAATGGCCGTTTTTTCTCTCAAATGGATCATTGATGAGAGGTGGCAAACATTTGTCACCTCATCCTGAATTGCTTTCCCAAAAAATAAAAAAGCATTCATTGTTGATGAACATGGTTATAATTTTTTCAGGGTATCAAGTGTTATTTTTCCTCAGAAATGAAAAATAGGAAACTGTATTTGTTAGCTTGTTACAAGCTTTAATAAGATCATCACTAACCAAACACAATTGATTGAATCTGTATTCACAAGAAAAGCAACACTGAAGACCAGGGCATTTTCACTGTGCCCCTTCAGAGATCAACGTTAGGCTGCATCATTGCAGAGTAAAAACAAAACTTTGTAACTAAATTGAACATTTTAGAGGATAAAATATTGAATTTAGCAGAGAAAAATCATGAATTTTTGACCATTGCTCATAGTAAAAACCCCATACACAAGACTGGCATTGAAGCAGAAGCATATCTGTACGACTGTTTAAGGGGAAAACATACACATAAAAGTTATTTCTTTATTAATCCTAAAAAATTCTTATAAACCTCTATAAAAAGTCACGCATTTGCAAACTTTTACTATTTTAGCACATTCTCTAACAGCGTGTTTGCTTGTCGGAATTCCTTCCCCACTCTTTTACAAATTAACAAACATCATCTGCTTTGATTAGTTTCTCCAGTTAGCGATCTTCCCGAGTTCAGTTAGTGCTTGTTCATGAACATATTCCGTATTCAGATAATTTAAAGGCAGGAAAAGGTAGCCCCAGGTTCTTCCCTATTCATTTTCTGGATGAATCTGTCAAAATGACGAGTAGAGGATCTGCAGCCAGCGTCCTCTTTTCATCCAAACTCTTTTCATTCAACTTCAAAGCATCGAAGACTCTGCCAAGCATGAAAAGAGCACAAGCAGCAGGAACTTGTCTTTCTGATGAAGCTCTTGAAGTGTTTAAATGATTGAGTCTGATATTCTAATTAGCTGCTCCCTGTAGGGGTTGTGGTGCAAACTGTTATTATCTGTAATACAGTGAGTCTGCAAGCGAACAAAGAAGAATAAAGCAGCGATTAAACCACATATTTCTTTACAACTCAACTTCACACACAGTCATTTTAGCCCTAATTCATCATTTTTTTTTATTTAATTCAATTGAAATATTTTAGTTTGCTTAATGAAGACAAAAGTAAACATTTTTTCAGGGGTGTTTCAGAACTTTTTGAGACACAAGGAAGCCCCAGCGGGCCCCTCAAGCCCATCTTTTCAAAAGCCTTACTTAATATGCGATTAGCTCATCATTATTTTAAACCAAAGAAAAAGAAATTCTATCAAAAACATATGAATATTTTAATACTCCAAGGATGCAGAATAAGTCATCAAAAAACAAGTAAACAAAAACAGCAAAAGAGGAATTTTACCCTAGTCAGATTTACTTTTTTTTCTTTTTTCTTTCTGATCTGGCTAAAGTTTCTCTGTCACATTTTTCAGAACAAAAACTATCTTCATTGTTTTACTGGACTGTTTTCTAGTAAAAAAAATCTTTTTTTAAACCCAGCTGGATTTTTTATGGTTAAATTTCAGGTTCATACAAAAAAAAAAAGCTAAATCAGACTCACAAGGACAAACTTTCTAAAAGGTGAGGGGAAACGTACAAAACAATCATTATATTGTTTGGGTCTTACAATAAATGACAGGGTTTTGTTTTCCTACAAAGCTGACCTCTCTTTAACATTCTGCAGTCAGCTGGTTTGTAGCAGATCACTAAACGATTGGGACAACAGAACCTGGGAGTCGCAATAGCCCCCGAATATCTAAGAACCCAAAGAAGTTGTTTATATAGGGAAGGTATCTGTTTGCACTGGAAAAAAAGGGTCCGTTTTATCCTGGACCCCCTTTAGATTCAATTAAGGTGGTAAGAGACAGATGAATGTTGGCCAACTATGAACAACCAGCTATGAAATGCACAATTTTACCCTTTCAGTGCTGAATCGTGGTAACACAGTTAGATTTTTAAAAATGGTTTATGTGAAAGAATGTTTCTACGTGCTAATCCTGCCTCACAGTTTGTCTCATCATCTTTTCAGGCACAGAGTTTTCAGGGATTTTGGTCAGTCTCCCGTTCTTCTCCCACACTTCCTTAAACAGATTTTTGACTCATAAAAGCATGACAAATCATACAAACAAAAAAAGGACAACGTTTCTGCAAAAAGTTGGTACTTTATGCAGAGACACAACAGTAACATCTTGTTTTTGGGATTTAAGTCTTTTCAAATGAACATTTGGATCCGATGTTGTTTCTGCTTCTGTATCATTTACCTGACAGCACTTTTTTTTCTTTCTTTTCTCTTCCCATCCATGGATGGGGGTTGCTGGCTTTTACCCAAGTTCTTCCCAACACAAGCAGAAACTTACTTCCCAGAAACTGAAACCACTTTGGAAAATAAGACTTTTACAAAACTTGTCCCAAATGGGCTTTAACTATAAGCTGATGTGGAAAAAGCATCAAAAAAGATCCAGAACATTTTCTGCTTTTCTCAGGAGTTGTTGCTCCGGTGCATCTATGCACGACTAATAAAAGGCCTAATTGACTGTCAGAACAAGCAGAAACAACCTCCTGTAAAGTAAACCCCTCATAAAAGCATGCAGATGCACAGACAGAACAGCAGGTCCTGTGTGCTGGAGAAGCAGATTTTTTTTCTTTTTAGTCTGTCAGTGTAAATCTGCTTTGCAGCTTGAAGTCAAGTTGCAGCCTGTATGATCTTGTGGCCGTGGTGAGCCACTATGCAACCCTCTACAAGCACCCAACCGCAAACTACAACCATACCTCAACCATGAAGTTATCCACCACCTAAGACGAGGAGGAAACCCTGTAATCTTTGGTATTTAATGCAATTCTGTGTAAAAAACATAAACATCTTAACAAGCAGGGAGGAAAATTCAACTTGTTGCTCTTGTTGAATATAGAAATCTTCTTTAACCCTTAGTAACCTGGGGCCTTTTCGAGGTTATTTTTTATTTCATTATTATTTACTACTTTACAGTTGTTCTTTTAAATTATCTTTAAAAGTGATTTTGAGGCAATGCTTGATATCAATCTTTTTAGTACAATCCCAGCTTCTTTTTTTTTTACAGCTAAATATTAGATTATAATTAGAACTGTCAACAATAACGTTTTAGTGCACGCAATTAATAAAAGAAAAATTAACATGTTACTATTTATCAACGCTAAGTAATTAATTAATTAAAGCAACCATCTTCCGTCAGTTCAGGCTTCTGTGGCAATTTCTGAAAATGCACACTTCATCGGGCACAATCCCGTTTTTAGCATGGTCACTTACAAAAAAGAAATCATTGTTCAATCGATTTTTTTGGACTTTTTTCTTGTTATGTTTTAGGTTTAGATCGCTTTTTTACAAAAGGCAGACTATTTGATAGGTAATGCGGCCTGTTGTCACGTAAGACAACAATGCGCAGCTGAGTTGGAGGCGACCTTGAATAGCAATGGAAAGCGATATATGTGCTGATCGTCATAATTGGTTAAAAAAGCATTAGTTCAAAGTTAAAGTCTTGCTGCTTGTTTTTGTCCACATCATGAAGGAAAAGTTTGTTTTAAAGAAGCCTGCACATGGAACATTGTGACTGGAACTTCTTTTTTAGGCGTGCATCCACACCCAGCATTAGTTTTACAATTCGGCTTATTTTACTGTTGCTGTGTTTTTTGCACACAAATAATACTTCTGACTTAACACTTTATAAATTTAAACATTTCAGACAATAAAAATAAAGGGAACATTTCCTATCTGGGGCGTTTTTTTGTTCAAAAGCTGAATTGTCGTAATAAAAACGTACTTTAAACATTGTGATTAATCGTGATTAAATTAATTTTATTAATTGTTTAATCGATTGACAACACTAATTTTGTGTGCAAAAAATTTGTATTTTGTGGACACAAATTAGTTTTTTGTTTTCAAAAACGTAGCATTTGTGTGTAAAAAAAATTGCATTTTGTGGGCACACAAAATTCTAGGCAGAATTAGCATGTTGTTTTCAAAAAGTGGGCATATTGTGTGCAAAGATGTGTTTTTTGTGGGCAAAAAATTGAATTAATTGGGCAAAAATCTTTTTTTTTTGTGCAAAAAATTAGCATTTTTTAATAAAATGGCACTTAGTGGGGAAACATTACATTATGTGGGCAAATATTAGTATTTGTTGGCACAAATTAGCATTTTGTGTGAAAATAATTAGCATTTTGTATTTAAAAAATTAGAACTTAGTGGGCAAAATTTGAATTTTGTGGGAAAATATTAGTATTTTTTAAATTAGTAGTAGTATTAATTATTGACACTAAAATACTCATTTGAGCTCACAAGATGGTGGTTTTTGTACAAAGGAATGCTACATACAATTATTTGTCCACTAAATGCAAACATTAATATTTGTGTGCACAAAATGTTAATTCGTGCCCAGAAATGTATTTGTGTTAAATTAACTTTTTTTATGTCATGTCCAGAGCTCCATACAAAATCATCCTTTTTCACAAAAAAAAAAAAAAAAAAAAACGAGAAGCGCACAGATTTTTCAGAAACTGTGGCTCTTTGACTGGAGCCACAGTACTGAGGTCTGTCCCCCACGTGCACACTGCACTCCCCCCGCTTCACACCCCCTCCACGTAAACAGCAGCAGCTCAGCGGAAGCACAGACACCCCCCCCCCCCCCCCCCCCCCCCCCCCCCCAAAAAAAAAAAAAAAAAAAAAAAAAGGGGAAATCCTCCTAAAACTCAACATCTGTCTCCACATTTAAACTCGTTCTTCCCCTCTGGAGAGCCTGGAGAAAACTGTTCCCTACTTCTTTATCTATAATCGGCTAGCCCCCCACCACCACCAGGAGGAGGACGGAGGCCCCCCAGGCTCCTGTCCTGCATGAGTCTCCCCCGTCAGTTCTTACCTTCGTAGCTGCAGCTGAAGCCCAGCTGGACCAGCAGCAGCAGCAGCGGCTTCAGGTCCATGTCGGGGCTTTTCAACGAGGGGCAGAGAAACTTCAGCGAACTCCCGCTCCGTCCGGAGGTCTCCTCAAAGGCCCGCCTCTCCCGCAGCAAGGGAGGACCGCAAGGGAGCAGGAGGCAGGAGGCAGGAGGCAGGAAGAGCGCGGATCTGCTTACATGACCGAAGAAATGCAGGAGAACTGGACCTCCAACGTGGAAAAAGATCCCCTAACTGGTTCTTTCTCTAAACCACAGCTATGTTTTATAAACACTCATCAGTATTCAAATCAATCAAAGGAAAAATACTTTTATTTGAATCTAAAAGGCTGTGATCTATTCAACCATATTTAAAAATATTCACCAAAAAAGTTGTAGTATTTCCATTATGCAGGGGTTTAAAATTCCTTCAAACACCCAATCCAATGAAAAATGTTTTTAACATGTTCTTGTAGCTTTCTTCTCATGATGAACATATTAAGAAAGAAAGATTCAAATGGTAATTCTAAGTATTTCTTTATTCAAATCATTGTGAATCAGGAGTAGACGAAATGTTGCAGTTAGGAAAAGCTTGTAGCTGTGACAGCGAGAGACCTTGTGACAGATGGATGATGGGAAATGAGGGGAGGCTTACGTCTGCAGAAAATATTTCCTACAAAACGACACCATTTTTTAACGTTTATTTTATTTATTACAATCACAATTAAAAGACCACTGGGAACAACAATAGATCAAAAGATGATCGGAGGAGGTTGATCTGAAGTATTGAAAGGTCAGTTTGTTTCAAAAGAACTGGATTTTATGTCAGAGAAAATGAATGTACAGTAAGATTTTCAGTTCAAAGTTAAAATCCCTGCAATAAAGACACAAGGAATTTGATCGTATGTGTTTCTGGTCGACCTCGACGTACAGATCAAAGATCATATTTTACGATGTTCCCCTCCAGAACAGACAGACGCATAAATGAGTGGTAAACTGGCACAGGAAAACAATTATCTGATGAGCTGTGACCTGTCATGATGTGGACCGAAGTGGCTAAAAACACTCTTGCTGGATCCTGGTTGGTCAGGTCATTCCGTCTGGAACGGTTGCTGTAGGACCCAAGAAGCAGGAGACTGTACTTGGTGGAGACCAGACTTATTTCAAAATATTTCCGAAACTGACTCCCACGGTTTTTCTATTCCGGAAAACTATCAAAAATCATACTTTTTTTTTTGTCTTGCAAATTGCGGTTGCAACTTCAAATAAAAAATGAGTGCCACACAACAACTCAGTAAGGGAGGGAGCACTTAAAAGTCTGCCCCTAATGATCACAAATTTTACATTACAGCTGAGACTCTGACTCTATACACGTTTGCACACGTGCAGCTGGTCTGCAAAGAGAAAAACTTCCTTCTAAAAATAACACGACTCCACAATCTCGTTCTGGAAGACTGCCCTTTGAAAAGAGGATCTTCTTAGTGCAACGTTTTGGCCAAAAGAAAAACCAGAAGGTCAGCTCAAGACAAGGACTGTCCATCTGTCAAGTGTTTGGGCTTGTGATCAACTTCTGCATTTACATTCTGCTGTCCAACATGAGGCCATCTGCTCTACAGATTACACTGGAAATTATGGATGAAACAGAACAATGGTTCCAAACACAGCAGCTCGTCTGTTTTCATTCAACCGTTTTTCATATCTAACAAGGACTGGAGTCACAGTGTCACACTGTGGTTGGAAGCTCATTAGTATTTGTTCAAATATTTTGTTTCATACCTCCAGATTAAAAACAAAACAACAACAATAACATAAATGCATCTGTTATTTATGACAATGTTTAGAGAAAGGTAATCTCTGTCTCTTTTAATGGTAAAATGTTGGAGTTTATTCCAAAAACAGCTTTATTTTTAAAAGTTGTAAAAAATAATGCATCCAGTCATTTTCCAAACCCGCTTCATCCCTTGCAGGGTCACGTGGTTGCTGGAGCCTATCCCAGTGACTGCTGGGTGTAGGCAGGATTACACTGTGGACAGGTTAAACGCTAACAAATATGATTATTCTAACTACAAATGTTACATGGTATTGTTGGACTAAACTGAGAGCTTTAAGAATATCAGGTTTAATGTTTTGTAGGTGAGTGCAAGTGAAGCTGAAGGGCAAATATTGACGCTCATGGTTCTGAGTATGGAGGCGATCTGATCACTTATCAATATGGCGTCCTCCGTGTGATGATACGTGAAGTTCACGTCACTGAATGTCCAGGTATTGAGGCAGAACGTCGTTCCAGAACTGCTGAGGGTCTTCCTGTTTCTTCTTCACTGCCGTCTGCTTCGTCCGTGGTGCTGGCGTGGGCGCTTCTTCCTGTTTGGATTTTCTGTCCAAAGAGGGAGGTTTCTGTGCTTCATCTTTTCCCATTTTTGCTACTTTATCTTCCTCTTCTTCTTTCTCTTCTTCTTCAACCTCTACTCCCTCCTCTTCTTCGGTTTCTTGTCCTTTTTCCTCCTCCTCCTCTTCCTCCTCCTCTTCTTCTTCATCTCCAACTTCTTCTTGCTCTTCTTCATCTCCAACTTCTTCTTCCTCTTCTTCATCTCCAACTTCTTCTTCCTCTTCATCTCCAACTTCTTCTTCCTCTTCTTCATCTCCAACTTCTTCTTCCTCTTCTTCATTTCCAACTTCTTCCTCCTCTCCTTCACTTTCAACTTCTCCTTCCTCCTCTTCTTCACTTCCAACTTCTTCCTCCTCCTCTTCTACACTTTCACCATCTTTTTCATCCTCCTCATCCTCCTCATCATCTTCCTCACCTCCTTCCTCCTCCTCTTCTTCTTCTTCTTCACTTTCCACGTCCTCTTCATCTGACTTTATCTCTTTGTCATTTTCTTCCTCTTTCTCTTCATCTGTGTCTTCACTTTCAGTTTGTTGGGTTTCCCCTTCTTCCTGACTATCTATTTCCTCCTCCTCTTCTTCATCTTCTTCAGAAACTGTATGCTCCTCCTCTTCACTCTCTTCATCATCCTCTTTGGCCTCCTCTTCATTATAAGCTGTATCATCTTCCTCCTTCTCCTCCTCACTGGTGGTGTCTCCATCCTCCTCCTCTTTGTCATCTGTTGCTTCATCATCTAAAGAAGCCTCTTCTTCTTCATTTTCTGGGTCACTGGTTTCCTCTGCCTCTTCTTCATTGGAGCCATACTCTTCCTCATCATCTTCCTCTCCTGCACTCTCCTCTGTTGACTCCATTTCATTCACCTCAATATCAGAGGAATCATCATCACTTTTTTGCTCCTCACTTTCCTCCTTTTCCTCGTTAAGATCACTTTCTTCCTCACTTTCAGCAGATCCTGCAGTGTCACCTTCCTTCTCTTCGTCCTCTTCACTCCTGTTTGCTGAACTATCCTTTTTATCTTTTCTCACATCACTTCCTGCTTCTTCTTCCTGCCCTTCATCACTTGACTTTTCAGCTTCAGTGTCCTCTTCCTCTTCTGCTCCTTCACTTACCTCAGTATTTCCTTTCCCTCGATCCAGACTGCTATCTTCGTCTTCCCCTTCTCCTGCATCACTTTTAGCATCCTCTTCCTCATCAGCGTGGCAGCCTGACTTGTCCTTCCTCTCATCTTCCTCCTTTTCCATACTCTGATCCTCCTCATCCTGCAGATGTTCACTCTCTTCTTCAGCCTTTGTAGAGCTTCTACTTTCACCTCCCTTCGTGTTTTCCACAAAGTTTTCTGTCTTTCTTAGTTTCCCGTCAGCATCTGTTCCAGAGCTTTTTTCGTTCTCATCAGCAACTTTGCCATCTTCATCCTCACTTCTAAAGCTTTTTGTGCCTCCTTCATCATCTTCCTGTTGAGCATCTCCTTTCAGAGAGCTCACAGGAGCATCTTCTGTCATGCTGTCCTCCATTTCCTTTGAGGTCACATGTGTTGGTGTGGAGGAGATGGACTGAACTTCCTGCTGCTTCGTGAATCGTTTAGCTCTGAGCGGCGTCTTGGGCAGCGAGGGGGTATCTTTGTCACTGTCTGAATGGAAACTCACCACACTTGTCAGGGCCTCACTGAGGAAACCGGCAGCTGCACCTGTCATCCCCACGGCAGGAAGAAGTGACGCAGCATCCCGAAGACTTTCCTGCCACCCCGATTTCTCCTCCTTCAGGATCTGAGCCTCTTTTCTTTCCACCTCAGTTGGGAGCAACTCAGCACCTGCAGGATGGGGGCTTTGAGGGGATTTGTCTCCGCTGATAGAAAGCGCCTCTGCTCTTTTAGGGCTTTGTGTGGAAAAGCCATCATGATGTGATGTCAACAGGCTGGAAGCTTTAGTCTTCTTTTTCTTCTTATCTTTTGAGCCCGGATTCAGGACTTTATCTTCTTCTGATTTAGTGCTGAGTCTTGGTTTAGCTTCAGATTCTTCCGCGTCCTTTCTCTTTTTCTTATTTGCCAACTCAACTTTGATTTCTCGAGCTGCTTTATTTACACTTTTGATGGAGCTTTTACTGTCTGGCTTAGCCTTTGGGTTCTGACTTGGCCCTTCATGCTTCCCAGGCGTGGCTTCCTTAGTTTGAACTTTAACCTGCTGTGTACCACAGGATGCCTGTTTTTCTGGCTCTAGTCTAGTGCTGTTGCTTTTCGCTGGTGTAGCTTTGACCTCGAGCTTTTTCTTTGTTGGTGTTAATTTGACTCGTGTCTCCTGTCGCACCTTCACATCCGTTTTCACCACAATGTTCTCGGATGTTTTATCACTTAATGCAGAAGTGTTAACTTCATTTCTTTGTGGGAGCTTCAGGGTTGAGATTGTTTTTTCTTTTACATTTTCCTTGTCGCCATTCACAACATTTTTCCCTTCAGTCCCGGCCTTCTGGACTCCTGAACTCCAAAGGGGCTGTCTTCTATTCGCTGTTCCTAAACTTGAGGGTCTTTTTTTGAATTTTATTGTCTTCTTGGCTATGTTTTCTTGGTTGAACAGAAATCTGTGTTTTCTTGTTCTTGTCTTGTCTGTCTTTATAGAGCTAGACAGAGGATCTATATTTATAGCCGTTTGACCGTATGGATCCTGTTTCTCATCAAAACAAAATGCTTGTTTCCCTGTTGAAACTCGTCCATGAATTCTGTCCTTTTTCCCTACCTGTTAAGACACAAAGAAAGACATTTTTAAGCAGCAATAGAAAAGGAATAAGGTATAAAGGTTCAACACTGCCCAGTGTTGATTTAAGAAAGAGGAAAAGGGACCTCTGTATGGGAAATTAGGACTGAATTCCTTTTGGATTCCTGAGTTTTCCAGAAAAAATCTGAAGCACATCATAGGAGTCAACCTCCAGGTCCCTACATGGTTTTCAGCTAGCCTGTAATGGTAGCTTCTGATTGGCAAAACACACTTGATCCAGGTAATCAGCAATAGATAAAGCTTTTGTCACATGCACCTGTATGGGTACTGCAGATCTTTAGGTTGTCTGGGCCCATGGAAGATCATGGATAGGAGCATCTGCATCTTAACAGCTGTATCTTTGTAGTTTTCTGCTCGTTCAGCCACATTAAGGGCCACTCTATTCATTGTAAGGAGCGTTCACCGGCTTCTCACTCAGTTCTTTTTTAGTCACTTGTCATGCTCCAGCCATGCTACAGCTCTTAGTTTGTTTCTGTCTAAATTGTCAACGCAATTAAGCTCATCCCCTTCACACTGACACATCTGTGCCCGATCGTTGTGATTTTGGCTACTTGATCAAACGTGTATCCATGCCAAGTCTAGTTACGTTAATTGTTCTGCTGGTCTCCTGTTGCCACGCCAAGTCCCTAACCATCGCCTATTCCAAACTTTAAGACACACCCCATGGATTTTCTACTTCCAGACTATGAGAATTAAGGTGCTCCTTCATGCTGGATTCTATCTGGACTGCAAACATCTTCCTCACAGCGCCCTACCTGCACTTATCAATGCAAGTCCTCCTACAGATCACATAATATCTGAGACTGTAGAATCTGACTCATCTGGTTGTCATTTTTTCCTGTCCATTTGGTTACAACATTACCACCATGACAGGAAATGACATAACCAAACTTCAGCCTGTCTTATAATGGAGGAACAAGCCTACAATTTGTTAGACTCTGCCCATCATGTCATGTGTCCTACAGACAAAGACATTTATAAAAATGTGTCCCTGTGAAAGCTGCTCTAGATATTAAATCTAGTCAAAGAAAACAAAAAAACAACATTTTTTAAGCTATTTATACGTTTGATTATTTCAGTAGTAAAGGTGGAGGATTTCACATTGGAGTCAATGCAGAGTAATTTGCTTTCCAAAAACGTATGTAAGGAAAAATGTTCTCACCTCAGTTACTTCTGTTTTTTTGAAAGGCTTCATTGCAGGAGTTAATTAATTTCCCTGGCAAATTTCAAATAAAAAATTGTTGTAGTTTGTTGTGTAGTTCTACAACCCAGACACAAAAGTCTGTTTAGTTTTTCCCTTCAGTCTTAACACAAGGCAGAACATTTCTTCACAAACACGTATGCACATCTGCTTTCCAGAAAACACACACTCACACACACGTAAAGTGCATATGCTGATGTGTGCACATTTCCTGGAAAATCTGTGTGGCTGTGTTTTCTGCCCTGGAGAGACTTTCATTTCCAAATGAAAGAAGAGGAGGGCGACCCTAAAAACTGATGAATGAAAAGACGTATACTTTCTGCACTTAAGTGCCAAAAAAATCATCTCACCGTACTTGGTGAAAAGTCACTTTCTCTTTCCTGCTCATCCCGAGTGACTCCTTGTCGGCGCAAAGCCTCCCCCTCTGTAAAAGCACACAGTACTTTATCATTGCAGTTTATTTCTCATGCGGTACAATACTGTTAGCACTACAAGTTACCAGTTTGCGCTGAGAAAGAATCCTCAATAAAAGCCTGCAGCGTGGGTCCAGCGGGGCTACAGGGCTCTTTAGGTGGTAAAAGAGAAAACAGCATGTCACTTAAGGCCTTTTCAGTGTTTGCTGCTCTCTTGGCCATCGTTTGATCCCTCTTTTCACTAGGTACTGCTTTTTTGGGAGTACATGTGATGGATTTAGGTGAAAGTAAAGGAGAAGGCAACTTTGCGGGTTTAGACGTTAAGCAGGGGGAAGCAGAAGCTTCACTCCAAGTTGATGACAGAGATCGAGAGCTCGATGGCTTAGAAGATAAAGCTGGATTTAAAGGGGATATGGACTGACATCTGGGAGATGGAAGCGGGAATTCTCCTGACTTTAGCACGGGGGATGATGGGGGGTTAAAGACGTCCTTCAGGGTTTCAACATTTCGAGACATTTTCCAGGAGCTGTTCAGGAAGCCTGAATCGAGACGAGGGAGTTTGTGAAATGTGTCTCCAAGTATCTCCTGAGAAAGTTTCTGGGAAAATAAGGAGATAAAAACACTGTCAGAGCTTTGAATTTAATCTGATTCGTCAACCTCTTCTGTATGATTTAATGCAACACTGTCCTCTAAAGGTCAAATATTGTTACTGCAACCATTTAAGTTCAAATTTAACGTATGTCCCCCCTTATATATTCATTTTTTAAATGAAAGTGTAAAACTTTAAAAATAAAAAACTAGTTTTGCAAATTATAAATACATATATATATATGTTTAAATACATATTAATCATTAGAAAATGTAACATACAAATAGAAAATGAAAAATAGACTAATAGTGCTTGATGAGTGACAACTGTTTTGAATATTTTTAGGAAAAATGAAGAGTTTTTCATCTAAATGATTAAATACTCCAATGCTATGACTATATCTGCTAATGGAAAAAATAAATAAATAAATAAAAAAATCAAGTGAGTGCTATGACCGGGTACATAAGAACTGGATGGAGTGAATGCAACACCACCCATGGAGCTGGACTTCTTTCCAGCCCCAACGAAATGAAGTCAGTTCTGTCATCATTTTTTCTGCTGACACATCTGATTGGTTAATTTATAACTTGAATAACTTGTACTACAGAAAAATGTCATGAAAAAAGTAGGATTAATAAGAAAAAGAAAAAAAATTTGAACAAGAATGGTTATTTTCACAAACAGAATGACTGTGGAATAGCTTTTATTTCTCTATAGAAGTCTATAGGATTTTGGCTACTGGGTACTTCATGTATGAAATGCAATGGGGGAGGAGTCACTCGGTCCAGTTCTCATTTACCGTCAATGGTAAACGTTGAGAAAAAACTGCATATATTGTGATATAGAAACAGAAGCTCCTACTTTCTCTCTGTGGCGAGCTCGAGCAGCTAAAGCCGACAACGGAAACACTGGAGCCAGATCGATCAAACGCTCTTTCAAAGGAATTTCTGCACAACTCGACAGCAGGAAGTTTTCCATCGACATAAAATCCTTCTCCAGAACTTTTCGGGCACTGGCTGGTCTGGGAGCTGCCAAAACCAGCATGTGGTGGCCGCCGCAGGACACCTACACATCAGAGGACACACAGAAACATAACGTGCTTGGATTAACCTACACTATACTCCTCGCTCTGTGAACGTCACATTTTCAGGAAAAAGGAAATGTTTGGGTTTCATCACTAAGTAACCAAACCAAATGTGAAAAAAAAATCTTGATTTAAAAGAAGAACGAGATTAAATAAACAGTTTTTTGCTCCAATTGTGTTAAATTTAACCTCCTTCTTTCCTGTTTGATGTCTTCCTTTATGTCTTTTTAAAACATAATAAACATTTTTTATGTACTTTCAAGCTTTATTCTAGGCAATTCAAAGACAAAAAGATGTAGATCTCGCTTACCGACTGTACATTAAACTTGAGGAACTGTGTGCAAAGAGTTGGGCTGAACTGGTTGACAAAGTTCTCCTCCATTAAGCCCAGTTTTCCATGACGACCATCACCAAACGTGTACAACAGCCCACTGTCTGTGCAAGATGAACACAGAAAGAGGAATGCCATGTGTTTCTTTGCCACACTATATTCAAACTTCAAACTTCAATCTTTATTTATTTGTACAGCGCCTTTCCTTCTTGTGAAAACCCAAGGCGCTTTACATAAAAATAAATAAATAAATACAATAAAAATATGATAAGATAAAAATAATAATAGAAATATAATAATAACAAAAAAAATACAATTACAATTATAATCACCCTTCCCTCTCCAGCTCCGCCCTCCATCCACCCAGCCCCCACAATACATGACACCCCCCACAGGAAAACTGAACAAACATTAAAAACTGCAGCTCTAAGGAAAAAGTCTGGCTCAGTACTGCTGTGGAGAAACGCTATTACGGGGATCCGTTTATTCCAAGGTCCAGGCCAACCACAGGGGTCATCACCGAAGTGCCCACCCAACACAGGGTAGTCCAGAGCCCCCTTAACATGGAGGTACCCCAGCTGCCCCAATGAGAATGAGCACCGCAGCACCAGCTCACTCATAGGCAGGAGGACCCCGGAACAGCGGATACCCGAGAGGAAACACTGGAGTTCAAGAATAAATGAATAAAAAGCATTTTAAAAAAATGAAAATAAAAAACATAAAAATAAAAATAAATAAATACATAAATATGGTTAGTATATTAAAACAATAATTGTGTACTTAAATTAACTATAAAATTATTCAAATAAAAGTTAATAATTACATTTTTTTTTAAATTGGAAACGATCAAATTAAAAAATTCTAAAAATCATAAAAAAGCTAAATTAAAAAGGTGGGTCTTGAGCCTCTTCTTAAAAACCTCTATGGTCTCTGCGGCCCTGAGGCTCTCCGGCAGGCCGTTCAGAGGTGAGGACCATAATGGTGGAAGGAGTTCTCCCCATAGGTTTTGGTCCTCACATTAGGGACAACTAAGAGGCCGGTGCCAGAGGACCTCAAGGTCCGCGAGGGTTCATATCTTAAAAGCAGATCACTTAAATAAGAAGGCCCAAGACCATTAAAACATTTATAAACCATTAAAAGAACTTTAAAATCAATCCTGAAACGCACAGGGAGCCAATGCAGCGATTTTAAAATGGGTGTAATGTGTTCCCGCCCCCTGGTCAGAACTCGTGCCGCTGAGTTCTGTAATAATTGTACATTTGAAAGAGACTTTTTGGGTAACCCAGAGAGCAGGGCATTACAGTAATCTAAACGACTAAAAACAAAAGCATGCTTCAGCACCTCTGTGCTGGCAAGAGAGAGGAATGGACGGACTCTGGCAATGTTTTTAAGGTGATAAAATCCTGTCTTCATAACATTTCTGATATGCGGGATAAAATTCAGCTCAGAGTCAAAAAGAATATTGATTAGTAAATATCTATGCAGCGGTCCTGAACTGCGGGGACCATCTTGTTTTTGCTAGTTTTCTCCCTTATTGGACATTTGAAAGAAAATATTTGAAAATCCATCAGCAAAACCAAAGCACACATGTCAGGGAGATCCAAAGGAAGCTTCTAAATATTATGAGATGGGTACAGGACCTACAGCTCGGCAGCCATTATGTACAGTCATTTGCAAGCTCGCAAAAGTGGCATTACCCTGTTGCTTGCAGATTTTTTACCAGGATATTTTGAAAATTGAATGCATGGATTGTTAGTTAAGGCTGAATTATACATTACATCCGATATGAACTTATAAGGAATGTGGGCGTGGTTAACATAAAACTTCTGTTATGTGCAGAAGGGTTATAATAGCATTACCCATAATCCTATATGGGACAGGAGAGATTTTCAAAGATGGCTCACTTGTGATCACGGCAGTGTGATTCTCGCCACAGGCGATCTGTCTGACGCTGCATTTATGAAAGTGCTGCAGGGGTTTTGGCGAAGGAGCTTCAAACAGAAATGTTCCATGGCCCAGCTGACCGAACTGACCGCTGCCGAATGTGAACACGTCCTGTCCTGGAACAGAGAGGCAGATGGGAGTTCAGAACAGCAAAACAATAGAAAAAAAAAACAAACTAACACACTTTTGGAAATTAGAAATAATCAACCCTGATACCCTGATAAGTGCAGAATGTTGCTAATGTCACTTTTAACATAAAAAACCTAAACACATTGTTCAATCTTCATAAAGGTACATTCCTATAATTAATTATCATTTTCTCAATTAACAATTTCCAGAAGACAAACAAAAAAATAATAAATAGAACAAATTATTTTTGAAGTAACAAATCTTTATTCAATATTCTAAAATAAAAGAAAATAACAGTAAGATTATATAAGTTTGCTTCTTCCTACTCCCTTTCAAGCACTGAGTCATACTCTATTTGACAATAATTATGTGTAATGGTTTCTATGTGTCATGCACTCTATGCATGAGTGCAAATATGTCTATTTATGAGTAATTATAATGTCAAGCAGATAGCATCATCTTCTCTTGTTTTCTTTATTTTACAATCAATTTATGACTTAAAATCTAAGCTAAGTTTGACCTATTTCTGGATATATTTTTCTTTTTTTTGTCTTTATTGGTTGAAATAAATGGCATGAAAATGGTGGGGAAGTGTAATTTGTGGTGGTCTTTCAAATCACCAAAGGTGTCAAACAAACCATGACAGAGCGAAACCCTGTGGCAGCTGCTGCTCACACGTCTTAATATCCTCCACCCTCCTCAATCTATTCAAATAATGATCTGTGTGTTTCTTATTGCATACATCTGTCAGTATGCATCACCTTTAGATGACAATGTACCCCAAATTCTTCTTCATTTTTTCTGTTGGTTCATTGCATGTTTTTTCCCATCCTTATACTGCTTTCTTTACCTCTTGGCTGCGTCTTTTTCTGCAAAAATGAATTCCCAACAACCAAAATAGAAGCAGTTTTTTATCTTTTCTAACGATTAAAGAATCTGTAACTTCATTGACAGAAATTTCCTATAAAATACTGTGAACTTTGCTTGTGCTCCAGCTTCTGTTGACATTCTTTGCTGGTTGTTGAAGGCTATCTCTTCCCTAAAGTAGCACTAAATTACAATAACTCGAAATATCAGATTTGGTTGTATTGAAAGCGTGATATTTAACAATGCCAACCTTTTTGTCGTCATGGAAACATAATCCTCTTGGTTTAGAAATCTCGTTATAAAGAGACACTAAAAAGCCAAACGTCTCTGTGAGAAGGAAAAATGCACATTCCTTATTTTTGTTGTGGCCTATAGTTAGGAGCAGATCAGTGGTTTCTCAGACTGACAATATTAACTTACCTCTCCTGTCATATCAGAGATGTTCCACAGTTTTTCTGTCCTTTCTTAAAAATCTAGCAATGATGGCATCAACCAAAAGGTTTCTTCCTATTCTCCTGACTAGCAAAGCAAATGTATCTTCTGTAGAGCACATTTTTAACCTTGAGTATCTCCCAACCAGTGCATACTGGTGAATTAACTCCTTTTGGTGTTTACAGAAGACCTTTGGGGCTTTTCAGTGATACCAGTTGTGAAGGGGTGGGGCTCTGCTTTTTCTTTTTTTTTACTCAGGTAGTCATTTTCATTTTCCTCTCCAAAGTCATCAGTGGGATGGTAAAAATAAGACAATGCAGTCCTATTGCGTTAACCTCGATAAAGGGTAGAAATCTTCAAGCCTCAACGGTCAGTGTTTCTCTATGTTTTCCAGATATAATTGCCTTGATCAGGTGAGTCCAGCCGATCAGAACATGCCAGAGCAGGGCATGCTGGGAAAACGAGCAGGAATGCGGTCCTCAGCATCCATCACTGATCTAGAATGACTTAGATTGTTTCTACTTGACATTTTTTCTGTTTGTCTAGCGCCTTGGAGTAATCTGGGTTTTTATATTGAAACGTTTTAAATTAAACTAAAAAAAAGTACAGACAGTTTAGAGAAAAATAGGATGGATTGATGCGTTGTGCTACTTTCCAGTTACCATACCTGTAAGAACCACCGTGTGTTGACCTCCACAGCACACCTGAGTCACACGACCCAAGATGCCTGGCACCCGCTGGGGTACTCTGTGTTTCTCCAGCTGTTCCACCTGCAGGCCGAGCCTCCCGTTTGCATTCTCTCCAAACGTGTAAAGGTCACCCGCCACTGAAACGTGTTCACGCAAATTTAATGCGATCCTTTTTTTTTTTTTTTTTTTTTAAGACACACAGACAGAACGCTGGCGTGATGAAAGCTGTACCTGTGACAAAAGCAGAGTGGCGGTTCCCACAGGAGACCCATTTTACCGCTTCTCCGACACTAACCTCTCTGGGTTCGGCTGCAAACAACTCGTCTCCTAAACCGATCTGGCCCGCAGAGTTATCTCCCCACATGAACAGCCTCCCGTCTTCTGCAGGGACACAGACAAGCATCACGCAGAGCAAGCAAATGGAGCAGACTGTATGATCTCTGGGCAGACAAACCTGTCAGTGCAGCTGAGGTGCTGCAGCCTGCAGACAGCATTTTAACATGGGCTCGCTCACAGAAGGGATGCAGCTGCAGAAAGGATCCTGTTTTGGGGCTGTGACCCCGA
The DNA here is from genome assembly GCA_014656515.1 of Oryzias celebensis. Classification (NCBI taxonomy): domain Eukaryota; kingdom Metazoa; phylum Chordata; class Actinopteri; order Beloniformes; family Adrianichthyidae; genus Oryzias; species Oryzias celebensis. Next base: position 11,484,737 of record BNCR01000017.1, on the reverse strand, counting down.
CTAGGCTGAGCCTTTTGATTGTTACCAGCATAATACACTCTATCCTTAGCTAGATGCAAAAACAAAGGGAAATAAAAACAATATCAAAAGGTTTCATTTGCTTTGTGCCGATAATATTGCTATTTTTCATCTTACATGTGCAGACAATTGTGTGATCTCTCCCACAAGCTACAAATGTCACTTTCTCTGACTTGAAGGCTGAGGAAGAAATTATTACAGTCAGTTAAAGTATCAAAAATTGGCTTTTATATTTTAAATGTGCAATTAGAGAAGGTTTTGAGTAGGTCACGATTAATCGATGAATCCGTTTACATTCCTACGATCCAACCAAATCAGTTTGTGTGATTAAAATTGTTAATCAAATCAACCTATACCATTAGAAAATCCTTTCAAAATAAAATGAATTGATTATATCCATTTGGAAAATACTATTTGGATTGAGCAAGTGTCATCACAGCAGACAACACATGTGTGATGCAGCAAAACATGATCGATCAATCATTCCAGCCCAATGTTTGGAAACACTTTTACAAATAAATAGTGAAGAAGAATGCTCTAATAATGTGCCCTTTGTATGATTTTGATGTGGGAAAAGCAACAGGGCTGAACTTGATCAACTTTCACTTGATTATCCTGAAGAAATACAAGGAATCTAAAAAACTTCACCTGCACTGTTCAGTACTTATCTCTGAGTCAGACTGGTTTGACCACAGATCTCCTTGATGAATTTTATGGCAGTGAATTGGATTATATTCTTCAAAATGTATCAAAATCGAATGTTGATCCTATCAGCAACCACAAATGAAGATATAAATAGAACTGTTGTCAAAATGAACTGTTAAAGCCATTGTTTTAGAGTACATAACAATAGGACGTATGACATACAGAACGTAGTGCTTTTATTTTGTAAGGAAGACAAACCCAAACCTTTAAGGGAGGTTGGTTTGTTTACATCTGGTTTGAATTTTAGGCCCAGCTGACCAGAAGAATTACATCCAAAAATAAGCAGCCTTCCACTTCCTGCAGGGGGAAAAAAAATCAGTTACAGAGCAACACAAAAAACCCTGTTATAACACCAGAGCAGTGGGTGAGTACCTGTGATGACAGCACTGTGCTCTCTGCCACAGGACACACGTGCTGGATAATCATTCTTCAACCAGAACTTACTGGGCAGATTGTCAGCAAAGCTGCTCCTTCCAAAGGTGAAGATGGCTCCAGTTTCTATTGACATTAACAGGATTTACATGAAAACATGAGCAGGTCACTAAGTTATGGCACTTGACTGAGTTAACACCCGCTAAATCCCAACACAGCCTGCTGTCAGACGTCAGAAATAGAATCAGGTTAACCTGCCAGGTAAGGGAGACAGGAAGGGCACTGCGAGCTGGGACCCACGGGGACCCACACGCGTCACTCACCGGGGATGTCTGCGTCTGTCTGCCCAGTCATCTTCACCTGTCACCTCTGTCTGCGGTCGGAAATACCCCCGCCTGCAGCAAATGCCCGCGTGGCGCCTGCAGCAAATGCCCGCGTGCAGTCAAGATCAGGCAGATCAGGCGGGGACAGGTGACCGACCAGAAGCTAAGCTATGACTACAACCGAGGCTAACAGAAAATAAAATGTAAAAAATAAAATCCTATTTTTGTGTGTCAACAATACCAAATAAGCCAAACATACTCATTTATTTACCATTTTAAATTTCATTTTTTTCTGTTTAATATTTTTTATGAGGAATTGTATTTTTTTAACGCATGACTTTAATCAGATAACCAACTATTTTATATTTTTCTTAATTTATTTTATTGAAGCAAGAAATTATCTAAAACCTGCCTTTTTTTATTACTTCAAACAAACAGAAAATAATCACAAAGTCGACACCAGTGTTCTTTTTAGGCTCTTAATTTGTGATTTTATCAAAATATATTGTGTATGTTTTTAAGTACTTTAATTTTTATCAATAATTTAACCTCTTATAAGAATAAATAACAGAGTCTTATCCCATCAACTGCCCTGCAAAACAAAATATTCTGCAAGCAATTTTGAATTACCTGCAGAAAACACACAGAATAAAAGCAGCTGGGATTCTTTTTAGGTTTTTTTGTTTTTGTTTTTGTTTTTGTTTTTTTTGCGTTTTCATCCAAGTATATTTTGCTGGTCCTACTATAAATAAAGTTTTACGATAGTTTTTTCCCCAGTATTTTAATATCTTAAAAAGAGCAAATACATTTAAAGAATTACCAGGTCACACAACCTTAAATACCCTGCAAAAAGACGTTTTGACAAAGCAGCAGGAAGTGCTTTTAGGCTTTTAGTTTTTGCATTTTTGACAAAGCAGATTTTGCAGGGTTTTAAATATAATTACACTGTATTTTTTTATTAGTAACATAGTCACTTAATTAACAATTTTTAAAAAGCAGCAGATCAGATTAGCTCAATTTTCATGCAATAACTACATATAACGTCAATCAGAATTACTTTGTTTGTTAAGTATTGTTAAAGAATTTATCAATAAATTTGATTAAGATTTTTCCTTCATAATGTCAAATTTAATTGATTAAAATCTGTCACCAAGTCCCGCCCCCTTCAGTAGTGACATCACGAGGCCGTTCTGCCTTCTTCTTTGGGCTTGGCTGCTCTGTCCCCATGTGTCAGGAGCAGTCAGTGGATGACATATGTTCGCTTCTCTTTGACAAAAACAGGATTTCAACTAAATCATGATGTCGTGTAAGATCTGGTCTGTTTGCAGTCCTGCCAGGAAATGCTTGAAATCGCTCCCTTTCCAGTGGACACGAGAAATTAGGTAATAAAATCCACATAACTTCATTTATTCCTTTGTTTTTCCCATTTTTAATAAGTTTGTAGGATACATTGATGGTTAAATTCCCCTTTGCTCAGCTCTGGGATGGCTTGTCTCGGATCAGTGAGTTTAAAAGGTCGCAGCTGTCTCACACTGAAAGATTTCAGCTCTGAAGAAATCAAGAGGTTACTGTGGGTGTCAGGAGACCTAAAGCATCTAATAAAGCAGAAAAAGCAGGTATTTACCTTCAGGTAAACAAAGAAATTGTAGTCAATGTTTTGTAAACTTTAATTTCGTAGTCTTTGGTCGGGTCTTTTTAAGAAGTTAGCTCTCCTTTCTATTTCAGTATCTGCCTCTTCTACAAGGGAAGTCCATCGCAATGATATTTGAGAAGAGGAGCACCAGAACAAGAATGTCCACAGAGACAGGTGTTGCATGTCTGCGTGGTGCTCACTTTAAGCGCGTTAGAAAATGTAGTTTTCTTTAACGGATGAATGTTTTTGGATGCTTTATCATGAAGTTACACCACACGAGTCCACCATTGTTGGTAGGAACAAAAGATCTGCTGAGGGCTGACTTTCAGGGGATCAGCAAACCTTTGACATTTAAAAAAACGCAGAGCTTCTTCCGCCGCATCTCCCGTTTAGTCTCCCTCAGCACATTTTAATTTGTTGTTTTAAATTTGAATGTTTTCAACAGTCCAATTAAATCTTCATACCTGCAGGGATGGCTCTGTTGGGTGGACACCCTTGTTTCCTGACCTCACAAGACATCCACCTGGGTGTGAATGAGAGCTGCACCGACACAGCAAGGTGATGCACGTGCACCTCCTTAGCACAATCGATGAGCCATGTTTTCCTTTAAAGACCCACTCCAATGATAATGGTGTTTTTAACACATTCTTGTGGCATTTTTCTGATGTAAAAAAATTATTAAGATTAAAATTGCATTTCCGAGTATGTCTTTATTCAAATCGTGGTGAGCTAGGAGCATACCAAAAAAATTGCCATTTGAAAAAAAGTATATTTACAACACTGAAAATACGCTGGGTGGGCCACAAGCTTTCTACTCCGCACAATTCTGATGCATCCAATTGTGGGCAACTAGATTCATTAACGTCTTTATTTTCCTTGTCTGAGCTGACATCTGGCTCCAAACTGAACAGCTGGATAGCTCCAATATTTTTGGCCATTTTGTTGCACCAGTAATGATAGGTTAGGGTTGTTAGGGGGCGTAAGCTAATGAGGAAAGTGTGTAAGCTGTCGGATGATAGGAAGTGCGGGTGGGATTGCTTCATGACAACAGTCCCGTCCACAACTCAGAGGTTAATTTTTAGTGAATTCCTACTGCTCTGCAGAAACTATGTCCTAGAAAAGGGCACAGGTTTTTGATTTTGTATTTTTAGAAGCCCAACAGTAATTAAAACTGGAAATGCTTTTACAATAGATCAGAAGATGATTGGAGTGGGTCTTTAATTCAATTGTGATTGTTGTCAAAGTTTCGGGTTTTTTTTTGTCACACTTGTGATCCACAGGGTTCTCTCGGGCCTTTGCGATCTCGTTTTGGCTCGAGTGTACAGCCACTCCACCCTGGAGGAGCTCCACAGGGAGGCCTCCATTCCCATCATCAACGGTCTGTCCGAGCTGTATCACCCCATCCAGATTCTGGCAGACTTTCTCACTTTGCAGGTTTTCTTTGTTTTTGTTTTTCTCTCTATAACCAATGTGTTCTTCATCCACTACAGTTTCCTAAATTGTCTTGTAGGAGCATTACGGATCCTTAAGTGGACTAACAGTGAGCTGGATCGGAGACGGAAACAACGTCCTTCACTCTTTTATGATGGCTGCAGCCAAACTGGGTGTTCATCTTAGAGTTGCCACACCAAAGGTCAGTGTCTCCTCCTTATTCCCTAACCCCTAATAGACTTTATAGTGCGGGACTCGCCAGTGCCCTGGATTTGAATGTAATTCTGACACATTATCACTGATTGAAAATATATAAATACCACAAAAATTATGTCACTAACTTGCTGAAGTAAAAGCTAATAAATATTGACATTTTACGATGACTATTTATGAATCTATTTGCCAATCTGGTGAGCATCAATCCACACTAGTTTTTCTCTAAGACTTCTGGGAAATTTCAAGGGCAGAGGATTTTGGAATTCTAGATTTAGAGACTCAGACAAATTGGTGAACACTCTTTGTAAGTAGTGAGAAGAGAAGGAATTTGTTCACAGCTATGTTTGTTTTGGAATAACAGTGTGTCGTCATCCACAGGGGTACGAGCCAGACAGCAGTGTAATAGAAGAGGCTAAAAATCTGTCCAAACAGGTGAGGAGTTTAGGAAAACTCACAAAAGCAGACCTTGTCGATTAGCTATTATTCCTCCCAATAAAAGTATCTATGCGAGTTACCATCCATTTTCCAAACCTGTTTTATCCCTTACGGGGTCACAGGGCTGCCGTAGCCTAACCAGGAAACTGGTGGGTGAAGGTGGGGTACATCCTGGACAGGTTACCAGTCCATTGCAGGGCCACAATCACACACACTCTCACATTCACACATAAGGACACTTTAGAGTTATCAGTTCACCTATGAAGCACGTTTTTGTACTGTGGGAGGAAGCCGGAGTCCTCAGAAAAAACCCACGCATGCACGGGGAGGACATGCAAACTCCACACAGAGAGGTCCCAGCTGGGACGTGAGCCAGGGCCTCAGCCACCATGCAGCCCGCTTAGATGTTATGCTTGAAGAAATTGCAGTTCAAACTAAAGCTTATCTTTGTAAAGGTAGTACAGATATTCTGACCAGATCAGACCAATATTTTGATGTTAACACAGGAATTGATTTAAAAAAAGAGTTTACTAGGATGCACACATATATGGTATGTGCTGGAAAATCATTAACAATAGATGGAAACCCTATAGATTGCTCGTTTGAGTTTAGTTGCAGTTTAAAAAACCCTTTTTTTGTACCTCTCTTGCAGTGTATATGTGTTATTTTGCAAATCAGATTTGAATCTTGAAGACTTTGTTCACATTCAGTTCACATTCCAACTGCCGCTTTGTATTTTGCTTTGTCTCAGCACGGGACGCAGCTAGTCCTGACCTCTGACCCGATGGAGGCCGCCCACGGCAGCAATGTGCTGGTCACTGATACTTGGATCAGCATGGGACAGGAAGAGGAGAAGAAGAAGAGGCTCAAAGACTTTCAAGGATATCAGATCACCATGAAGGTGACCAAGAGAACTGAAAAGAATTAGGGCTAGGTGGTATAATAGCGTTTCAAAGCTGTCACAAGAGGGATTTTTTTTAATTACAATGTGAAATCCCGACTGGAGTCGGAGTCTAGCAATTTGCTTCTGTCTTCAGACCGGAAGTGTGGCCAAACCAGACTGGACCTTCCTTCACTGCCTCCCCCGTAAAACGGAAGAGGTGGATGATCAGGTTTTCTATTCAACTCGTTCTCTCGTCTTTAACGAAGCCGAGAACAGGAAATGGACCATCATGGTGAGGAATATTGACAACCTGCTCAGTTTGATCCAAGTCTATTGCTGATAAATCGGACTAATTATGTCAACTAACCTTTGTTTCAGGGTCTGATGGTGTCCCTGCTGACTGACTACGCTCCACAGATTCCCGTGTTTAAATTTTAACCATTTTTTCCTCATAGAATGAGATGGATATTGAGTTTCTGTCAAGCGCAAATCATTAGATTTCCTCTCAGAACCCCAACATTACTTGATTACTCTAAAGTTGTTTTACTTACAATGTTTTCTATAATTTCTGATTGTCTAAAGTTTAAAGAATCAAGTGATGTCTTCATACATTTGATAAACGGGAGAGAATTATGGCCAAACATGAAAATGTCTTAAATGTGTGAAACCTATCAATTTTTTAAAAATTTATTATAATTTTTTTTTTTGCACTTTTGATTATTTGAAACAAGTAAACAACCTTGCTGGTTGTTTTGCTAACAGTGCTGGTGATACATTTTTGGGGGGAATTTTAGAGAGTTTTTGTAATCAAACAGAAGAATGGAACAATAGAAAGAAGATAATTGGCTTACTACATCAACAAGAGTGATAGTTCCTTAAATCTTGGATCTGTGAAAACATAAAAATGTCAAATAATATGAAAAAAATTACAACAAATCTCAGTTTGCAGCCCTTTGATTTTCACTTTTTCATTTTCAGCATTTTGATTGGTCACTAAATTATTTACATTGAAAAGAATAGATTGGGAGTATTTTGCAGGATTAACACCAGTTTCTTATTAAAAATAATGCCTCATATTGATTTTTCCAAGGTTAAAATTATGTTTTTAAAGAGATAATACAGGAAAAAACATTGATTGCAAATACAAATCAAAATATAAATGTGATTTTAAAAAAAGAAAATGCAGCAAGATGTTTGTTTCTCATACATAGTTTGATGAAAAGTCTTTTCTCATTTGTTGGCAATTCCTCTCTATGTGTTCTACGTTACTTTTTAAAAACATGTTTTTAGTTTAATGGTTGATTTAGGAAATAAAATAAAGTGCAATTGTTACTAAAACAATGTAATGTTTACTTGTGGGATGGCTAAGATTTTGTAACTTAAAAAAATCAACAGCAAATTTTATAACACTAGTAAAACAAATGTTATCCCAGAGCAACAAAATATTGTTTTATACTAATTAATACTAATAATAAAAACACTTATTTTGAAGCCAAATAATTTACAAGGACTAAAGATGGCCATTCATTTCTGGTGTACCGTGGTGAAACAGCACCATCTAGTGTTCCGCTTTGGTAATAATTCTCTTTTCTTATTGGACGACGGGTGATGACGTGTAGTTGCGGGAAGATATGATCTTCGTGTGTGGTCCTGCTAAAAAAAAAAAAAAAAAAAGAAAAAGAAAACAAGGGGCGCTGAGTCTCATTTCATTCATACAACAAACACAGATGCTTAAGTGTGTTTGCATGCTAACTAACTCCATATAATCAACGCTACTCTCCAAAATAAATAACATTTATTCGTTTTTCAGGAGCTTTCGTAGGATTAAAATCGCTTTTTAAAATTGTAGTCAGACTTATTGACTGACTGTTAACAGTCAATCGTTTTAATTTAAATGGAAAGTGGGTTAAATAAGATGGATAGAGTCGCCGGCAGCTGTACTAGAGATAAAAACTAGGCTTTTCTCATAAGACCACCCACACATTCCGACGGGAGGCTGCTCCAGAGCGGAGCCGAGGGGGGAGGTGGAGGACGCCATTGCTGCCGCAGCTGGCCGTTTAAGATTTGTCAAAGGGGGACAAACCAAAGGTTTTCATGCCTTCCTCCGTTTAAAGTGCAGAGTGAAACCGTTAAAATGGACGTGTTATCCCGGCAGGAGAAGGGAAAGCGGAACCGCAGCGTTCAGCTAAAGAAGCAGGTAAAAAAAAAGCTGCCGAATTTCGGGGGACAATGGAGGAACGTTTTAGGCAAATTTGGCTAACTAATTAACTAACCACACTTTTAGCTCGCGTTAGCCGCTCCGCACTCGAGCTGGACTAAGATGGAGGGTGTTTTACTTTTGTGTCCCACAAACTCTGCATTTTTCCACTATAAAGTACAACACTCCAAAAACTTTCCTTGCTAATCAACTAAACAAAAAGTTCAAAATGATACAGCAAACTAAAGGCAGATATCCAGAAATGTCCAGTGCATAAACAATGCAACGGTGATTAAAATTTATACAATGGAAAACTAATCGAAAAGCAAAAATAATTAACTAAATATTTATTTAGGGTAGCTTTTTGCTAGCTTATTGACCGGTTTTAAATCCTTACCCATTGGTCTAAGTTATTTCGTTAAGTACTTTTTTTTAATTTACTTTTTTTTTTTTATTTGAATTTTTGTTTTTTTACCCCCTGTTTTGTTATCCTAATATATTTTTAAAAATAAAAGCACATAGAACTACTAGACTAATATTTTTTTAATGTAACTTTATTGTCACAGCACGTGGATACAAAACAGCATAACATCGTTAACGTTTTTTTTTTATTTTATTTTGGAACCTAGAAGCATTTTCTCAATAGAAATAATTAGATTATAAACAAAAAATAATAATAATTTGCAAGTATGTAAAGCATATAAAAAATTATATGTACACATTTATTTATACGAGTGCATTAATTTACAGAGGTAGGTAAATTTGATCAGTCCAAATGAAGAAGCTGGTGCAATAAAGTAGGTATTGTATATCAGCTTAGGAATGCCACTTAAAAAAAAAACAATATAAACCTACTATAAATATAATATAATAGGTATTGAAACTATTATTAAATCTGATCCATTATCAGGTTACTTTCATGCCCTTTTATTTTTTTATTAATGTCTTACTTTTCAAAAATAACAATTCATAAAAATATTTCAGATATTTTTTTCCAATGTTTTGACCATGCTGACTTTTAGTGGATGCCTGCAAATAAAGTTTTTAAATGGAAAAGTTGATGTTAAAAATGTGACTTTTTCTTAAAAACCCACTCTGAGGAAAATTGTGTTTTTGGTGTTTTAACATGTTGCATTTTTCTGATGATGGAGGACATATATAAAGAAATTAAGCCTAAAATGGTTTATTCAAACCATTGTGAATTAGGAGCAGATGCAATAATGCTGTTGCAAAAAACTTATAGGTGTGACATAGAAAGTACTACGGCAAGGCACAAGCTCCCTGCTCCATTCCATTCGGATTCATTCAATTGTAGACGACTAGATCCATGCATGTCTTCATCTTCCTCATCTGAGCTGAAATCTGGCTCAAAACTGTCCAGCTGGAAAGCTTTAATATTGCTTGCCTTTTTTGTTGCACCGTTACTGTTAGTTTGGGGTTGAGAAGGGCTGTAAGCTAGTAGTAGAGCATGTAAACAGATGGATGTTGGGAACCAGGGGCAGGATTACTCCACACCAACAGTCCCGCCCACAACTCAGAAGTGAATTTCTAATGAACTCCTGCCGCTCTGCAGAAACTATGTCCTAGAAAATGACACAGGTTTTTTGATTTAGGCTAAAAACATTAATCATAACTAAAAGACCACTGGGAGTGCTTTGAAAATGGATCAGAAGGTGATCAGCGTGGGACTTATTTAACCTGAGAATTTCAAAAAACAGTGAAAATTCCACATTGTCCTGCAAAGTTCGAAGCGTTGCTTCATGGTTTGTTTTTTTTTTTTTTTTTGCTTTCTCCTCTGCAGACTCCTAGCGTTGCATCAGCTGTGCGGTGGCTCGGCCTCTCACCATGAACACCAGCAGGAACTGCACGCCGTCGGGGCGCGATGAGGGTCTGGCCGTCCTGGAGTCAGTCTCCATCGTGTGCGTCACACTTCTGGCAGGCTTGGGGAACCTGCTGATTGTTGCGACCCTTTACCGCCGGCCGTACCTCCTCACGCCCAGCAATAAGTTCGTCTTCAGCCTGACCTCGTCCAATCTGCTGCTTTCTCTGCTGGTGCTGCCGTTTGTGGCCGTGAGCTCGGCAAAGGGAGAATGGATATTCGGCGTGGTGTGGTGCAACTTCACCGCTCTCCTGTTTGTGCTCATCAGCTCGGCCAGCATGCTGACGCTCGGCGCTATTGCTGTTGACAGGTTTGCTGTTTGTTTTTTTTTCAAAATTAAACCTAAAGTCAATTTTGAATGTTTTTCTTTTTGATTTTTTTTCTCCTTGCATCTTTTGATGTTATTGTTTATTTTTCCTCCCTCTGTCATCTGACTCACAAAGCTTTCTCTGTACTCTCAAAAGCCTTCAGTTTTCTCTGTTCTCACACTCGTCTCAGCACCTCTGGGGATTCCTGATGGCGCTGCTGCTGTCAAATCTCTTGTTTCCCTTCAGTTTGCAGCTTTTAGCAGAATGACTGACCCTGTTGTCAGAGGGGATGTTGGAGCAGCAACTTTTAGCATCTTTTTAAATCTTTTTTTATCTGTCATTCCAACAGGTACTACGCGGTGCTCTATCCCATGATCTACCCCATGAAGATCACAGGGAACCGTGCTGTGGTGGTCATAGCCTATGTGTGGTTGCACTCCCTGGTGGGCTGCCTGCCTCCGCTGTTCGGCTGGTCCTCCTTTGAGTTTGACTGCTACAAGTGGAGCTGCGTGGTGGCGTGGCACAGGGAGCCCAGCTATACAGCCTTCTGGGTCGTTTGGTGCATCTTTCCCCCGCTCTTCATCATGCTGGTCTGCTACGGTGTCATCTTCCGCGTCGCCCGAATGAAGGCACGCAAAGTGCATTGTGGGACTGTAGTCGTTGCTCAGGACGACGGAGCTCACAGGAATGGACGCAAGAATTCAAGTACCTCAACTTCCTCTAATGGAAGCCGGCGGAGCCTCGTGTACGCAGGGAGCCAGTGCAAGGCTTTCGTCACCATACTGGTGGTGGTAGGAACCTTCCTGATGACCTGGGGGCCGTACGTCGGGGCGGTGTGCATGGAGGCTTTGTGGGGGCAGGGCAGCGTGTCACCAGGAGTCGAGACCCTGGTGGCATGGCTGTCGTTCTGCAGCGCCGTGTGCCACCCGCTCATCTACGGCCTGTGGAATAAAACGGTAAGGAAGGAGCTGCTGGGCATGTGCTTCGGAGATCGCTACTACAGAGAGTCCTTCGCAACACGCCAGAGAACGTCCCGCCTCTTCAGCATCTCCAACAGAATCACAGGTGATGAGATCAGAGGATCAGATTGAGGAAACTCCACTGATGTTGCTGTTCTAAGCTCCGAGACTGCAGTTTTTTGAAGAAATGGAATTGCTTTTCAGATTTGGGCATGTCCCCTCACTTGACGGCCATGTTGGCGGGGGGAGGACACCTGCTGGCCCCAGGGAGCAGCACAGGAGACACAGGCTTCAGTTTCACTCAGGACTCTGGTACGAGCTGCAGACAGGAATACACAAACACAAGCTTTTATTTTGAAATGTCAATACTAGTAAAGTGAAGTGTCTCCTTATGTGAGCAGGAAATGCAAAACGGTACAAAAACAAGAAAAGCTGCTTTTATCTATACTATTCAGTGAACTGTGTTTTAATAATAAAAAACATGTATGAATTTATCATTATACTGAATTAGCATATAGTAACTGTATAAACAAGGATTAATGAAAGAGCTACAGAGTTTTCAAGTCATCTTTGTCTCTTTCCTAAAGCTCAGTTGTTTAATTTTGCTTCTAAATACATTTTTGATGAAATACGAGGAAGCATCCATTTGTTTCCCACACAGGCACAGACGTGATGATGCTGGAAAACTCCACTGAAAGCTCCTCCCACGCGCTGCATCACGGAATGACATGTGGGAAGAGGCGGAGCTCTGTCACCTTTGAAGACCAGCTGGAACATTCCAAAGGTATCCAGAAGCAGCGAGGTTATTAACTTTATGCTCTAATGCTTCCGATCGCCGCACTTGTCGCACAGTTGAAGACAGGCCTCAGGATGTCGTGGCATCTTATTTTCTGAGAATGAAACATTGAGATTTCTAAAAAAAGAAGGCAATGCTTAGTGTTTCTGGAGGTGTTTTTTTCACAAATCTTCCATTTGATTTAGTTTAACCCACAGCTTTTTTGTAAAAACCCACTCTGATCCTTGTTTGATTAATTGTTAAAGCAGCCCCAGTGGCCTGTTAATGAGGATTGGGCTGTTTCTTTTATTTAAAAAAAAAATCAAAATAAAAAAACAGAATGGCGGGCAGGAACAGTGGCCGAGAGCAAGGCCGCCCCCATTTCCCATCACCCATCTGTTCACTTGCTCTCCCACTAGCTTACAGTCCCTCACATCCCCAACCTAGCATTAGCGGTGCAACAATAATGGTGATCAATATTGAAGCTAACTGAGAAGCTGACATGTTGAAAATGTATTTTTGTAGAATTGTTTTTAAACAATTGTAATCTTTAAATATTTTTGTTTAAATGTTAAATATATTGTGTTTTCTGCTTCATCCTCAGCAGAGAATTCCTCCCCCTCCTCCGTCCAGGTCCAAGCGGAACTCCACGAATCCCTAGACACGTTCGCCTCCTGCTTGGCGAAGGCAATCGAGAGCGATGCCAAACTCGCCTTGTTCGGAGAGAGCCTGCAGGGGGCGCTGTTCACTGCACGCTCAGCACAGAGACCCAGATACTTGGATGGTCAGAGACTGAGGCTTGAGAGCATAGACGAAGGGATCGTCAGAGATGACAAGGAGGAGGAAGAGCCGGAGGAAGAGGAGAAGCTTGTCTGAGGAAAGCAGGGTCAGCCTCTGACTGGACCGTTTGAAGACATTCACACACTACGTCTCACATGTGGCCTCTGAAGCTTTGTGCTGCCGGTAAGGACGCTTGGATTTGTTCATGTGGGTACGCCTTACTTGAAATAGCGGAACAGGTAGAGCCCATCTGTGCTGCACCAGAATCCCGAACAACGTTTTATCACACAGGCTTTACTGTGATGGTTTGCTTTCATTTTTTAAAATGTACATTAGTCTAACAGGAATACACCTATATTATCATCCAGTTCAGGAAATATTTAAGGAAAAGATTAACTTTTTACAGTTGAATTAAACAAAAATCATGCACCTAAAGGGATTCTTAATTTCTGATTACAAAGATGCACTTATTAAATAGGCTCAAACTAAACAAGTAAGGATGAAATGAATACCACAGCAAATCTGGATTTCGGTTTCTATCTGGCATTTTTTGGAAAAATCGTTATAAAAAAATGACGTTTGCTCTGGATTAGCTGCACTAGCGGAAAAACTGGGTTTATCTCTGCATTAAACTCTGCGAGTGAACAAACAGGATCCACTTTACACATCATCTCTGTATTGTGAGAGCAGGATTTATCATTTGCAGTCTAAGATAGATACACCAGTGATGCGATTATTGCAGTACTGCTGCAGTATTGCTTTTCTCTAAATCAGGGCTCTGCAACCTTAAAGAGCCATTTGGGTCAGTTTCTCACAGACTGTGGCTCCGACTGGATTGTAAAGTCTGACTTTGACACTGATTTGTTATTGTTACTATCATGATAAATAATTATTTTATTTCTCCATAAATAAAATAAAGATAATTGTTATTCAGAATTTTGAAATAGTTTATAACTTTTGACAGAGGTTCACATGAACTTTCAAAATGAAGGACGCCCTTTGACACAAAATCATCTCAATGCTGCAAATAGTAATGTCAGTTGTGATTAAAAATATATTTACTGCATTTACGGTTTATTTTATCATAGTGCATCTCAGCCATACATTTTTAAATCTAACAACTAAACTTAAATTAGAACTAAGTGACCCTTACTGCATTTTTGGACCACATGGTACAGCTAAAATCTTTAAATTTTGTTCAATAACTATTGTGGATCTCTGGTTAAGGAAAAATAAAATGTTTTTTCATTTTAAAAATGAAAGTTTTGCAGACTATAGGTGTATTAATCCAAACAAATCAGTCAGATGAAGCTAAACTTATGGAACGTATCACTCTGTCGTGACTACAGTACCCAGAATGCTCCAACAATCCATCAAACAGTCTTCATAGTTGGTCAGTCATACCAAAACATATTGACAGATTTTTGAGCACCATGTACCACAGAAAGCACAGAACGACCATAATTCATACTTAAGACTGTCTATATTTGAAGCTAATCTAAAGATTTTAAACACACCTTAAAGTTGTATAAAATATATTAACAATAATTTTATGGTTAGTTTACAAATGTATGGCTATGGTGCATCAATTACAACAAAAACTTTTTTTTTTTGTAGTGTTTAATTCACTGCTGACAAATCATTTCCTACTACTATATTTGCTGCAGCAGGATGATCTAATGTAGTACAGTCTTTTATTTTGAAGGGAAATCATGCAAACTTCTGTCAAAAGTTATAAACAATTTCATATTTAGGAAAAAATGCTAATTTTCTCTTTATTTGTATGTTTTATTCATGTTGAAAATGCAATAATTCATTTATTTTTATCATAATAGTAACTATAACAAATAAAAATCAGTGTCTTATTTTCTAAAATGTGATGTCAGACTTTGTGGCTCCTACTGGGTTGTAGTCTGTAAGTAAGCGACCTGAATGGCTCTTTAAGTGTTGAAGATCACAGACCTAAATGTTCCTGGAGCATGATGGTGGGTGTTTTTGATTAGTAATAAAGGGACCGAGTCCACTTGATCATTTTTCCCTTGTATTTAAGAATCTTCAAACCACATCTGGTGTTAAACGTTGAGACTTCAAGCCTTATTTTGTGCCATGACTTTAATTTTGAAAGAAACCCAGAACACACCAACTTCCTGTGTGAACACCTGACCTTCTGATGCATCAAGGAGAACAGCAGCATTCCAGCTGTGGAGCAGACGGTTAAATCCAGTCCAGAAGTAATTTACAGATGAATTATTGCAGCACTAGCGTCTGAAATGTTATGTTTTTCTACACTTTTTAACTTTTATAAGAGGAAATGGCAGCATTTTAGTAATGTATAAAGCTTTTTTTACTGTTTGAACAGGTACAGCTTTTGTAAGAAACTACACAGGAAAAATAATGTAATTTTTGATATTTTTATATTATAGCAGCTATAGGTACAAACATTTGCATTAAAGTTTTACACTATCATTTTCTTTGTGTCTTTACTTTCAATCTCCAAGAATTCACACTGAATGTTTTTTAAATATTTTATTTTCCATCAGGTTCTATAAAACAATACACCTTTTTTTATCTATTTTTTTGGGAGTCACCGTTTTCTTTTTTCAACAGCAAAAGTTAAAGCATTTGCGTGTTACTTTTAAATCCGTATTCACATGCGCGGCGGCGGTGGCTGCAGGAGAACATCCACAGTTCTTTGCTACAAATTCCAAAGAAAAAAAAAAATCCAAAGTTAACACTGAGCTCACCTCCTCCAAACAGAAACAATATTGCACTTTACATCCTTTCACGCGCTCCACCTCACTGCATATTTGTAATGACGTCCTCTTTGCACTCGCACAGACGCAGATGATCCTCACGCACAAACATTGGTAAGAAAGTTGTCTTTAAAAAAAACACCAGGGGCTAGAAATTCCACTAAAATTACAAAGTCATCTCTAATGAACTGGTACAAATCTCTGATTTTCTTCAAGTGCTATACAGCAAATAGTGTTTTGGACATCCTCCTGGTGGCGCTGGCTAGTCCTCGTTTTCCTGGCCTGAGCCTTCAGAGCGATCGCCCTCAAGTCGATCTGCGAGACAGGAAAAGTAGGCGTCAAACAGGAGGGCAGCAGAATGGGGAGATTTCCAGTTTGTACCTGATCTGATGTGATTGAGGGAGGCCAGCATGCGGAGCATGAACGAAGCTGGGACCGTGATTGTGTTCCTCGTCTCCTCCAGCATGAGCTCGTTCCGGGTTATCACCTTTTAATGGAAGGAGGAGGTGATCGGCATTTCTGGACAGAAAAACTCACAGCAGGCCCATTGACTGCATATGAGAGCTTGACTGAGTGACCCGTCCCCCTTCTTGCTCCAAACAGGAAGTACCCACTGACTCCAGGAAGCCAAAATCCCAAAGACTTGGATAAAGGGGCGAAAAACACGGTCATATTTGTCAGAGTAACTGCTGCTACCTTTTTTTTTAACATGTTCTTGATAATCCTCAATTTTTTTCACGATATTTTTTCTCTTTAGCGCAAGTTACTCAAGTTATAAACTGACCAATCGGATGCCTCAAAAGTATGAGGTCTTACATTGAATGGACAGGAGTGACCAACAAGCTCATTTCTGATTGGTGAAAGGGGTTGCCATTGAAATGCAGACAAACTTGGATCTATCATTGCTTACAGATGACATCTGGCTCCAACATGGCGCCGTCTGTATCGCCAAAAAAGTGGTAACTGACTTGACTTCATTTTGTTGAAGCTGAAAGTGCTGTATAAGTCATGGTAAGTCATTTCCAATGAGTGACGTTACTCACTCGGTCCAGTCCTCATATATAGTCAATATATATAGTCAATGGTCAGGCCTTAGAACATTCAGACAGTACCTCTACAGCCAGCTGTCTATTGAAAGACGCCGACTCTTCCAGCGGCGACCATATCTTTATGTCGTAATCTATCCCAGAAGAAGCCAGAACTGAAAAGAAACGGGAGGATAATGCATCACTGCAGGGTGAGGAACCCCGGTCAGGGAACGAAAGTGGACGGCTTGGTGCACTCACTGGGGTCGTAGGGGTGCGGCTGCAAGCAGTTGACCACGTGGTTGTCGGCCTCCAGCAGCATCAAGTGCTCGGCGGTGTGTCGGTCCCAGATGAAGATGTGTCCACAGTCTGAGCCGCTCATCACAAAGTTGTTTCCCCAGAAGCACGACTCCTTAATCTGGAATTACAACATTTGTTCATGAAAAGTTAATTTTATGACATATTCTGCTCGTTACATTAGTTCAGGATCTAACAGGCTGTCTGAATTCCTTCACTACTTAGTGCACTTAATAGTGCATTCCCCATGTTTTTAGGATGTCTGAATCTACAATTCCAGAATCAAAAGGGCTGGAGACTTCCCAGAAGTCTCTGCAAAAAAACATGTGTGCATCTATGCTCACTAGATTGGCAAATATAGACCACAATGCATTGCCTTTAAACACCTTTTCATTTGAATTTTTTTTTTGGTAAATGTATCTTTTATCAATTATTCAAATTTGCATCCTCAGAACACAGAGAATTTATAAATAGTTTTTGTAAAATGTTAACATATTGGATTTTTCCTTTAGCAAATGGGTGATGTCATTTTTGGTTAAAAAAAACAAAAAAAAAACATTGGACATATGTTTAAATTACTTTAAAATCCAGGGCACTAGATAGTCCCACGCTATATAATAATTTAGGGATTAGAGAGTAGTGAGAGAATCGGGACATGGCCTTAGTGTTGTCAAATGGTGCCAATAGTTACCATTGTCCTAGAGTTACGGTGGCCCTTGTAGACCATTTTGACAGAAGGCCTCCTGATATTCTGCGTCTCGCTCTCTTCCATCTCCCGCCTTTCTTTCCTCCTGCGAAACAGCTCCTGGATGCGAGCTGCAGCCGAGCGCCTGGGACAGAGAACGTGTAGTTGTGTGAATTTAAACAAAATGATTTAAAAGGCAGTACGGTGGCCCTGAAGTGCAAATCACGTATTAAAAAAAAATGAAATCACTCAATGCAAAAACATGACGTTATGTTTTAGGAAACAAAACAACATTCCTGAAACCAACATGTCATTCCTAAAACTACATTACACAATTTCAAAGAGAATTAAACAAAGTAAAAATGTTTTTTTTTTAGAACACAAAAGTAAGTTTAAAACAAAATGTTAAAAAAATGAAACAAAATAAGCTGGGAAAAGTAGGTTCTTTGGGACATCTCTGATTGGATGATGACATTTGTTTTCCCATTTCAACTGGGAGTTATTTGGCATGTTGATATTTCTTTGCACTTTTCTTGTCCAAAAATTTTTGGTTTCTGGAATTTTCTAAAATGCAATGCTGCTTTTTTATTATTTGTTTCAATTGTTTTTGTGATCTTTACTATGCTTTTGCATTGAGAGATTTGCTGATGTGATTGGCACTACAGGACCACTGCGGGAAGCCATGCGGTCACCGTTACATGTAAAGGCCGTGCTCTTGCCACAAACAAGCCCCGATTTAAAGCCAGGCAGCACGCACTTTTAAAGACCCACTCTGATAAAATGGTGTTTTTGATGTATTTAACGTGTTCTAGTGGTATTTTTCTCATGATGGAGGACGTATATTAGGAAAATTTAGCTTAATATTGGATTTTTGAGTATTTTTAAAAAAAATGTTGTGAATCAAGAGCAGACTAAAAAATTTCTCTTGGGGAAAAAAAAAACATATTTGTGACGTAAAAAATATTCTGGGCGGGCCACAAACTCCCTACTCTGCTCCATTCGGACCTAGCCACTTGTAGACATATAGATCCATTTAAGTTTTTGTTTTCCTCTTTTTGAGCTTGCATCTGGCTCAAAACTGTACGGCTGGATAGCTCCGATATTGCTTGCCGTTTTTGTTGCACTGATAATGCTAAGTTGGGGTTTTGAGGGGCTGGAAGCTAGCAGGACAGCATAAAAACAGATGATGGGGGTGCTTACTCCACGCCAAAGTCACGCCAACAACTCAGAGGCAAATTTCTAATGAACTGCAGTGTGTTCCACATTATTATGCAAAAGATATTTGATATACTCAATGCAAATGACAGACAGCTTAATTTTCAAGTCAACTAATCATTAGAGACTATATTAAATGTTTTTGAACAAACCTCCTAAAGATAACAGTATATTTTTTCAAAAATAAAAGCCTTCTAATGCACTGTTCCACATTATTACACACAACAGAGTGTGTCTCAGGTGTCTGAGATTGATTTCAGTGATCCAAAGAGCCCAGAGACATACTATCATGCATGAGCTCAATTGAAAAACAAATAATTTGATCCTTTTGACACTTAACTACAATTTGCACAATCAATTGGAACGTACTGTACTGCCGCCCTGCAAAAACTATATCCAAGAAAACAAATGATTTTGAATAAAAACAGCATAATCATAATAAAAAAAACACTAGTAACGCTTTTAAAATAGATTAAAAGATGATCAGGGTGGGTCTTTAAAGAAACCAGATGAGAAACTCTGAATCCTCAGAACAATCTGCAGATGGACCTCACGGCTTTGCTGAGTCTGCTTTCCTTCTGTCCATTAGATGCATAGGTTGACCTGTGCTCACATGCAGCCACTCAGCTGTGGGTCATTAGTTCAGTGCGACGCCCAGACCAAGACTGTCACACACCGTGTCCTTGTGCGGGGGGGTTTATGCACCACATGTCACACACCTGGCAGGTTAGATGCATCGATTTTGTCGAGCAAACCAGTTACCTGATCATCCTATCTCCTACTGCCGATCCCCTGGAACTATATTCAGATTTCAGGTGAAACCTGGAGTTAGAACTACCCCCCACTCCCCTTTAAAAGTTGTATTTTTGTGCTTGCTTGAGTGTAAGCAGAATAATCTAATCGTTAATTTGCCTCTGATTCACCTCTGGCCCTGTCCTCTGAATCTGGACATTGGGATGGGAATCGGATCGTCGTCGCTGTCGTCAGAGTCCTGGCTGCCACGCGCCGGCTGACTCTGGCTGACCTCCCCTTCCTCTCCAGCCGGCTCTGCCCTCCTGCAGCCCCCTGATGTGTCCTCTGAAGCCCCCGACTGGCTCCTGTCCTGAGAAGACTCCGCGCTGATCAGATCAGACGAACCCTCCTCTGGACCCGAGCTGCTCGGGACAGCAGAACCAGAGGCAGAGCAGGGAGGTTCTGCTGAGGGAGCTGGGGAACTCTGCTGCTCCGAGGACACACTGTGAGCTAAAGGGGGGAAAGAATTGTCAATATTTTTACTACTGCAGAGACTTGTAGAAGAATAAATTCATGTTCATAAGTCTGAAGAAGAGACATCACCCTGCTCCGAGGCTGAACTCTCCGCTGTCAGACTCTCTTTGCTCGGAGGAGCAGAAGGCTGCAACGCTTTTGGGTCTCCACCGCCCAGAGAGCTGGACCTGCTGCTGCTCCTGTCAACAAAACACAGAAACGGCAGAAGAAAAGGATGTTCAAGCTCCATTCAGAGAAAAGAAACAACAGCAACTGGCTGACCACCGGCTACGGTGGTCGTCTTGGTCCAGATATTTCTCTCCGAGCACGGAGAATATTCAGACTGAGAAATCTCAGAGTCAACCAAAGCTCAGTCCGATTGGAAACGAACCGAGACGGCCTCGAAAGATGAGTCCGAGAGCGGCTCCTGGTGTACTTGGGTGCATTCAGACTGAAAATTTGTTCTGGATTATCGGGGAAAACAAACTGACTCACTCTAAGTGAACCAAATGAATACACCTGTATATTCTATGTTTGTGATCTCTACAGAACATTTAAAGGCCTGTTGTACCCAAATGATTCAACTTTCTACTTTAATAAGACGGAAATAAGTTTTCTTTACTTATTTTAAACACAAACTCTTTGAGTTAAATCAAAATCCATCCAAAGCAAAGGCAAAAAATAATGAATTGAAGGCTGTTTTCTTTTTGTTTTTTTTTTAACATATTTGATTATTTTTTATTTTGATGTTTAAAGAGCCTTTGTCCCGCAAAATCAACTTATTGAAACTTTTAACTGGATTATAATGTCAATTTCCTGATGATAAACAACTCCAAAGCAATACTTTGCTCCGTTCCTGCATCTCTGAGCATTCCTCTAAAACTCTGCGTTGTGAGCACCAGCCCCTCCCAATCCACAAAAACGAGTGTCTTCGCATTCATACATAGTATGAAAGTGGGGAACAGCTCCTTCCAGGAACAGTCTGCGCTGCCAGCACTGCCCCCAGGATAACACAAACACCCACTTTCTACGCACAGCAAAACGCTTTCATTTTAGCATCGACTCTGAGAAGAAGGCGTTCCTCTTGCCCCTAATCTGCAGAGAAAACAATGGCTCGCTGCCGAGGCCGGCTCTAGGTTGAGTCAGGAAATCTTTAGAAGATATTGAAAAACAAAAAGGAAAAGGCCTTTTCATTCCCTTGGAGTGTTATGTTTAGTATTTAGTGTTGAAATTATTGTTTCTTTTTTTATACCAAGTACAAATGTATGTGTTTGGTTGAAATGACCCCAGAGGTTTTCCAGATGTCTCCCTCCACTGACCACTCATCCGTGAAGTCCAGCTTGATGGTGCTGGTGGTGGTTCCCTCTGAGCTGTAGTGCAAGCTAAGGACCGGTTCTGCTGTGTTTGGTCGGCTGGTGGACACGGAGGGGGAGGCGGTGGCAGGCAGGGTGCTGCTGCTGGCTCCTGCGGTGACAGATTCATCATGAGGAGAACCTGCAGCTTCCGCAGCTCCTGAGAAGGAGGAAAGAGGAACATACAACAAAGAAAGATCAACAACTGCACTGATATGAAAACAGGGATCATCTTCCCGTTGTTTGTGGTGTCACTTGTATAAAGGCACTCTGGAGATATGCATCCATCTGTTGCATTTAAGCAACACCGAAATGGAAACATGCAACACGAGTTAGGGACAGGATCGGACTGTCAAACATCACAACAACAAGGCAGAAAAAAAGAAAAGTGACACGTGACAGCTCCTACAAGTGACATGAACAAATGCTCACACATACATGTGCTGTGCATGTGTGCATGTCCCTAAAAATGTTAGAAGCTTTTGGAAAAGACACAATAACACAGTTCAAAAGATGCTTTTAAGCAGCCTATTTTAGAGTGGGCACTTGGTGGCCATTGGTGGTACTGCGTGAAGTGGCGACATGAACATGAACAGTGAACGTAGAGAAGATTAGTGACTGAGGATTGAAGGGGCGGAGACAAAGTCAGTAGCAGAGTGGGGGGGGAGTCAGGAGAATGAGGAGTGGGACGCACCCTGCTGTTCATCAAGAGTCATGGATCCCAGCTGTTTGTTTACCACAGACGAGGGTGAATCTGGAACACAAATGACATCGACTAAACATCCAACACTGACGTCACAGCTGAGGACTCTCACAGTCAAGGCGCTCTGGGGTTACAGCCGTCAGTGGTGTTAAAGGAAACAAAAAATAAATAAACTGTGTAGCTGCAGCTCCAGCTTTGTTATAAAATGCAACATGGCAGTTAGAGATGCGATCTCAAAGGTCCACTCCAATAAAAATGTGTTTTTGTTGTTTTAACATGTTTTTGTGGTGTTTTTCTGATGACGGAGGGCATATTTTAGCAAATTCAAGCTTAAAATTGTATTTCTGAGTGTTTTTTGTATTTAAATTGTTGAATTAGGAGCAGATGAAAATATGTAAATTGATAAAGACTGTATTCATTAAATTGAAAATATATTGGGCGGGCACCAAACTTCCTGATTATGTTGAATCCTATTGTAAACGACTAGATCCATATCCGTCTCTGCTTTCCTCGTCTGAGCTGGCACCTGGCTCAAAACTGTGTGGCTGAATTGCACCCGTTTTGCTTGCCATTTTTGTTGCGCCGGTAAAGTTTCACATTTCAAGCAAAAACGTTAGTTAAAAACCAAAACATTTTCCTAATTTACCTGATGAAACTAAACCGTAGCTGCACTATCAGAGCCCGTTTCAAACTTGTTACCTTAAGCTCCGTGCACTCTACTGTTTGTTTTGCAGCACATTGTGTTCTGCATCCTCATTGGCTCTTGAGCATTGTCGATCAATCTCCTCCTTGCTGTGTCTCCTGTACATAATGCGTTCGGTTTGACAAATTTACACAAATCTTTGATCACAAACAGATCTTTGTTTTAATTCTATAAAACTGGGCTCATTTTTCCATGTCTGTCTGAGAAAAGTGGATAAAGTTTGGTGAGGGATTTTACAGCCTTAAAACATGTGTACTTATTGCAAAAAACAAAGATTTCCCCTATCGCGGGGTGTTTTTAGACTTGAGGAAACAATGTCTTAAAAAAACCAAAGCGAAACTGCTTCCTGTCACTGTCACAAACTGCAGCCGCTGACGCTGAAGCACGAGGAAGCCCGGTTTGAAGCTGCAAACTTTCTGGTGCCACTCCAACAGAAGAAACATCGGGTCAAAACCCAAGCAGAGGAGGGGGCAGAAATATTAGTGAGGGAGGGGCAAACAGAGGCTGGGGAGGGGGGGGGGGGTGTCAGTGGAAAAGGCAGCACAGGTAGAAGATCACTGAGGGGAGGGTTAGCAGTCAGCTTCAGGAGGACCATCTGCATTTTGCTAAAAAAGAATCTTGAAGTGCTTTAAGGTTTTCGTGAAAAGTACTGCCGATAGTCAGCGAAGTATAACTGATCTCCTTTAGCAAAGAATACTCTGAAACATCTCAGTTTTTATCCTCAGAACCTCTAAAACTTTTGTCTGATCTGTAACAAACTGTTATCACAGCTGGGAAACGCTCAGTTTCAGATGTGGATGCTGCTTCTGAAGTGTCCAAATAAAGTTAACTTCACTTCACATCAAACTTATTTTTTAAATTTTATTTTCTGAAGTGGTTTTTCATTAAATAACGGCAGCAGGTTTGAAATGATAGTGTAATAAAAACACATTCCTACAAGAACGTCCATTTCTTGATTACTGTACTTTATGGAATATTAGTTGCTTTTTTTTTGCATGGCTTGGTCAGCTCATATTTGTTATTTTCTCACCAACTACCTATCGTTCTTTAGCAGTTATTTCCCACCAACAACCACTAGATGGTACTTTAGGTGTGTGTATCAGTTCACACACAGAACAATTTATTCTTGCTTCTACATTTGCCTTCCTCGAACTAAAGCGGGACAACAAGTCATCAAACTGGGTTACTGAGAGACAGAAGTACCGCTAAAAGCGCCAAAATTCAGACACAGCTCCTACAGTAAAGATGGCCGTAAAAAGAAAAAAAAAGACTGAACGATCTCTTAAACCCAGACATGAAGACCTATTTATTGAAAAGATAAATAAAAATCAGATTCTGTTTGTGTGACTGAGGTTGTGTGAGGTCAAAAAATATCTTGAATCCTCATAAAAAGTTCATCACAGATCAGGAAAAGGAGATTTATGCTTTTAGGATTTCATTGAGGGTCTTTCTGGAGCCACATAGAGGGGAGTGAGTAGAAATGGTAGTGAGGGTGTGTGGCCCTGGGGCTGCTGTGTGGATGGTGGGAAGGGTTCAGAGGATGGGTAACCTGCAGCAGCAGAAGGAGGAGGAGCACTTCTTTGTGTCCGTCTCTCAGAAGCTGCTGGGGAGGAAGAAGGAGAGGAGGACGAGGCCGCTCTCTGGGCCTGTCCTGGGGGGTCGGCCAGCCGGAGCAACCTCTGCAAACGCCTACACACTAAACTTATGGGCAACCGGTGAGGACCGTACTCTGACAAAGAGGCAGAGGAAGAAAGGAACGAATGAACGATTAGAAGGATGGGAAGAAGCAGATAGAAGGACAACAGGATGCTGGAGGAGAGTGAAGAGAGTGCAGCTGCTGCTGGATTGGAGTGCCCCCCCACACACACAAACACACACCCACACACACACACACACTCTCCGTCTCACTCCCAAACAGTGAAGATGACCCGTCCGCTCTACTAACCTGAGAGCGTGGGTTCAGAGGTGGCCGCGGAAGTCGGCATCTCTGTTGCGTTGGCCTGACTCCTCTGATCGGAGTCAGGGAAGGACGTGATTGGTGAAGACGAAGGGGCGGAGCTCTCCAAAGAGGAGGAGCTGGAAGTGTGGGGCGCTGTGAGAGCGGAGGACGATCCTGAGGAGGAAGAGGACGTGGATTTGAGCGTGGCAGCAGCTTCTGCAGGACTGGCAGGTTCTTCTGTGGGGTTTGGTCCTGAAGGTCTCTCGGAGGCGTTGGACTCCTGCGCGGAGTCGACTGTTGGGGTAGGAGGATTGTTTAGCCCCCCTTCAGGACGAACAGCTGTTCCTGAAAACAAGAAAATGTGCAGAAAACCATCAAAACTTTAGAGTTTTACTTTAAAAAACTGAAGCAACAGACTTTTAAAACTTGATTTTTTCCCCTCAGATTTACAGACACATCCAGTGATTTCAGGAAAGGGTTTCTGCAGCCTCACCTCTGGGTCGGGCCTGCGGGCGAGCTCCTCTGCTGCTTTGGGCCTCACTGGCCTCCTCAAACCACCGGGACAACATGTCGGACATCCTCTGCATCAGCGACACGTTTGGACTCTGTTCTCCTAAAGAAGAAGCAGCAAATTATCGGCTGAAACCGGCTTAAAACACGAAAGTTCAAAGCACAAAACATTCAAACAAAAAAGCTTGCAACAGTTTCAAGCCATTTACACTGACAACGTGAATACGTTTTGTTTTTTTGCTGTAGAAAGAGCACCATTTATCTCTAGTTTTAGATAATAAATGTATGATGCAGCCAATCTATTAGCGAAGAAAGATGAAAGAAAAACACAAAAAGAGAGCTGGCAATTTATTAAAAAAGGAAATCAAACCTGATTATTAGTCCTTTTTTGTATTTATCTATTGTTCATATTTGTTTTTAATTATTTTTACATTTATTTACCATTCTAACTCAGGAATGTCAAAATGCGTTGATAAAAATGGCTGCTACGACTGATTTAGAATTAGACTGACAAAACTGAAATAAAATAACAATCCAGTAAAGAATAAAACTGCTTTCATTAAAATATTTGACAAATAATCTTTTTTTTTAAATCACTGACAGTTTACATAAATATTCATTTCATCCAAGAATGATGCAGTTTTAAGTTTGTTGCACCAAGAAATAAAGATGATTTGTTGCAAATGTTAAGTTTATTATGGAAACACTAACTCTGGGTCTTTCAGACTGAAGGGGTGAGACAAACCACTGTGATGCGTTTAGCAGGTACTGCTGAGCAATACATACATACATGCATGCATTACATAATGCACTAAAGAGAAAGGTTGTTTTGAACTCCAGTACTATGTTTACATGAATTATGAAATTTTGAAAATCAAATCTGATCCCAAAAATGAGCCACAATGTCTTAGATGGGTCATTTTTACAGATGAGACATAATTCATATGTTCTTTTTTTATAAATATATTAGCATAAAAACCCATTTTGAATGATAAGAATGTGGAATGAAATAAACACAAGAGGACACACAAAGACACACAAAGAAATTTTCAGGGCTCTAGATTTTGGAGTTGTAGATTCAGACATCCCAGAAAAAATGGCAAACACCCAACATAGTGCAGTAGGTAGCAAGTGAATTCGGATGCAACCCAAGTGCTTGATGTCTTTTATAAACTATTACTAAAGTTTGAAGAACAAACTCTCAACAAAACTCTCCTGGGCGTTCTGAACCTGAATGAGGAAATAATAGACATCAATGCTTGATTTGCAAAATATCTAAAATGTCTTCATTTTCACCAAAAATATTATTAGGGCAGTTTTTCTTACTGGACGAGAAAAAAAAAAGTGCCACTAAAAACCTCTAAACTGTCTATGATGTAAACAAACCCTAAGAGACATGATCACAGATTAGAGATGGATGAGGACCCCTTGGTGCCCTTGGTCATTAAAGGGCTATAGATTATGGTGATGAAGACAGACATCTTAAAGGAGTTTGGAGATTTATTTTTAAACACACAGGTTGGTAAATATCAATCCTGAGTTATTCCTATTTTTTTAAACCAATCCAAGCAGCTGGAACACTCCCCCAGGTCAGAAGTGGAATGTGAGAAGTGTGCTTTTAAGAACATCCTGTCACCTCACCGTCTCTTTCCCTTTCGCTCTCAGGACGTGCTCGGGGTCCGGTGTCGGACCAGTCCCCTCTGAGGCGGAGGCGCTTCACTGGAGGCTGCCTCAGCTGTGGAAACACACACATGGAGAGATTAGCAGCTTGCCAGTCAAAGCGTTAGTCAAAAATAGCTTCGCTGTTAAAGCGAAACGCTGTTGGTTTACTCTCGAACATGTCCCTCCTCCCTTCCCTGAAGTTGCCCTCTCTTTCCACTACTATGGTTCTTTCTGTCGGGCAACAGGCTGGAAGCCAGAGATGGAAAAACCAGTCTTAGCTAAAGCACTGTCACCTGAGAGACTCAAAGCAGAAGGGAAATAAAACCACCACAAACAACCGAGGTCAGAGGTGGGGAGGCCTCCATCTTCACTGCCTACATCCCACCCCCCACCCCACATACATACTTCAGCCCAAATTATTTTGGTGGACAGAAGAACGCTCGCCACGTCAGCCGCACTCTGTATTTGGAAAAGTATTTGCGTCTCAACCCAGATGAACTCTGGGATACTGGCACCATGACCCAGCACATTCACTGTTCAAATGTCCAGACAGACTAGTCAGATTGAATGACTTGTTATTTTGTTTTAGGAAAAGATAAGTAGGCATGTTAAATTCTGCATTATGGAATCATTCCAATATTTAAAACGTCATAACGTCATAAACACGCTCATGCTGTCTATGGAGCAAAATCTGACTCAGTGATTTGTTAAAGCTTCTGTGGCAGCATCATCTCTCATATCATTGTGATGGCCTTTCCCCTGTTCTTTGTGCAGACAGTGATGTGTTTCTCTCAAAGACCCATCCGTTGACTGTTTAAAGAGAACTGGACTGAGTTACTCCTCCCCTTGTGTTCCAAACAGGAAGTACCTGCTGGCCCAAAGAAGCCAAAATCCCATAGATTTCATCGTTTTTGACCATTTCTTCTGCTGTGATGTCATCAATTTGTTTGGTGGTGGTGAGGATTGTTCACTTTGCCTAAAAATCTTTTCCACTGGGTACAAGTTGCATGCAAATTTTGGTGACTTTTAGAGTTTGTTGCAGGGGTGACATTTTTGTTGAAAGGTGCAGAAAGAGAGAAGAATTGTCAAAACAATCTGGTCCTTGTAATCCAGGGTGGCTCAGGGCCATAAGTATAAGAACTAACTATGAGCATTTTTTCATCTGCTCCTGATTCACAATGATTTGAACAAAGAAATACTCAGACACACGGATTGTGTTCTGCATGCTGATTAGATGTAGACCATTGTCAATCAATCAGTCTCTTTTGTGCCATGCCTCCTCGACAGAATTGTAAAACATAAAGCTGACTCATTCACAGACTTCACCTATCCCGGGTTTTCTTAGAACGTAGCTGCCCCGATAAATGAGGGACCACTGTTATCCCACTTTTGTCATGACCATGAGAACTGTAGCACTTGAATTTCAACTGTAACATGAACTAAAGAGAGGGATAAGAAGTAAGTGGTATTTTGGACGGCTCACCTCCTCCCTCCTCTCCTCTGACGGGCCCTTGAGCTCCCGCGCCTGGTCGTCTTTAGGATCAAACAGGTAGATGTAATCTGAAGAGTAGCTGACCAGCACCTCCTGACCATCCTCGCTGTAGCAGAGCGACGTGACTCTGCAGGACTTGTTGGACAGGTGGGTGGGAACAAATCGAACGCACATGCCAGTCGTTCCGCGTCCCATGTAGTTGCCTGACAATGAGAAGCAAAGCATCATCTGTCTGCCTGCTTCTGTCTATTCTCCTACAGCTGGAATGTAAAAAAAGGGATTCCTGCATTTTTTAATAATTGTAGTGTTCAACAGGTGCTGCTATAACACAAGACACACAGAATGAAGCTACTCCTTTAAGCTTTTAAATGAACAGCTCCAGAACCACCAAAGCAGGAACGGAACATTTACACACCAGTGTGAAAAATTCAAATGAAATTTTCCAAAAAGCATAGAACAGTTTCCTACCTGTGGCTCTGGTGCCCAACATGCGTCGGTCGTAGATCCGCACTGAGCTGTCAGAGCAGCCCACAGCCAGATAGTACGGCACCAGAGGAGATATCGATATGGATGTGGCAGCTCTCCGACAATTTATCAATATGTCCTGAAATCAGCGTAAAGAATGTTAAAACTGTTAAGACACCAAAACAGAATCTTTACAAAGAAAAGAAAATCTTTGTTTCAAGAAAAAAAAACTCTTGTTTTCTGTCTTGCAAGACAAATAATTTTGTCAAGAAAGTTTTTCAATGGCAAGTTTGAGGAAACATGTCACTAGAATTTTTTTGCTTAAAATAAGAACTCTTTATAAGATCATTTTTCTTACCCAGTAAATAAGCAAAAAATAATTTTGCTTATTTAATTTTGCTTATTTAAAGAATATCAGCAAATTGACTTATTTCCAAGGGGCCTTTTTTATTTGCGGTCCAATGAGGAGGCAGTTAAAGATTTGTGCCAAACCCCACTGAAAGACAGGAGAAAAGCAGCACAGGTTTGGCCCTACGTCTTTGCAGTCTTCTTTAGTGCAGCTGGTTTTCATGCGCAGATCGAACCACCGGACTGTGCCGTCCTCTCCACACGACAGGAAGGTGTACGGGTCATTTGGTACGGTCATAATCTGACGCAACAACATCAAAAGTCAAAAACTGACAACCCAAACAAAAACAGCCTTTTCGAGTTTCCATGGCAGCAGCAACCAGCACCTCATAAGCTGTTCCATAATGGCAGGTGAACTGACACTGTCTGTTGTACTCAGGACTCTTCTCCGTGTGAGTGTAGTAGATGATTCCATCTCCTGAGCAGGAGATGATCTCCTGATCGTTGGTGTGGGGCATGAACTTAGCGCTGAAGATGTTTGCACGATGACCTGAGCGTATGGATGTCTTAACCTGGAGAAAATGGGGAAAGATGAGATTTAAAGGAGCATTTATTTAGACCTGGATTTCACTAATTGTATCTTCCAGATCCATGTCCCCTGATCCCAGTGGTCAGGAGACGCTGTCCTGCATGTTTCCCACAATTCCCCATTCAAACATCTATTTTGAGGACCAGCTTTTAGAGGCTGAATTTCACAAAAAAAATTAATTGACTTGATCCTCACTTACAAAATGCAATACAGCTAAATGAAACTTTTATAGAGTTTCTAGCATTTTTTGTGGGGGAAAAATAAGTATTTTCTTTTGATATACTACAAGAATTTATCATTTTACTCTTTGCGTTAAAACACCAATATATGTTGATTTCATAATAAAACAAAACTTGTTTCTGACTGGAAACAACAATTTTATTTTATTTAATGGACTGTAGATTAAGCTGATTCAGACGTTTAGCAGTGATGCCTAACAGTCATAAAAAAGCTTTTGCTTAATGATGAGCTGAATCAGCAGTTCATATAGAAAGCATGCAGGACAGGTGGCTCCAGAGCAAATGACAGTTTGATTTACTTCAACTAGAACAAGCCAAACTCTCAATGAGCTTAACCTGTAACACAAATTACAAAAATAAGAGTTGTTTTATTTAAATTAATTAATTAATTTATATTAAAATAAACGAAAATTGTTGCAATTTAATCCAACCACCACATATTTTTAATTTTGTTGATTAAAAACGTTTTTGTTCTGTTTTAATTGGTCCTTTTTTTAAAACAAAAATCGGGATACTTCAGGATAAAACCCAGATCATGCCATGTAAACACTGCCGTTTTCTAATTCAAATTGTGACCCACCTTTTTGTTGTAGGGGTTTGTGATGACCAAAAATGTATCATCCGACCCCGACAGGATGTACTCTCCCGTCTCGTTCCAGGATATTGTGTTAACCTAAACAAGGAAGACACACAGATGCTGTATGAATGAATAATCCATCAACCTTCAAAATAAAAGAAATCTAGAGAAAAGTTCCAACAAATACTCCTTTTAATTCATATGAAATGTTAGAAAAAGTCAAATCCTTAAAAAGTATGTTCAAAGAAGACTCTTTTTGAGTCTTTGGAAATAGTTTAATATTTGAGTTTTTAAGGCTATGTAGGAGACAAAAGTCAATAAACAAAAACTTTCAGGTTGAAAAACAAAATTCTGAACTTGATGAAACAGCATGAAAACAAGACTTTTATGGATTTTAAACTGATTGTAGGCTTCAGGAATATAAACTTTTAGAAGATAAGTTTGAGGAGCTAAGACAACATAAATTCAACACTAAGGATACAGAGCAACACATAAACACGTTATGGTCAATTTATCTTTTTTTTTTCTTTACTTGTAAAGATTTATAAAGGTTATACACCAGGTGGCTGGTGTAGAATCATAAAACAACAAGATGAAGTTCACACCCACACTTTTGCATACAAACCAACACATGTGAAGAATTTAATTCTGTCACGCATACTGTTTGTGGATAAGTGAGCTGATAACTGTGTTCAGGTGAGTGTTTATATTTTGTTAAGGTGGATGATGGAATGTAAAAAAAAGAATAAAGAAGGGAGAGTTTCCGGCCATCCACACATCAAGAAAATCATCATGAAGAAAATTGCATCATGTTGTTATGTTTAAAGTATGATAGGAAATAAATATTTAAATCTAAGCAAGCCCTAACTGACTTAGACAAATATTTGTCCAGTTTAGTAAAACTGTTTTTTTTTTTTTTTTTTTTTTTGGTTATACATAGGCCCAATCCAAATTCTTCCCTTTTGCCCTATCACTCCATTTGTTGAGGCATTTGTAGTGAAAATGTTTTTTTTAAACTAAAGAAGCACTTTTCTTCACTTGGGTGTGCCCTAAAACACAGAAGTTTAAATTTAAATGTAAGTAAGGACTTTTTGTTTTAGCATGACCTTTTTAGAGTTATAAAACTTTTGTTGTTATGTGTATTCAAGCACTGGAAGCTCCACGCTAACGTAGCTGACCGGCGACTATTGATGATGTCATCGAGTGGTAGTGATGTCCAAAATCGGAGACACCATTTTTCCACAGCTCTCCATTTGGAGGGCTAAATGTAGGGGAAGGGAGAAGTGGCAGGGCAAAGGGAAGAATTCGGATTGGGCCAAAGAGTTATGAAGATTATAGACACTAATCCTCTTTCTGTATCAACGGCACTCATGTCACCAAGCACACAAAGTGATGGTGAAGCTGTGATTGTAACATTAAGCCAAACTGATAGATTCGTACTGTACCTGCTGCCAGAGAGCCTGGACAGGTGTACAAAACCATAGTGCATGCATGGAACTGTCAAGCAGATTGTTATCACAATGCTCACAAATGTCTGAGTTTTTGAGAACCATCTTGAACATCCTCTCTCAAGTATAGTAAATTCTGTGAAGAGTTTTGAATTTGTAAGAGTTTGTATATTTCAGATAGAGTTTTATTCATTGAAAAATTAATCAAAGAGGTTTCTGGTCATTTTAGATCATTGTCTTTTTAGTAATTACAGATTGAAGTTGCTAATATTCCAACAAGTAATTTATTTCATTTATTCCATAGGAGAAATAAATACCTAGGTATTTGATATTGCCTAATTTGACTGGTATTGAGATTGTTTGCTTTGCATTACTGTTCAGTGACAATAAACTGATTTTTTGCATTTAATTGAGAAGTCTTAGATGGAGGAGAATTCAGAACCAATAGTTGCTATGTCTTACTGATAGAACTTGTATTGTGTAGAAAAAGTAATATGTCATCTGCATAGAGACTAATTTTATGATGGCTTTGTTTTGTTGTAATTCATTTAATGCTCTCATGCTGTCTTGATGTTGCCAGAGGTTCAATAAATATATCGAAAAGAGAGGGGGAGAGTAGACAACCCTCTCTGGTTCCTCTTCCAAGAGAAAACCTGTCAGAAGTCTGTTAGTCCTGACTGTTGCATTTGGGTTGTGATATAATATTTTAATCCAATCAATGAAGGATTCCTCAAACACAAACTGATTGAAGGCTGCAATGAGGAACTTCCGGTTTCCTCTGTCAAATGCTTTTTCGGCATCCAACGAGAGTATGGTTGTTTCCTGTTTTTTTAAGTGGCAAAGCCAAATATGTTAACAGGTCTATGGACATTGTCACTCAAGTGTCTGCCTTTGATGAATCCAGTTTGATCATGGTGAATTATATGAGGAGTATGTTTTTTTTTAATTTCTGTGCTAGTGCTTTGCAAAAGTGTTAGTGCTCAAAATGTATCTTTTGAAAAAACTCTTATAATTTGGGGTAGTTTTTGTCAATTCATAAAACTATTATACATATTTTTGATGATGAAAGATGTTACTTAAAGGGTTTTGCCCTTCATATTCAGGTACTAAAAGAAACTTTAGCACACAAATTTTGTTAAAATTGCTGTTATCTTTTAGTTTTGCATTTTCTTATATTACAAATGGAAAATTGGGTCAAACTGACCATTTAAAACTAGCTCGCTAAATCTAGTAAATTGCATTGTCATCAATGTCAAATCAATGTCTGTTTGCAGAACATTTATAAGCAGAACAGAGCATCAGCTTGCGGTTTGCTGTCATTCCATGAATCAATATTTAATTATGACCTGGATCTTCGTTTCAATGTTTCCCAACAAAGCAGTCCTGCAGTCATTGGGTCCAGTCATCTGGCTTTAATGCATTAAACCCATTTCTGACAAAACTGTTTACATTTAAATTTATATGCAGTCAGTTTAGATCTAAATCTGTCATTGACTGTAATCTGATTAAAGATAAATATGTCACTTGTAATGTTGGCATGTCCAAAAGTTCTGTACTTCCTGTTTATTCTGCTGCAAAGTCACAACAACCTCTATGCTGATGACAGTTTTTTCATAACTTGCAAGAAAGAACTTCCACTTCAAACTCATTTTGCAATGTGTGTTGAAACTGTTCCTTTACACCAGCAGATGGATCACATAGCAACGGATCCAAAACACACTAACAAATTAAAAGTGAGCAGCTGATATGAGCAAAGCCACATTAGGGTTTAACCTTCACATGCACTGCACGTAAGAAAAGTATTTTTTATCATTTAACCTCAATTTTAAAAAGAGCCAACATATTAAAAAAAATTACTTTTTTATTCACTGAAAAATCTTGGCTGATTCTCATATTTTCATTTAGCAGATTCTTTTATTCTGAAACATGTATAGGTTTCTCACAATTGAAAGGCAAAACTAAATGGTTTTGCTGCATTTAATGATCATTTGATTCAAACAGCTGACACTTATTGTACTGAATCAAAACCTTTAAAACAAATTTTTACCTTAAAAAAAACAGATTTTTAACTGAGAAAAAAAAACTTTCGACTTGTAGATCTAGAAGATCATTTGGTAAAAACAAAAAATAAAATGTATAAACAAATTATTTACAACAATTATATTTATTTTTGTACATTAAGCTTAAAACATTAAAACAATAATATGTTTTGTTCGTCCTTTTGGAAATGGGATCTAAATGTTCAGGAGAGAACCAACTGAGCATTTCTATCTAAAAAAAACAAGACTTAAAAACAACCATAAAAAACTGTTATAGGTTGTTCTGTTTTGTTTTTTAGCTTTCCTACATTTTGTTTATGATTTTTAAATACTTTTAAACAACATTCAAACAGTTTATTGTAACATAAGAAAACCACAATATTGCAGATTTTAGATATGCTTTTGCTTTTTTTTTGTTGACGAAATGTTTTGAGATTTGCATAAAAGCTTATAATGATCAAAAATAACTCAAGATTAAAAAAGGAAAAAACTCGGTCCTAATCAGTCCCTGTAAAACTGCATCTTGTCAGTCAGAGATTAGTTTATGGAATGGGGCGGAGGTAGAGTGAACAGTTGTCCACTCCACCCACTTCGTCGGGGAGCGGAAAGCCTCCTGAGGTTGTTGCTGTGGCGCTGAGATCTGATGACATGAGTCTTACAATTGCTCCCCTCAAAAAGAGACTTCAATAAATGTCACTTTTGATCACTGGATTAATCCCAGACAATGTATATTAACACACAGAGGATCAGAGAGCTGATCTAAGGAGAGCTTCGGTACATCTTTATGTATGTAATTGTGCAACAAAAAAACCATTTAGTCAATAAAAAAGTTCACCTCAGTGCTTTGTAATGTAACCCCAGTTGTCAATGACAGAGATCAAAGGTTTCCTGTAGGGGAAACCAAGCTTGCACACACTACAGATGCTATTTTGGTCCATTCCTCAATGCAGATCTTCTCAAGAGCTGTGATTCTTTGGGGCTGTGGCTGGACAACAGACTTTCAACTCCCTTAGCACATTCTCTATTAGATTGAGGTCCAGAGACTGGCTAGACCACACCAGAACCTAGATATGCTTTTTACATAGCCACTTCCACTGATCACTTAAGGGCGTGAACAGGTGTCTTTATGCAGATTACCAGTTCAAACAGGTGACATTAATACTGGTAACCAATGGAAGATAAAGATTTTTTAAGAAGTAGTAACAGGTCTGTAGAATCTATTATTTTCTGCACCGTTATACAAACAAATAAATTCTATAAAAATCAAGTTCCTGGATTATTTTATTCTTTAGGTTTTTGTTTTATATATTATTTTATATTGTGTCTCATAGTTGAACATTACAGACCTCTCTCTATAAGTGGGACAACTTGCAGAAAAATGTATCACAAATAATAATACTCAGTAATACAATACAGTATGAGTACAACACAGACGGTGATCATTATCTTTTCTCCTCCAGCTTTTCACAAGCATAAAAAAGAATACCGAGTACAAAAACACATGCTGTCAAAATACACTTCAGGCTGAATGAATGAGCCATTGTGCTTTTAATGTTGTTCGTGATTTTCTCTGTCATTACCTTTTTCCTCTTTGTCTTTGAGTGGCTCCAGAAAGCATTCATGGATTATTTTAGTCTGTCTGATTTTCCTGCCCATATTTATTTTATTCGATATTAGCACTGTCCATTACAGAGAGAACATTTTAAAATTCAGGTTTTTACCATCATCACTGATATGATACACTTTTTAGAGGGTTTATGAGAGGTTCCAACTGTTCTCATGTTTGTGGATCAAAAAACAAGGTAAAAATGTGTTCAAACAGGAGTGTATGAAGGAGTTGTATTTTTAGATTTATTGCTGTATTTAAGACTGTTCACTTTTAGATACAAAACTTAAAATATACTTTTTTTTTGTTTAGGTTAAAATGTTTAGGCTGTCCAAATGTTTCTACCAAGCTTTTTAAGATCTAAAATTAAAAGGTTTGTGACAAAAATAATAGTGTGTAATGAGTGTAGTAATGAGTTCATACAAGTCAGGGCCCATTTTATGATCACAGTGACAGGGTTAGCTGTTGAAAGACGTTCTCACAGTTGTTCTCCATAAGTCCTGAGGCGTACATGTTTTAAACCAGAACTGAGATATTTTGCGTTTGTATGTGAGGACTTCAGATATTAGGTAACATGAGATCATATTTTCTCAGAATTGATATTTTTCATGTCTGCTCAAAACAGAGTAATGGCTGTTGGCGTTTTTGGATTGTTCAACTTCATAATGAGAAAATGTTTGTTGACTTCAGCCCACTGTGATGATCCAAAGTAACAGAGGCTCATCCGTAAACAGAAAGATGAAAAGACTTGTTGGCAGACAGACTGTTTTTCTGTTCCAGATTGTGACCTCTAAATGTGATTATTGATCATATTTATCTATTGTGTCTTGACTAATCAGTCAGTGTTGCTGACTTTCAGCTCCTCTGCACACAAATAATCACAAGACGCAACAAAAACAAAACTTTCAACACTTTCTGGTCGAAATGAGTCAGGAAACATGCAGATCTCCTTGGCTGTGGTTATTTTTGCCAGGCCGCTCTCCTGGCTGATAGATAGAGTGACAGGATGCGTGACTACACAGTCAGCTTCAGGTTTCTCTCAGAGATCCACCATCTGACCTACCTCATCTCAACCCCAACTTGATTGGTGTTTTCTTTCAGAATGAGATAAATCTTATTTTTAAGGGAGCACTTACGCAGCCATCATGCACATTCAGAGTGGATTCAAGCTTTAGCCTCTGGACGAATTCTCTTCTACCTGTAAAGACAGACATTCACATTTCACTACTTTTTTAAATTAAAATAAGGGGTTCAGATGTTGCAGGGCGAGTTAAATGACATATCTAACTGTAGAACAAAAAACATGCAAGGACAAATCGACTGAATAGATGTAATAGAAAACCACATTAGAATAATTGAGGAATGGTGGAAGAAAACAAAATGGCATTCAATAACCAGCAGTGTCAGTTTTAACTAAATTCAGCTCAAACTGACATTTTTTTCAATGAATTTGTTTTTGTTTTTCTTATTTGTGCCATTGTTTTCCCCTTTACATTTTTTATTTTAATCTTCATGGTCAACTATGATTGGTGCTGAGCAAACTGAATCCTGGAGGTGAGACTGAGTTGCTACGCTCCACGTGGGAAAGCTGTTGTGCTGGAGGTCTCACAGGAAAAAAAGCAGCTGCACTTTATTCAAATGAGCAACTGGACGTGCACTGACAAGTTTTATTTTTCCTTTCTTTAATCAGAGATGCAGAATCCAGTGGGCTAAAAACTAGACTTGTATCATAATTTTGGCACCATAAATACAATTTATTTTTAACACTTCAAATAATAAAACAGTTTGTTGCAAATAAAGAAAACTCTGTCAATACTGATGCTGTATTAAAATTGTTTGTTCTTACAAAAAGCTACATTTCACTGGAAAACCCACATTTTTTATAAAAATGTATTCATTTTGATAATTCCTAAAGACACCAAGAGATCAAATTTTGGGTTTTTTGCTTAAAGTTGGTTTAATGGAACTGTGTTGAAAAAGAGAAAGGATGAAAAAAACCCACTTGTTTTTGTTTTTTTTACATTAAATGGATTAAGATAATCTAAAAAATTATATTTCCATGCATCCAAAAGGCTAATTTCTGTTCATTTCTAACTTCCTGATTGCATTAAAGATCCACTCTAACAAAAATGATGGTTTTGGTATTTGCAACATATTAAGAAAATTATCCTTAAAATTGCATTTCTGAGTATTTCTTTATTCAAATTATTGTGAATCAAAGGGTTATTTTATCTTATTTTAATCAGGAGCAGTGGAAAAAATGCTGTCGAAAAAAACAGTTTTTGTGACGGAGAAAATACGCCGGGCAGGTCATAACCTCCCTGTTCCATTTTGATGCATCTGCTTGTGGACATATTGATCTATGTACATCTGTGTTTTCCTATTCTGAGCTGGTATCTGGCTCAAAACATACGGTTGAATAGCTCCGATATTGCTCGCCATTTTTGTGGCAGCAGTAATGTGAGGTTGGGGTTGTGAGGGACTACAAGCTAGCAGGAGAACGTATAAACAGACAGATGAGGGCAAGTGGGGGCGGGCTTGCTACACGCCAACACTTCCGCCCATAACTCAGAGGCAAATTTCTCACAAACACCTTCTGTTCAGCAGAAACTATGTCCTAAAAAATTACAGTTTTTTTTTTTTATTTTGGCTAAAAAGACAATGATAGAAAAACCCTGAGAACACTTGGTGGGGTCTATAAGGAAAAAGGTCATGAGAAAACTACTTTTTCCAAACAAAAAAACCTTTGAATGGATATTTGAGAAAAAAAGGTTAAATGGAATTTTATTTTGACACAAAGTCTTTCAAATTAAAACTTATCTTAGATATATATGCATAGCTGCAAGGAAGAAGGTAGTGTAGAAGAAAAATATACTATAATAAAGTCACTAAGAGCAAACAGAGATGAAAAGTTATAATTGGCATTATTCTGTGAATTCTTTAGGTCTGTTCAGAACCAAACACTCTAGTCTTTAGAATGTGCCATTTTTATAGAAACCCACTATGAACTCTAGGGTTGCCTTTTAACCTGGGGGCTGTGTTGCAGTTCCAAATCAAAGTGTCCACCAACTTGTTACCTTTAACGGCTCCTGACACTAAAAATACCCTGCCGAGCCGTGTGTCTTCTCCCTATGCACAGGCACGGCTCGGACTTTATCTCAGCCAAGCTAAAAACAGCTCCGACTAAACCTCTGAGGCACCTGCTCCACCTCAACAGGCGGATATGTCTTCATTCAACCGCTGACCGCCTAACACGACTCACTGTGCTGTGTGGAGCATAAGGTTGTGACATACACAGCTAAATTCCAGCTCCTTTGTCATCTGTTCCTACTAGTGTTGTAATCTCAAACAGTCTCATTTCAAACTACAGTTGAATTTACTATAAAGTCTGGATAATTATTAATATTTATAAATAATGCTTGTGTCTTTAAAACTAAATGGAAGTTACAGTGTATCTAGTCAGACGCAGAGTATTTTGTGCCTTTACTTGGTTTCTTTATATGGATTTTTGAAAACCTGTGAGATTCAATGCCGGCAGGTACATCAATATTTATTTGTTTCTTTACTCAGTAATTAGATATAGCTTTGTTTCTCATGAGACTTTTATTCTGCAAAGTTTGCTTGCTCTCCATCTCCCAGCGCTCAGGCTTTCTGGCACTAAACAAAAGTCTCAGGAAGCTGAAAATAACTTCTTCAAAACCCTCAAAATAAAAATATTTTTTGCAGATGTCGGGAAGCAGGGTGGGCTTACTCTGTGCCTATAGTTCCGCCTACAACTCAGAGGCAATTTCTGACGAACTCCTGCCGCTCTGCAGAAACTATATCCCAGAAGATAACACTGGTTCTTTGATGTTGGCAAAAAAAAAAAACGCGGCATAATCAAATATAAAAGATCACTGGGAACAATTTTAAATTAGATCAAATGATGATTGGAGTGGGGCTTTAAATTTACATCATCTGAAATAAACACATTTCTATGTGCAACAATGTGAGTGGTTTTTAATTTTTCTACAACCCAGAATTAATTCCAGAAGCACAGAAATGCACAGCATTTTGCTATTTAAAGCAAAATGAAAGTGTGAAGAGAACTGAAATGAAAAATAATAATTTGTTTGCCCATTTTCAGGACTTTTTATCAATATCATAACTTGTGTCAGGTTAAACATGATAACATCAACTACAAATTCATTGTTAACTGACCTCTTCCTCTGTGTGAAGACTAAAGTTTCCTTTAAGTAATTTTGATTTTGAATTGCATTATTTCTCATGTTAAGTTTGCATTTAACATGTCTTGGCCATGTCACAATGACTTGTTAATGCAATCAAGGAATTTATGCTTGAAAGTTGCAGTTTATTTGTTTATTCAGTTATGTTTTTCTTGATAAACCCATTTGGGCAAAGGTAAAAAATATTGACTAGACTGCAGTATCATAACTTTATTTTCCTTTTAAGAGCAGCTTCTGATTTTTTTCCCAAATCAGCTCATTTTTGAAGGATTTTGTGCTTTAGTAGCTAAATAGCTCCAAAAGATTTTAAATACCGGTACATCTACTTGTCAGCTCAACATACCATTAAGTAAACATATTATAGAATATTTTTCGTGTTTAATTACATTAAGTCCAACTTTGGCAAACTTTAAAATGATTTTTTTGTGTTCACATACAGTTTTATATACATGACTCTGCAGGTTTGTCATTGTAAGACAAATCTTTCACTTTCTGTTTGTGAATTGTGTTAATACGTACAATTTGCATAATGATATTTACTAGTTTTCACTGGATTAAATAATTTAGGGATTCTATCATCTGTTTTTCATAACAAAGATTTGCACAGATTGTAATTTTGAA
This sequence comes from Oryzias celebensis, assembly GCA_014656515.1. Taxonomy (NCBI): domain Eukaryota; kingdom Metazoa; phylum Chordata; class Actinopteri; order Beloniformes; family Adrianichthyidae; genus Oryzias; species Oryzias celebensis. The sequence goes on along the minus strand of BNCR01000017.1, from coordinate 11,444,084 downwards.
GAAATGATTTGCTGTCAACAGGTTTCGTTTTAAAACAATATTACAAAATAATGTAGGCAAATGAATTTTTCCATTCTGGCAAGCTTTATGTGTTTTTCTAGAATGGTTGCACAAAATAGATGGTGCAACCTAAAAATAGTAGATTTTTTAGCTCATCTGGTACATCTTAACTGTAGCTTCTTAACATAAACAGAGGGCTACAACACGAACTATAAACAGTTTTATTTCTGGGCTGACACAGAGGTGTTCCCCTAAAATAATCTCCCCCAGAAGCGAGGTTTTCTCTGAGATAAGACATCTCCATTGGAATTGGTGGGAAACTGACTAAAGAGGGAGTGACTGCTGTGTTTACACTGAAACAGAGGCTGCAGCTCCCCGGTTTGGTTGTTTGTTTTTGGCCTTAAACGATGCCTCAGTCTGTCAGGAACTCATCTGCTTCCACATCACAACAAAACCAGCTCCACTGAGTCAAAGGAACATGTTCTGCTACACATGTTAGCATAAAAACAAAGGTTTGTTCTTACCCAAGTAGTTAGTCCTGATGGTGTTCGGTTCGTTGTATCCAATTAAGCGTTTGTTAACATCCCAAACCAGGTTTCCAGAACAGGACATTGTGACCATAAGTGTTCTTTAAATGACATTAACATTTAAACTAAGCTAACTGTCGTTCCACTCTCTGTTTTTGTCCAGTTTAGTTCCTGTCGGGAGGGACGGGGTTAGCATGCCAAAACATTCAGCATTGCTAAGAATAAAAAAGGCTCGTTTCCGTGTGGACTCAGCTGAGTCCTCCCTTTCCCAACTGCGTCTGTAGTCTCCGGGCAGCTAGCTGTCTGTCCTGCTGGCCCGAGGACTCAGCCACGCATCAGCTGTCACGTCAGGGGGACAATACGCAGTCTCCGGGAGCCCTCCATAACCCGCGACTGTCAGCGCAACTGCGCATGTCCCAGTTTCCGTCATCAATCTGTGTGAACGCACAGCACCACGTGACCAGGAAGAACGGGAGCTGTAAGCATAATAAATTAGTTTAGAACAAACTCATTTTAATGACTCAAATGTATCCCCATTTCTTCCTGATATAGAAAAACATCCTGTTTTGTTTTAGTAATGATGGTAATCTTCACCATTCTACATGATTAATCTCCTGATTTCATTAGCAAAATATTTCACTCAACTTCTGTTTTTATTGTATGCTTTTACTAATAATCTAAAGCCTCCAGTGTTGTTTTTAAACTGTTTTATGCAAACACTGATTTTTTTTTACATTTATTTTAGGCTCGTCCACCTTTGTAATTGTCATTTAAAGTAATACTAGATTTGTCTTTAAATATGAAAAAAGAAATACAACATATCAAAACAAAAACTGTCCAAAGAAATGTAAACATGAAAACAAAAATTATAAAAATATTTCTATGAATTATTGTTTTTTCAACCAAAATATTTAATGACGTCTTCAAAAATATTAATAAAAAGGCTGAATCAAAACATCTTTTACATACATTTTATTAATATTTGTAACTGTTGCAATAACTGTTGCAACATTACTGGAAATAATTTACTGAACAAGCAATGATTTGTTCATATTCTGTTGATAAACAGAATTGAACTTTTGAAATGTTTAACTGCTTAAATAATTCATAAAAATAAAAAAGAAATGTACTTATGATTCTATGTTCTATTCATTGGGATACACCTAACTTTTTCTGCTTTCATTAAGAAAAATAAAGGGGTTTAGTATTGACAATAATATTTCTGTTTGGAAAAATTCAAAATTTTTCACTCAACAACTACTTCTGTAACACTCATGGGTGAAGTTAAAGGAAGCCTGTGAGATGGCAGATAAATATTTTAAAAAATTGAGAGGCAGAGTCCTGGTGGTACAATGGTTAGTGGTCTCACCTCACATCAAGAAGGTCCTGGTTCAAATCCCAGTTTGTTAGCTTTTTGTGTGGAGTTTGCATGGTCCCATGCATGTGTGGGTTCTCTTGGATACACCAGCTTCTCCCTACAGTCCTAAAACATGTTTCATAGATTAATTGGTGTCTCTAAATTATCCCTTGGTGAGCATCTGAGTCATGTTGTTGTCCTGCAACAGATTGGCAACCAGTTCAGGGCAACCTACCTTCGTAACAGTTCAGTAGTAGCTGAGTTGGCTCCAGAAACCTCATGACCCTGAAAGGGATATGGCAGGTTCTGCAGATGAATGGATGAAATATGAAAGGCATTGGAATCAATGGGTTCTTTTGAAAACATAAATCCATTCCCAGCTGCAGAATGAACAGCATCTATTTCCCAGATACTGCAGCATCCTGCTAGAGACCCAGGTTACACAAAGTGCACTTCTTGTGTCTCCCTCCAGTTGCTCTGGAAACAAACTCATGTCTAAACATGACAGAGGGTGGCAGTGTTGCACTGCAAAATACTTCAAATTCAGTGGTGTTTGGAGTTTAGAATCAGTCCCATTAAGTTCTTAAAAAGTTGTTTAAAAAAACGCAAAAAAAATCACTCCATTCATGGAAACTCATTCAAATTTTTCAATGATTTTGTAAGGATGTCATATTTTTAACATCGTGGCTGCTATGTTTTTTCCCTTTATTTCAATAAATGTGAGCTGTATGAGGAGCAAACACTAACAATTTAAAAGCTGTCTTGAAAAGAACTTCTTCCTGAAATATGTTCTTCATTCAAAACTTCGGGACACCAAGTTAACAGGCATTAACTTTTTAGACTCATTATCTCAGTTTCCAAAAGACTCTAATCTGTCTGTAACTTGGAGATTCCCATGATCAGCTGTGTATCTGGAATTCATCAATGAGATTACTGTAATCCCATTTAATGTGTTACGTTACTTTCTAATAGCCGCTGACAGAAATGCAGTGACAGGGAAGATCTCCGGATACTCAGGATAAAAGATGAAGTGGTAATGAGAAAATTAATAACAAAATAAAAGTTTCTTGAACTCTGCATAGTGAGTCCAGCACTTTGTCTTACTTAAGTGGAGGCTCTTCACTGTTGTTTGCAATAAAAAAAAAAACTGTTTTATCAAATTGGACAAATGTATTTTCATTAAGAAATCAAATGAAGTTACAACGTAAAACTCAAACTTTTTCATGATGTGCAAAATAGGTTCTCTTTAAGCAAAGGATAGTAAAATGTTGGTCAAAAGTTTTCTATTTTCTCTTTATTTTCTATCAGCTCCTCTAACTTTCTTTTAGAAGCTCAAATCTGCAGTAGTGCAATAGCACACATTTCTATGATGAGCTGCTGGAAGAGTAAACTCAAGAAAGAGAAAGGACCAATCTAATAAACACATCACTTCACGTACATAAACTCAAAAATGCAAATTACATTATGCAGATATTTATTTTTTATGAATTTCAAGTTTTACATTCTCCTGAGAGTATTCCTGCAGATGGAAAAACTTCACTAACACTTTCAGTTGATGAAATTTCCATATTTATGCAGTGCCTTGTGAAAGTAAAGTGGGTCATTTTAAGCATTGCTATTTGTGGATGTATTCCACTCATTTGTTGCATTGTGGAAGATGTTCACGCATAAAAACATCCTATTTTAGAAAATTGCTAAATTTCTCTGTGGCAACGTTACTGTCCACAACCCAGAGGCCAGTTTCTAATGAACCACTGCCACTCTATAGAAACTATGTCCTAGAAAGTTGTTTTTGGGGGGGCTAAAAACAGCATAGTCATAATTAAAGACCACTAGAAATGCTTTTAAAATAAATTAAAGGATAATCTGAGTGGGTCTTTAATGTTAGGTGGCAAGGAGGTAGGTACTGGGTCCCATTTTTAGAGTCTTGATATGACTCAGCTGCAGATTTGAACTCCTGACATTCATAGTATGACATAGTATCAGGGCAGAAACTCTAACGCAAGACCACTGGGCTTAAAGAAAGCTAATGTCCATCCTTGTTTTGATCATTTATCAAGGCCATATGTGAGGTGAAGACAGAAGGGTATACTCTCAGGTTTAGCTTTAAACTTCTTTTTTTTTCTGCAGAGTGTTGCATCCTTTATCTAATCATAAATTATACCACGACTTAACGTTCAATTTCCTTATCCTATTTGCTCCACAGTAAAATTAAACCAGTAATGGTGTGGACAGCAGGGACAGTTTGGAGTCCTGGTCTTAAGTTATTTTTTAGATATTTGGAGAAGCTCTCAACATGGAAATCAAAGAACTCTTCACTGAAGCCTTTGGAAGACACTCTCACTAAACAGGTGGGGGAATTACCTCTGCTCCTCAATCACCTACTTTATCTCATGTTTATTGCTATTTCAGCCACATTTTCACATTCAAAAAAGTCACATCTTTATTTGATCAACGTAATCTTCTCTTGTCTGCTATTTTCAGTTGTGGGCCAAATCCTACCAAACCTGAATTTTGTGGTTTTGGTTTGAATGTTCAATATCATTTACTTAAATCTTGAAAAAAGCAAACACAAGTGATTAATAGTATTTACACTGACACTGCCCTTGGCTCCAACACAGCATCACTTGAGAGCTGATCACTGACAGTGGGGTCGTCATGTGTTCCTTGTATCATGATTTCAGGCTTAGGCAAGCTGAGTGCTGGTGAATCACAGCCCAGAGATGACACATCTCTTCCTACTCCCCTTCACCACATGACCGGGTTCACATCACAGCTATTTTCATGAAGCCTTCATTTACAGAAGCTGTAGAGACAGTAACTTCATCTTCTAATGAGGTAGCAAAAAATCAAAGGTGATATATTTCATTTTTACTTTCTGTGAATGAATTGTATCGACACAGACGCTATCATGATAGTGTCAATAAAGCAATGGGTTAAATAGTTTATTTTTTTAAGCAAAAGAAAAAATCTAAATTTAGGATTTATGGGTGTGTATGTGGCTTGACAAACTGTGATTGCTGCATTCTTTGTCAAATCTTGCAGAATTTATAACTAGTGTCACATGAACCTGTCCCATTTTGTGACATTTAAACATGCTGATACAATTTCCTGACATCAAAAAACAACAGAAACATTTAACAAGTGCAGTAGCTTCTGGTTAGGGAGTAAAGCTAACTTTCTTCTTCACATCTTGACTGAAGTGTGCCTTGGTAAACTTTTGTTATCTGGGATGATCTTTATTATTTTCTTAATTTTTGTGGTAATAAATATCAAACTAAGGAAAATTGTGTTTCTCCTCACTCATTATTAATCAGATATATAATGAAACTTTTACATATTTCATTACAATTCGAACCAAATAGGAAAAGGACTCTTGTAAATAACAGTGTCCCTAACTTATGGTGAGAAGTGCAATAATGATGACTATCTCCTCAAAATTGATTATATTTTATAGTTAGTGTACTCACACACAATTACGTTGTTTTTCCACTGCATAAAAGTTTCCGTCTTGTAAATTTGTATTTTAATTTGTCAAATTTATGCAAATTGACCTCATTTTATCCCACTGAGTGTACCTCTTTACTTAAAGTCCCAATCGGATCATATTTTGATCCATTTTAAAAGCGTTCCTAGTTTTTCTTCAGAAATTCACCTCTGAGTTGGTGAGACTGGAGTGAGCCTGTTTTCTTTTCCCATCATCCCTTTTTTTAAACACTCTCTCACAGTAGCCTACATCACACCTCCAACTTAACATTATGGTGCAACAAAAACAGCTAGATTGTTGGACCTAACCAGCCGGTACAGTTTCGATCCGATTCCAGCTCAGGTGAGGAAAACAAAGACGTACATGGATGCACTTGGAGTGGAGCGGACCGGAAGCAGCATGCTTTTTCCAACGGCATTTTTTCGTCTGCTCCTGATTCACAACGATCTAAATAAAGAAATACTCAGAAATGCGGTTTGAAATTTAAATTAAGAAGTCTCCCATCATGAGAAAAATGCAACAAGAACATGTTAAAAACACACACAAAAAAATAAATCACAATTTTCACTGGAGTGGGTCTTTTCTGTCAAGTACAGTAAAGTGAACACATGTAAACTAAGCAGTGTGTTGATTTTATTTTATTTTTATTTGATATAAAATGCTTTATTGAGTAAGGGGGCGGCTACTCAAAATATAACGTGACCTAACAGGTTCTTCAGCAAGGTGGAAGACCTCTCCTTGTTGGGTATGGTAAAGTTTGGAGCCCCCGCACGCCCCGCGGGAGTTTGCTCTACGGTTGAAGTCACGGGGCGAGATGAGGGAGGGGAGGGGGTGAATCTGCAGGACTATCACCACGCCTCGGCGCGGTGAATTCGTCAGCCATATTGACTGGATCTTCTCCGCTCGCGGGAGGCAGGCGGAGGAGTTTCCTCCACGGCGGAGCTCTGTGTCTGCGTCCGGCAAACGGCGTAAAGTACGGGAAGGTGGAAAGCGCTCTATTTTTACCCGCCGTGGATATATTAGGCGCAGCTACTAACTGGAGAGGGTGACAGTTGGACAAACATCCTCGGAGCAGCCAAGGCGTTTAGAGGTGAGCTTTTTTATCGCCTTCATCTCTCCCCCTCTGTCTTCCCCTTAAGCCGGTGAAGTAGTTGAGGATTTGTGTTCTTCCGCAGACTAACGAGCGCGTAACGGGGCTCTCCCCTTAATTCCCACAGGACCGTTAAAAACGCCGTTTGCGCCTTTAACTTCTGATACAGCACACCCAACAGGCGGGCAGATCAGACGCGGCGTGGTTCGACGCCAGTTTCTTTTCTTTTTGCTATTCCTCCATTTCGAACCGGCTTCTTACACTTTTCCAGGACAGGGGGGGACGGGTGAGTCCAAGCACTGTTTAAACGAGCGATGTTCCGCTGTGCCGACGTGCTGTATTTAAGCAAATGTTATGAAACGCAGGAGCCAGTCAGGGTAATTAGATACCTTCATACTAAATGACCTGCAGGCGACTCCTGAACTACATTACAGCAGTCGTTTTCCTTCTCTCATCAGTGTCATTAATGGATTCACCCGCAAAGTAGGCTAGCTTAAAGCTTGTTCTGTTGGGTTCTGCAGTACGGAACTTCTTGTTTGTGTTGGATTTGCGCTTCGTGGTCTCTAAATCTCAAAAGTGAACACATCAGTTTTTAAACTTTCGTTTTAAAGAGTTTTATTCTGGATTAGCTGCCACGAATCTAAAAAGGGCAGAACACATAGCTTTATTAACACTGTTTTTGCTTCCCGAGCGCGTGGATGCAGCCTGTCCTCGCGGAGAACGTTAAATTCCGCTATTTCTTCGGGTATCTCTGAATATATTCACTCATAATGATCCTTATGCCCAAACCTTACAACGGCAAATAATAGACGTAATTGTCGTGATAATTTGTTGCTGATTAATTTTTTCCGTCAGTCATGGAAATTACTTTTCGCACGTAAATGGTAGTTGTCAACGCAGTCGTATTAGCGCGCCCACACATGATGCTAGCGGTCCATATTGTACAAACAGACGCTCCGCCGGCGTCACAGCCTTTAGCAGCTGTTGATTGGTCCAATTGAAACAATGAGAGGATTTAATTGGCTGACATCGCTGTCACTCAAACATTTCCTGTTACTTTCTATCTCCGCCCCCTCTGAAGACTAAATTACAACTCATTTGAGGAAGAGGTTCTGCATCATGACATGAGATACCTTTGACGGCTGGTTTTAGATTTCTCCCACCTGCACTATTTTTTTTCTTTCTTGTTACCTGTTGATTAACCAATCCAGAACAGGGTACTAGTCTTTTGATTGCATATATTCATTCCATAAAAGGAAGATGTTCCTGTTGGATCACTCATCACAACAGAGTTGATTTCCAAATGTGTTTAGAAATGCCAAAAAGCATTTTAACACATTGTTTTACATCTGTACTGTGTAGAGTCCTTATAGAATATTAGTTTTAAAGCAGTCTTCTTCTGACCTAAACTGTTGTTATTTTAAGAACTCACAAAAGTTCATACTAAAGTCAGGCTACAAATTTTGACCTCTGACTCAACATTTGAATGTACACAAATCAAGATCAATTCTTCACACAGCAGAAGTGTGATTGTTAAAAAAATGTCTCCAGTATTTGTTGTGATCACAACTAGTCTGCAACTTATTAAGATTGGTTGGACTATATTGCAGCAAATTTGTGAATGACCTTTCTCGGTTTTATATAACTCATTGAAATTGTGTTTCTAAAACAATGTAAGTACGTTTACTAATTATGAATACTGCCCTATACTCCGCAGGAGCCAAACATACGAATACAAGCTATAATCAAAAAATATTAAACCAATAAATAATCGTTTTTGTCATTTGCTGAAAAAAATGATTGAGATAGGTCTAATATGTGAACAGATCAAAAATGAGCTAGGGAATTTTTCTGCACTTAAGTTTGAGTACCTTACACTTAAAAACTTTAAGAAAACGAACAGTTTCTCGCTGACATAATTGTAAATGTTGCCATGATCCTCTGCCCAATGTTGGCCTAATATTTGTGTTTAATGCTGTCTGGATTTAAAAACTTTTTCTCTGACAACTTCCAAGTCTTGCTTTCCATTAGACTTGGTTTATACATTTATTTATGGATGACTGCTAAAAGTTTGTTAGTGCACCACAAAAAGCAAGATTATATTCCACGTTGTTGAAAAATAACATAATCTGAGAAAAGCTTGCAAAAAGAACAGCTTGTACTCAACACATAACCATAATCAAATATTTGTAGCATCTGCTGTGGGAGAAGTTTTGTGATATTTCAAAAAAAGTTGTGGTTATGTAGCATGAACTAGCCTGAAATGATATACATCTACTTTTTATCTTTAACTTCCTCAGCAGTCTGACATGGGAACAGTACATCTTCTAAATGTATTGAACCCCTACTATCAACTTCAATTTAGCTATTTCTGCTAAAGTTACAGTGTGAACAGGTGTTTGTATTTTGCTCTTTTGTTGCATTGCTTAATGTGATGGTAGATGCAGTGGGAGGTCCCACTGACTTTCCTCTTGAGTTCTGTGCTCGAGTATAAAATGTCCTGGCAGAAAGAAATGATTGTTCTTGTTCTTTCAGGTCTGCGTTTGACAATTGATGTTTTGCTTCTCATGGAGAATAAAGTGCCCTTTAAGCCCCGACAGGCTTTATCAGAGGTTTACTGACAGATCCTATCTAGTGTTTCTTGCCCCAACAAACACCTCTGTGTTGGGCTTTTCCTATCTTGTCTCTCCATCTTCATGGGTCATGTTGTCTCTTGAAATTGCTACAAAAATATTTTGCAAATAAGGTATTTTGGCAGAACCCCCAAATAACACACAAAGGATAAAGTATTTAATATTAACTGTGGAGCGTCTGAAATCTTCACGATACTCATTACTTGCTTTAGGTAAAGTGGGCTGTTACAGCCTCATCTGTCATTATCAAGCATTAGTTTGTGTTCAGAGGTTTCACGTCATCTTTTTTTGCGGGTCGTAAAGATCCAGTCTGATATCTTTGTCCTACCCTCTTGTAATTATTACAACTTGATCTCTAAACTGCGTTAGAGCCACAGAAAATGACCGTCATGATCTGTGCCATTGATGCAATACAGGGTTCTCTCGCTATATTGCGATTCACAGTCTTGCTGTTTTGCAGGTTTTTGTCAGTGCAATTTCGCTTTTTATTTATTTATTTAACATCACACTGTGATCTGCGTCTTCTTGATTGACTGTAGATATTGTCAGTCAACCTCATTTGTGCCATGTCTCCTGTATAGAGAAATCGCACATTAAATTTGTTATATTTTTAGAAATCTTTGATTGCAAGCAGATACTTGTTTTGTATGATACTGGACATATTTTTCGATGAAGGTTTGTCTGAGAAAAGTATGTAAAGTGTGTAGTGAGGGGTTTTACATCCTTAGATCATCTATATTTCTACTTTGTGGGTTTCAACTATTGCAGGTTACTTTTACAATGCAACCCCTGCGATAAATGAGAAACAAAACTGTACAGTGTTTGCTTGTAAAACTTCTAAATTCACTGGTCTGCTGATTACCATTTGTACATGGTAAGAAAGATAGATATTTAAGAGCTACAATTCTTGCTGATGTGTTTATGTTTCGATTAGAGTTGTGAACTGGCCGTTTTATTCATTTTATTGTCACTTAGTATCTACTCTTCAGAAAGCTGTTTGTAGTGCAGTAGAAGCAATGAAACCTCAAGCTTAACAGTTGGTACAGCTTCCTGTTGTCAGAACAGCTGAAGGTGCTTGTGACATATATCTATGGGAATGCGCTTCAACTTTGGCACTGACAGTGGGAGGTTTTATAGACTTTGCAAATGCGCACACAATGATGAGCAAGTGCAAAAGTCTTCCCCTGAGGAAACCAGTATGTTCGACAAAAAGTTTAGCTCTAAGCAGTTAGATGTGTGTCGTCAAAGTATCTAAATATCAAATCACATTGAGACGATCATAAACAGAATATCAACAACCACCCATCAAAGTTATAGTAAATAAAACATTATGTTCTTTTTCAGGGTTTTTGTTTATTCCAGATGTCTGTTTGCAGCTTTAAAAACTTTTTTTGTGCATTGGATACAGCTATTTAAAACATTTAAGAGCTTGCAAATATGGTTTCACTGTGCAAGAGTCATATGCATGTGGTTTTTATTACTGCTTTTTTGAATAAAGAAAACTAACCCTTTTGCTTAAAATTAAGACATTTCAGACAGTGTAATACTTGGTTTTACAAATTCAAAACCGGAATAGCATAGAAAGACAGAATTCTTTCAAACCAAAACAGTATTGTGCTGTAGTTGAGCTTCCTTCCCATTGCATTTGGGTGTGTCTTAAATTCTTGCATTTTATTTCCCTTTTCAGAGAAGTTTCAATTTAGCCCACATCAGTTCAGTCAGTGGTTTGCCCAGTGAACATTGCATCCAACAGAGTACAAGAGAGTAAATATAACTAATTTTTTTTTTTTTTTTTTTTGACAAAGTGCATTTTATTTTTGGTCAGCATTTCTGGACATATATCTGAAACATTGCACATTCAATAGTCTTGTTTATCTTGCTATGTGTAATTGCGAAGAGAAGATTGTTTGATTTAACTGTTTCTGCATCAAGTTTTAGCACTTTTCTTATACTAACAATTTAGAGTGAAGTCCAAATGACGATCAACCAAAAACCAAACCAACCAAAAATTTTAAAAATTAACAAACTAATGGTAAACAATGTTAATTTTACACAAATAAAAAAATAATAAATTGTGGTTTATTTTGTTTTGCCAGCAATTTTAACTTTTTTCATTTAGCACAAACTATATTTTGTGTTAAGATATTTAAAAACACGTTTTTGCAGCATTTATGAGTAAAGAACATGGAGCTTTTTCTTTTATTTAGTTGTTAATGCATACGCATACATAGATTTTATTAGGGTGGTTGCACTAAAAGTCTCTAACACTTCAAGAGCTGCTGCACACAAGAGGCACCAGACTATCTGAAAATACATCATACACAGAGGAAGACATATACAATAAAGTTGCAGACATTTTTCTTTTAATTTTCCCACTCATACCTTCACCCAAATGTTACAATGCTAAGATTATTCACAAATTCAGCTAATTTCAGCTTTTATGATATACAGTATATTTTCTAAAAAAAAGTCACATGCTCTTGATTGGTGACTGATTGGATGCTGTAGCTTGTGGACAAAACATTGAAGCCCCCACTGCTTCAAAACAAAGTTAGGCTTTAGGTTTTTGCATTCATGGTTAGCATGCTAACCAAACACCCAGTAGAAGTGCATAAGTGCACATTGAAGGAGCAGCCAAATCATTTGCTGTGTCACAGATTTCTGTGGCAATATATTGAGTAAATGATTGTGAGACTTTTACTGATCTGGCTTGTTAGGATCTTTGTCAGCAAAAAAGGGAATTCTATGAGAAGGGTTTTTGTTTGGCAGGTGAATGTTTTGATCAGGATTGAAGGCAGCGGAAGACTGGGACTAAATGAAACGTCCATCCTCTGTTCTATATGATACTCAATCAATGACCAAAAAAACTTAAGTTAGGTTTTTTGACTAACATGTCATTAATCAAACACAAGTGAGGAAAAAAAAGATCAGTTTTACTTCTGTGATCTTCATTTTTACTAAGTTGCTGTCAATCTTCAGGATGTAGAAAGGAAGGTGGGACCTCCAATAAAAAGGTCAGCAAAAATAAAACAATTTTTTTTTTTCTGCATGAATGGTTACCTGGAAGCTACATCCACTCGGAATGACCTTCTGGTTGCACTGAATGAGCAAATATGCCCTGTTGGCTTTTGCATCCAGGAAGAATACTAACAAAGCAGACATAGTTTAAAAAAGCTCTTTTTATACCCTGTTGTGCTGAATGCAGTCTTCCCATAGGGTTAATTAAGGATAGAACATTTACATACAGTCAAGATTGTACATTCCTAAATAAATGCAAGACATGATTGTTTTAAGATACAACATAAAGGCTTAAAAATTTCTTCTGAAATGATATATTTCTTAATTTTTAATTGAATTCATTTGGATGACTTAAGATACTTAAGCATTCAGGGCCTTTACCTTACTCCTGGCTGCAGGTATATGGGTCAAGACGAGCTTTGAATATCAATGGGTCTTGTGTTCACTGTCTCGCTTTCTCTTCCTTTCACTAATCTCCTCACCCTTCAGTTAATTCACCTCGCCTGTCCCGTCTCCTGGTTCTGATAAGATACATTAACTTGGAAAAAGATGCAGAGCTTGAGTAAAAATGGTCAAATGGGAAATTTAGGCCAGTAAATGTGTCAAACGTTGAGCTCCATAGTAAACTTGTATTTTTTTTGAAGTAGTTACATTTTCAGCATACTTGTAAAACTTTATTGGCTATTATTACAAAGGTTTTTATTTTCTGAGTTAACTACTAACTATAAACACCTGTGTGTCAAAACCCTGTAGGGTTTTAATTTTTTTGTAGGCTGAGTGGCTAAAGTTCATAGTTGTATAAAGTTGCAGACTCAAAATTTGTTGAAGTCCTGTGGAACAAGTTATTATCAAAGTGTTCTGTGTTTGAACTGCTCCCATGGAAACTGAGGTTAAGCCAAGGTGGCAGCTGCTAGTTTCAGACACTATCAAGATTTGGTTTTTCAAAAAAACAATGCTAATGCTAATGGTTCTTTGTAATTACTCTTCTGCATCTATTGTGTTATAATCATGACTAGATTTCTTGTTGGGGGTGACGTTTGGCATCCAAAAATGTTTTTATTTTATGTGGAAAAGCAAATACAGATTTTTTTCCACGTAAAATAAAAACTTGGATTTGAAAACTTTTGTGAAATCACTGTCCATTTTTAAATTCAGTTTTACCTTCAGGACCAGATAAACAGTTTTTAAATGTTGTTTGTCTTGTCAGTTGGGGATCGTTAAATCTGCTTCAGACTCCATCTGCTGCTAAACATGTCAGTCTGCAATGAGCTGATTGATAGGGGGAGCTGGAGTGGAGAATGATGGAGTAAGTCTTTAGAGACTCCTAAGAATGAAAGAATGGATCAACAGATGTTAATTTTGGAAGCTGAAAATGGGTCACAACTGGACTGCTTACTCAGTCTCTCGCTCAGTGGTCAGGCCGTCTTTTCACACGTTTGTAAGGCTGTATGTTACATTTGCAGCTCCTTAAACTGTCTACACACACCCTCATAAGAGCTTTGCTACTGCAATCTGTACCCTTTGGCATTTGAGGTTAAGGTGAAGCAAAACCACAGCTCTATCATGTCTCATCTGATTAAGAAGCACAAAATCAAGTAGATTCTGTCGAGTCCAAGTCAAAGGTTTCATACCTCAAATATGTGTGTTTCAGTTTACTACATGTGAGACTAAAGTTCAAATCAAGCCACAAGTTCTCATTTTTGTCAGTGGATTATGGGATTACCTACTGGTGTTTTTTTTGCAAAAAGTTATCTAGCTCTAGTTTTTTTGCAGTAGCAAATGGGAGATCTCCTTCAGGACTTCAAATTCTTTTGTAGAACTCTCCCAGTTTTCTCATGTTGTTGCATCTCAAATGTAGTTCTGTGCTTGCTGTCTAAAGTCATCCTCTCAGAAAGCTTTTTCTGCCTGCGCTGGTTGATCTCTATAATTACTTTAAATGTTCAGGAAGTTCCTGAAGTGCCTGTAGTGCAGTTCTGATCATTCGGCCTTGGGATTGTGCGAGCCTCTGAAGTTTCCCTACAAAAGTGGAGAGGGATGTTTTTTAAATGATCTATTCATCAAAATTAAATTGATTTTTGAAATATTGTTTAATTAAAATCCATGAACCCATTTTCTTTTGAGGCAATTTCTTTGATTAAGTTTATGTATGCTTTTAAGACATAAAAAAACAAACTTTTTTTGTTTTTAAATCAACATTTTAACTTTCCACTTTTATTCAGTTTGGATATTTAGCTACTTAAAAGCAGTTTTTATAACCCCACAAAGGACGTTTTCGATTTGAAATTTGACAAATAAACCAATGTTTAGTGAACTGTGTTGAATCTGAAGTGGATTTGATTTGGGATATTTCAAATGGAAACTAAAATGGTTTAGCACTGTAGCATAGGAACAGTCCTAGTAGGGATTTGATGGCATGAATGAAACTGCCTTAATATGACTACCTGTGCTTTTTGAAGCTTTTGTGTTGTATGACAGAAGTTCATTCTTTGCAGATGTTTGCAGTAGGTTTGGGATTGTTCTGCAGGGAATGTCCCAGGGATTTGGTTCATCTGTAATAATTCATGAAGATGTACACTGTAGGGCTACACTTATAAAGTTGATGAATCAATATTGAATCAATCAATCCTTAAACAGTGAGTATGGATTTGTTACGTCTTTCCCCTTTTTTCCACACATAAACCACTTTCAGTAAGTTTTCAGTCTGTTTATAATTTGCTTGATAAAAGGTCCACTTTTGTTTAGAAAAATCTCAGATGACAAATAGTTTTAAATTGAAACTAGAAAATAGCTTAATATTAACCACATTTATTTCAATCCTGAACTTGCCAATAAAATGGAATCAATTCAGTGTTTTGGCTGATATTCCCAACCATCATTACCATTCAATGGTCATGCTTTCAAAGTGTATTCCCAATTTTCACCAGTTAACTCCAAACCTATAATTGTGCTTCAGCTACCAAAAGACATTTTTCTGTAGCCTAAAGAATAGAAGTAAAATTAATCTGTTCATCTACATGCACATTGTGTGCTGTAAGTTTACAAAATGCATTGTTTGTTTGGTTTGTTTGAATACATTTGAAACCTGCTGAAAACAAAAATATGAAGTCAAAGTTCACAACAATGTCCAGAGATGATAATCTATGCTCCTATCTGGAGGAATCGCTGTTAATCTTAAACAATTGGGATTAAAAAATGCTTATCCCTCAAGTCCTGGTTCTTTCAAACCGAGTTTGGCACCGCCTACTTTAGCCCTGTGTAGACACTTGAGGTCTTTTCTGTCCTATCAAAAAGTATGACTTCTGTGGGGCCCCTCCCAAGTGCTCGTTATTTTGCAGGCTAACCACTTTACATCACAAAGTGGTTTAACGCAATCTTGCTGGCTATGTATCCATAATGGCTGCTTCTCTGCAATGTCATCTACAATGCTGTTGTTGTTTTCTTTATATATCTATACTTCACATTAACTTGATTCAATGAATTCAGTTGCATGTTGACATAACGACAGTGTTTTTAGGGTTTCAACTGAATATGTTCTTCCAACATGCATTGTAGAGTACATACATGCTGTTATACTTTTCAAAATTTTGTTTCCAAAATATTTGCTGTTGTTTTTTATTTAAAACACAGGACTAAATCACTACTGGAATTTGTCAGTTTTTATCCTCTGAATACGTCACTCGATTTTCGAGAAGAATATAAATATGCTTGAAGGGTTTTGAGTTGATAATAGAAAATCAAGTCCTTTAAAAATTAATAGCTTAGTATTATAGATGAATGTGTTGTCTATCTCACTGGTAATTGTTGTCTCTTTACTTAGATTTATTATTATAAGTGGTTGAAAAGTCCCCTACATGCTAGTTTAAGCCTAAATGTTTTTGGTTTCTGTTTATTTCAGGTGCCATTGCCCCAGAGTGAAGCAGGAAGACGGAGGACGATTTCTTTCTATTTAATCGGCAACAAGGGGACAGACGAAAGATGCCCAAACCGGTTAGTGCCTGCTCTACTGTAATGTAGATTAATGGGAGAGGGGGGATTATTAATGGATTTATTGTGTTAGCTGGACAAACTCACACAATGAGAAAGAGATAATGGCTTCTCTGTTATTCTGATTTCAAAGTGTATGGCCTCAGAGCACTGTAATGAAGTTTTAGGTTTTTTGTCTCTTTTGCTTGGTTTAGAGAAATGTTGGGTGTTTTGGAAGGCTTTTTTCATCAAAAGTGTTTGTGATTCATGGAAGGATTTTGTTAATGTGTTGATTATCCCAAGTCGCAATTTAAATGTAGAAACAGTGCAATATTTATATATTGTAGTGGTTTAAAATGAGATAGAAACAGAATGGCTTAAAAACCAAAACAGCCAATGTTTGAAAATTACAATCTGTCCCCAAAAAGCTAACCAAGCTCACAGTCTTAGATCATGATGATCTATAATGACATTAAATGTCATTTTTGGTATTATGCAGAGCTTGACTAAAAACACCTGATACTGTAAATTAGCAGGTGATGGGCAGGGATAGATGGGGAAACTACCAAAACAGCATTTTTCATAGGGCTGGGTGATAAAACGATAGCTATCGATATCACGATAGTATCTTTTCTTGATAGTAAAATAAGCCTATTGCTATAGACTTTTATTTTGAACAGTCCAAAATTGACACTCGCCAGTCTCAAGCATTTTCTCCTCTTTGGTGTGTAAAAGTAAGAGGGTTAATCACCACATGGTGAAAAAATGTTTGTATAAACATAGTCATGTTTATTAGCTCTTCTTCTGGTGAGTTTTTTTGTCCTTTTTTTCTTTACCGTCTGCATGCGAGGTAAATAAATATGCAACTCGAGTCACAACACTCCACCCCCATGGTCACTTTATCTGTCCAGTGCTTAGTTTGTCTGATGAAACAGTGGAACATGTGGCGATTTATAACAGGATCCAGTCAGAACTGGAGGATAAAACAGTTTCACTTAAAATGTATTGATTTGGAGACAGCACTGTTGTTAGCCACTAATTCTATGCTGCTAACTAACTGTTTTGTGTGTCCTGTGTGATCACATACCGGTTTAAAGTCTGACAGTATTTCCACAGACCGGCCTATAAGACGTGGCAGATAAATACAAGTTTAATTCATAGGACATTTATAAAAACATTATTTTTTAATAAACACATTTGAATCCACTGTTTTAGCAGCGTCTGTGTAGCATAACAGCGTGAAAACTGTGACCTGTCAGATGTTTACGCACTGCAAATTATGCAGAAGGTATGTTCTTTCTAAAACTGGAAAAACCACCAACCTTTATTATCACCTGAAGCAGTGCCACCAAGCACCCTCAATCACATACTGAAATAAATGATAATTCTGCAGCAAAAACAACAAAGTTAAGATCTTCACAGCAGCAACAGTCTAAACTACCAGAAGAAATTCAGAGAATTTGCTTGTAGTTCCTAGCTCATTCACAGGATGTTGACAAAAATGTTTGTCAATGTTGTTTGTTCTGTAAAAATTGAAAACATTAGATTTTATTTGTAGAATTTATACTTTGTTTTTAAATGGAACAGATCAAGCAGTTTAGTGTTCTGTTTTATTTATGTGTATTTATCTTTTGAAACTTAAAAGCTTTTGCTTTAATTTTTTTCAATTTTCAGTTCATTTTTAATATTTATGCCTTTAGATTTTTTTTTTTTGATAATTCCTTGAAAAAAACTGTTGCATTGTGTACCTTCAGTGCATCTCTTATGTTCAAAGTATGATAGAAAATAAATATTAAAATTTAAACAACCAGCTGAAGATTACAAATTTCTCCTATGAGCCACAGAGCCTTCATATTAAACATATATTGTTATTTGGTCTATGTCGTGATATATATCATTATCGTCTGATGGGAAAAAAAAAAAACAAACACAAAACACTATTGTTGATATAAAAAATTCACTATCACCAAGCCCTAATTTGTCATTGACCCAGTTTAATATTTTCAAGTAATCAAATATATGAATAAATTGTTAAAATAATACTTTAAAGCCTCACTAATCCTCTACCACCCTACTTATGAAGGAAGTACCATATTGATTCATTGTGATACACCACGGAAAATGTTTATTGATCTCAGCATTTTTTCAATCTTACTCTGTTTAAACAAGCTTCCCTTTGCCTGCCATTAGTAGGCTTCTGCAGAGTCTGATGAGGTGAATCAGGTGTGCATAAGCAAAGGAACATGGAAAACATGCAGGACAGTGTTCCCAGAGGACTATGGTTAGGAAACACTTCTTTATCTTGCCTATTTACAAGGACCGGTAGAAGTTATAATTACCATTATATTATGATGTTCCTTTTATTCTCCCAGTGCAACCATAGTGTTTTCAGGTCTGGAGATGGGTGCTGTGGTGCATCTCTGTAGCCAGGCCGAGTGATCTATCTGGGAATGGAACCAAAAGGAAAAGGGAATACAAATATTCACCTCTTAGGATCATAAAGACTCTGATTTTTCTTTTTGGAAAAATATATAGATCCAATCTATAATTATGTCTAAAAAATCAGAATGAACCTTTTTGGCTATATTTTCTCTTCTAAATGAGCCACCTTTGAGTTCAAGCCAGGATGTTTAAACATTAAAGAAATACTGGTAATTACAACACTACACAGCCTTCAATATTCATTGCCACCTTTTTTTCCTTTTATATTTGGGGAGGAGGGTGTTAGTTGTCAGAACTGTTAAGTAAATTCACAAAGTTTTCAAACAGCATTTCACAACTGTAGAAAGTACTGTCCTGTCTATTGAACCAAATGAACAAAGAAGCCTTTCTCTACTCTATTTTTAGAGTTAATGACAGTGGCAGCGTTCTTGTTGGTCTGACACCAGGACATAAAGGGCTGAAATTGCTCTGAAGCTTATATAACAGCATTATCCTTTTAATGGCTGGGAAGTCATGTGGGACTTTCTTTAACCACAATATGGTTAATTTACTTTCAATAAAACAATTGAATTTTAATTTATTTGACTTAAAATAAAAGAATAACATGAAATGTTGAAGGATGCAGCTCGATCTGTTAGCATGCAGAAAATTAAGCCCTCAGTCACAAGAGGAATATGTAAAACCAGCTTTAAGAATTTAAAGTTTGTTGTTTACAAAGTCTGTAGAGGTCTGTTTCATCCTGGCTTGCTACAATTATGCAGAGCCAGCCTGTGACTATAGTGAGTAAATGGTCCATCAATCTCAGTAATGGGGATTTAGGCCAGACCCAATTCCTGGAAAGAGACTAAACATCATTTCCAATCAGGTATTCCTAGAGGAAGAGAGATGAAGCGTGAAAAAGGAAGTAAGAGGAAAATGTTTATCTGGACAGTATAATAAAAAAGACTTTTAAACAACAAAGGAATAAAATCCTAGTATGTAGATTGTGATACGTTATCATTTAAAAAAGAAGGATTCATCAAACGATGCCTGGGATCTGATTGGTGGGGTATGGCTCTGGAGAGAGCGGCTAGAAGAAGACACTGGTTGCACCTTATTTTTTTGTTGTAGAAGGTCTGGCCAAAAAGTCAGCAAACCCATATTTTTAAGGGCATCACATGTAACATCATTTTACAGGGGGACTTTTTGTCTTTAAATTGCTGTCCATTTGGTGCTGTCTACCTCTGAAAAGGAGAGTGGACACTGCAATGCATTTATCACAGCATGAAGTGTTTTTTTTATGAAAATGTTTCTGATTAAAAAAGAAAAAAAAAGCTAAAAAAATATTTTCATTTCAGTAGGAACAATGTTTTTTTTTTTAATTCCACTGACGATGAGGCAGCTGTGGTAGAGCAGTTTACCTCCATTTAGAAGAATGTAGGCTCAGGTCTCGCCTTGCATTTCAGGTGTCCTTAGACAAGACACTGAACCCCACAATTGCTCCTAGTGGTTTTAGGTTTTAGGTTATCACCGTATATGGCTGCAGAGCCATTTGAATGTGTGTATGTATGGATGAATGTGACTCTGCGCTAAACAAGTTGTTGTTGTTCACCTTTCGGCATATCCTGTCAGGGGTCGCCACAGCGAATCAGCATTCACTGCTTTGCACAGGTGATTTTGCTGAGATTTTTACGCCGGATGCCCTTCCTGACACAACCCTGTATTTTAATCGGGCTGGGGACTGGCAAGGGGAGGCTCTGTGATTACATACAGTATTTAGGCATCAGCTCATTTTTTTCTGATTGGCTTTTGGTACTTCATTTATTCAAGCCATTTAATGTTGTCTGGCAGAAGATTGTAGACAGTGAAGAGGAATACAGCTGCTTTCTTGGTGCTTTCTTTTGTTGTAATGCCCTTCCGCCAATCAACGGGTAGCCCTGTGCTAGCCGGTCCGTTTCATTTTTCTAGTGACCTACAACTAAGGGGGCCCACAAAATGGTATGGTTTGGTCTACTTAATGGAGCCATTTTATATTGGAAACGCTCAAATGACTGGACCGTACCATACTGCTCAGTGGAAATGAGGCTTTGTCTTCACATGTATTTAACTCCAAGGCTGTCTGTCTCTGCATAAAGTGGCAGATTTTTCCAGCAGCGTGCATAGAACGACTGACGGTGCCGTACGAGGTAAATGTTCAGTGCTTTTCGACCTACTTTAGGGTTCTTATGAAAACTACCAATTATGCAGGGCAATCTGCGCCTTGCATCAATGTGCTGGAAAAAAAATAGAACCACAGTAAATTTTTTTTGCTCTGTGGTGCAGCCAGCTGCCTCTGGACCGCCTCTAGACCACGCCACAGGCCTTCAGGGGATCTGCTCTGACTGATTCTAATGGTTTCTAATCAAAGCTCTATGAGGCACGCTGCTGTCCAAGCAAAAACATATTCATTGGGATCAAGTTTTCAGAGTTTTTGTACAGATTTGCCCTGAACATTTTTAACAAAACAGATTTTAATCTTTCTTTGGTTCTGCCCTCATCATCTGAGGTTTTATTCACTCTGTTAATCAGACTTCACTAGCTATTCATCTCCATCTGAGCGCAGAGTTTGCAAATAAAAGCACACACACCCATAAGAATATCCGGATCTCTGCCAGTCAGATGTGGGCAACTTAAGAGATGGTGTCTTTTACTATGTGATTGGTATGGACCACTGCTTTTTTTTTTTTTTTTTAATAAAAAAACCCTAAAACCACTGGGCCAACTGGTGTGACCTGAGATTATTATTGGTGACACCATTGAGAAATTAGGTCACATGCCTACGGAAATCTCTAGCAGGGAAAGTTTGCTCAAACGAAATAGAAACTTTCCCTAAAAAGCAAAAGCTCAGGTTAGCCAAACAAAATGGTGGAATAGCAAGGAAACAAAAGGATAAGCGGATTTGGAAGACGACTGAGTGACAGTTACTTTGTTCTTATCCAGGCCAGAAAAATGACACCCCAGCCACCCCGAGGGGAAGTCCCGCTCTGGTTACATCACACTGCACTTTGACTTTCAGTCTTGGATTGCAAATTCATCCACCCTTTCTTTGCATCAGACTAGAAAACTGTTTCTTCTAATCATTACAATCAATTTGAATCTTTGGAGTTGTATGTTGCTGTTGCGCTACAAAACTAATATTCCTTGGCAGCGTTGTAGCTAATGAAACACTAACCAAAAAAAAATGGTTCTACAATGGAGAAAGAATATCTGTAAGGTTTTTCTGAGTGCCAGCCTCCAAAAACACTAGTGAAGGAATTGAGCCTAAAGCAAGCCATTAAAAGTTACACTGCCTTCAACCTTATTTTACCCTAAAGCTGCATTTTCATGTTTGTTTTTTGTCTGCACCCTAAAACCACACATACAAAGCAGGATCTCCCTTTCCACACAACGTGGGGGTTGTACACAATGGTTCTGTGCCTGTAGGATCACAAAAAATAATGCCCAAATTGAAAGTTGTGCATTTAATGAACAGTATCTTAATATAGTCTCTGTTCTTTGGAATATTGCATAGAAATGATGGTTAGATAACTGGTTTTTAATGGTATCATCTACTGTTGTACTTTTACTTTTTGAGGGATGTTGTGTTTTAGATGTGCAATCTTTGATTTTTAGGCATCTAAATGACTTGCAAAACCTGAAGTTTAAATAGCTTCTAGAAATGTTTGATGTTGCAAAGGATTTGTTGTTTACAACTAATTTCTGATTTTTTTTTTGTAATGGCAAGCAATGGTTTTCTGCTCTCATGTTCCTGTAAATAATTTTTTTTTTAAATAATTGCTTTTCCATCTGAATGTGAGGTTGGGGTCAAAAATTGGGGGGAAAAAATGACCAAAAAGCTTGAGGGATGAGTAAGACACAAGAAAAGATGAGGAACAAGCATTGCCTTGTTACTTATATATGAAAAGAATGGAGTGTTTTAAAGGTTATTGGAAAAGAATTATTGATTTACTGTAGTTGTTTTTTGTGGGTCTGTGGTGTTTGTTGCATGTTAAATTCTGTATTCTTGTACAGTAATATTTGAACCAGGGTATTTTTTTGCAAATACATTTTGAGAATACTAGACTACTTCTGCAGGTTATTACAGTGTTCTGCTTCAGTGTCAGAGTGAACGTTGTGTGTGTAAACCGATTGCTTGTTAACCATGTTTGTCTAAATGCATCAAACCCTTGTAATCCAGGGTGTGAGATGTTGAGGGGAATCTTACATTATTGATTTATTGCTGTATTATGCACGTTTCCCCTCAGTGATCGTGTCGCAGAGGGCTCGGGGGCTTGTAGAGGAGAGCCCTTGCTGTAGGTTTAAATATTTCAGAGACCCAATTTCATTTATATAATGGAAATTATCCAAGTCACTAACTCTAATTAGAGGCAGGGTGTGAGGTTCACTGCTCCTCCCGTTGCCTCACATTAAACTACCATGACACTCTTTCACAGTTTTTTATCAAATGAATAAAATATTGGGATTTCTCTATCACTTTTTAATAGGATCAGTGTCATCACTTACAATCATAATGACCTCATTTGAATATCCACAAAATGTTGATAACTGGGAGTAATGCAACTTGACTGGAATGCAGCTGTAAGGAAATCCTTGTCTATGTGTGACCTAACTATCTGATTTTATTTTGGAGAACTATGTATGTTATGAGGAAACTGTCACACATACTCTCATGTCTGGTCTCCATATACATCACTACACAAATGGTCATAGCAAGACTAATGTCTGCAGAATGGCATACCGCTGCAATACCGCTGTTTTCTTTTGTTTTTGAAAGAAACAGCAGTTACCTTGGTGTTTCATATAACTTTCATCTTCATTCAATTTTTTAATGAAATGAATGTAAAACTTAGAAATATATCGAATAACGGTGGAAATATCAGAAATCTACATATTAGTCTGACACTGGTAACAGTAAATAGTCGTCACTGGTTAACTGCCATTTTCAGATAAAGGACATTGGGTTGTTCTGTACATGTCACCTAAAATCTATCTCAAAAAATGTCTAGAAATGATGGGTATTTAATTCATCTAAATACATGTAAACTGCCCATTGAATCTTTCAAAATATCTTCATTGGTAACTTTAATGTAGCACATAAAGATATAAATATCCCACATCCATAAAGAATAAATGCCCCAGACAGATGGAGCCTTCTTATATAATGTCATCAACTGTTATATTTTAATTTTGGCGCATTGATTATTGAAAGAAAGTTTCAGGAAAAAAATATACTCTTTTTGACGTTGGTTTTGTGTTTTGCGTTTTATGTCAGTCAGTTAAAAGTTAAGCAAAACTGAATGCTCTGTAAACTTTTTGCTTGGCACTGTGTCTGACCTAACTATTGCCTTTAACACAGTTTGGATATATGAATTTACCCCCAAATGGTGAGAACTTGTAACATCCATACTATATGTTTTCTGGCAAGATTTCTCATAGTGTGGATGTAGTAAAATGTTTGCAGCTATAGCGATTGTAGTTGCTTTTTGACATTTTGATTGCTACTTATGAAAAGCTTCTTGTTCCTCTGAAAAGCCGTTTGCACACTGTTTACACACATTAGTGCATATAAAAAAATTCTGTGATGAATTGGATCTTTCCTCACACGCCCTGTTATATTTTATGCTCTTTGTTTTCACACAAGTATATAGCTTGACTGACATCCACACAAGAACCTGAGAGCGGAAAACCTAAATAGATGAATGGATTACAGGTATTAAAACCTGTGAAAAGACAAGTTAAGAAGGCAGTGTGGCTTTGTTTGGCCTCAAAGCCTTTAGTAA
This sequence comes from Oryzias celebensis, assembly GCA_014656515.1. NCBI lineage: Eukaryota > Metazoa > Chordata > Actinopteri > Beloniformes > Adrianichthyidae > Oryzias > Oryzias celebensis. Next base: position 11,419,769 of record BNCR01000017.1, on the reverse strand, counting down.
CCAGCGGCCGACAGCTTTTAATTGTAGGCGTCTGAACATCACGGTCAACAGGTGGACTGTACCATGTGTGTGGCCTTCGCTTATACACACAAGCCCAGCATTTAGCTGTCACTACTGATTGTGAACAACATGAAGGCAAGGACGGATACTAGTAAACAAAACCAGCTGCAGACAGTTTTCATTAAAAAAGAAAAATTAAAATGAAAACGACAATAACAGTAAAAAGTCCTGACCAATGTCTGCTTATTTTGTATTTTCAGTTTCTTAAACACAAATGCTTAATATGATAATTTGAAAAAAGGGTGTCTTTAAAAATTAAGCAGGATTTAGGAGAATCTTTCACACTTTTTCAAATAGTTTCTTCCATCGGCTTTAGCGGTGCACTGAAACAGCTATAATGGACAATACAAATGAATGACTGTATTTGGATTTTAATTAGTGCTGTCAATCTATTAAAAAATAATCAGATTTATCACACTTTTTGGTTGTGACTGAGCATAATTAATCACAATGTTTTATAAGTTAAATTTTAAACGACAATATGCAGCTTTTGAACAAAAACAGGCCAGAGAGAAAATGTTTCCCTTCATTTTTATTTTCTGAAATGTTTAAATTTAATAGGTGTTAACTCAGAAGTGTAATTTGTGCGCACAAAACACATCAACAGTAAAATGAGCAGAACTGTAAAGACCTTAATGTTTGCAGTATTACTCCAAGAAAACAAAGATGCTGATATACAGCCTAAGAAACATTGTGTTTCTGCACTTTAAATGGTCCGGGTGAATACTCAATTCTGATTGGCTGCTGGGTGTGAATGTGTGCCTGAAAAATAAGTTCCAGTCACAATGTCCTATTTGTGTAGACTTCTTTAAAACAAACTTTTCTTCATGATCTGGACAAAAACAAGCAGTAAGAGGTGAACTTTCTCTCTTAACTGATGCTTTATTGAACCTATTGTGACAAACATCAGGTTTTCTGCAAAGAAGAAGCAATCAGTTCTGGAAATTATATATTTTTAAAGAGATAAGTGTTTTAAAATACTTATTTAGACTTTTGTGTAATAATTAGCAGGCATATCTCTTTAAGAAAGTGAGAAAATGTAAAGTCTCAATATATATTATTCACAATCTAAGTTCAAAGCGGCTGTTAAGAAAACTCTGATGATCCAGCATTCTAATATGAAATAGGAAAAAATATTAACATGTCAAATTTTTAAAAATTAATCGCATGTGTTAACATGCCAACGTTGACAGCCGTAATTTTATTGTACAACATTCCTAAATGTTAGTCCTTTTCTTCGTTTAAAGTAACCTGGTTTCAGTTCCACACCTGTCAGAATGGGCTGAGCTTGAGCATACTAAGCTGCCTTTGACTGAGTTGGAGTTGTAGGTCGTTTATTTTTGAACAGTGCTCTTATGCTCTCAGCGGTTTTGAGCGATGTGGTATCATCTCATTGTTTTCCATTGAAACATATCTGAAGTGGATGTGACCTGACTGGGGTTCTTTCCTGTGACTTTTGACTTTTAAAGCTTTGGCACTATAGTAATATGTAGTGTACTGTGGACCTTTATGCTTACTTTGCATTGAGTTTGTGAGTTGAGGGATCTGTGAAATGGAAACACCCGTGGAGGGAAGAAAAATATTAAAAAAAAATACAAATATGAAGGTTTAGAAGCAGAAAACATTCTTAAATTTGCCTGTAGTGCATGATAAACAGCTTTATCTGTAGAACTCAGTCAACACCAGCAGGACAGATTGTGGTGAGTGCATAAACCGGTTGTGTTATCTTTCTAACGTTTTTGTATTTATCAGCAAAAAGGCAGGTTACTCAGTTTTTGGCCTTTTCTCATTCTGCCATTCACTTAGAAGAATTTTATAGAATAGAGTCATGAAATTCTTCTTTATGACTGTTAGTAACAGTGTTTGTTTGAAAAGAAGTGCATATTCACCATCATAAAATGATTGACATAATCACATGTACATAAACTTTATCACAACTGCCTTTATTTTTTATATTCTGTAGATGTGCTGAGAATTTCTTTATTAAAATATTTGTGAATCAGGAGCAGACAGGAAAAAAGTGCAGTTTGAAAATATGTATTTATGACAGAAAATACACTGGGTGCATCGCAAGCTTCCCGCATCAACTCGTAGGTGACTAGATCCATTTACGGCATGCCTTTGTTTTCCTAGTTTGAGCTGGAATCTGGCTCAAAACTGCACAGCTGGATAGTCTGACAGTGCTTGCCATTTTTTTTGTACCTGTAATGTGAAGTTAGGGTTGTGAGAGGCTGTAAGCTAGTGGGGGAGCGTGTAAATGGAGAGCTCTTAGTGCCTCCACGTGAAACGGATACATTTCTAATGAACAATTGCTGCTCTGCAGAAACTATGTTCTAGAAAATTACAGGTTCTTTGATTATAGCTTTAAAAAAAGGTAAAATTATGGCTAAAATACCACTGGGAACACTTTTAAAACAGATTAAAGGATAATTGTGGGACTTAAACAATAATTAGGGTTGTGATGCACCTTTTTCATATGCATTACAACGCTGTTTCTTTAAGGGCCTATATCATGCTATTCTAAGCCTTTCAGAGAGAAACTATATCCATATATATAAAATATATTACCCATGGCACTCTAAAATGCAAGCTTTTTTCCTTTCCAGAAGTAAGACGAATCACTGCCTGTTGCTCCTTGTGCGTGCCGCCCATATCATGATGTCTACCTAGAGCCAGCTCAGACATGCAGTAAAGTACCACCTCAGGGGTATTTTTGTGAGGAATTAACATTTTAATTTTGCTTTATTTTCCTTGAAGGTCCAAATCATCCTCATTGCCTCTGCATTCAGTCATTTAAATGAGGTGTATGTGAGCCGTAAAAGATAAAAATGCAAAGCAGGGGATTCTGAAATGACTGACAAAACACTGGATGACATGTTTGATTGCTTTATGAGGTTTTTCCGTTATGAAGCCGGTTTTATGAAACCATACCATTTCTATTGTAAAATTGCATTACATTTAATATCCCACCTTTTCTTACAGTTACGGTGCTGAATTGTAGTACTGGCAGAAATAAATGACTCGTCAAGCCACACCTTCACGACATGTTAAAATGCATTACATTCAAGTTCATTAAATTTAAAGTAAAATTCAGTTATTGGATACCTAAAACTTTCTATCTTCTCATTTGCAATTGTATGCATTTGGATGCATTTTTTTTATTGTTAAGTTTTACTTTCAGTCTAATTTGTTCTTCTGTTGCCATCATGCTGATTTGTTGAGTTCGTGTCAAAGCCCAAGAAGGATCCGTCTTCTCTTTGCTTCTCTGTATAGTGTTAAAATCTGTCATCATAATGCCCACACAGCTTTTTGGAAAATGACATTGAAGTCTGTCACACGGGCGTTGCCATAGAAACCTCATCTGGTAATCACTCACTATATGCAAGGTGTGTGCACATAAAATGAATGAAAGACGGCGTAGACATTTTGTAAATGCATGCAAAAAAAACTCCATAAGGTTGCAGTGCACTTACACCCAGATATTACTGCAGATAAAACACACACACACCCTCACACCCACACACACACTCACACACACACTAAGCTCAAAAGCGTCTGTCACCACCAAATGGCTGTGTTCCCACACTTTGCAAAGAGCTCTTCCACAAATACTACATTTACTCATTTTAGATTAAACCAATGCATACAGTTCTAATAATTGAAGGTGTTTACTGTATTCCCCTCTAGAGAAAAGAATTCTATCAGAATACAAAATGGAAAAGTGCTTTCTTGAAGTTAATATTATTTCTAAAGTGAGGATTAATGAAAAAAATCGTGTTTTGGTTATACAATGTTCTTCTGCTTTATTTTTCTTTACACTTTTCAGTGACGATTTTGACTTTATTTCTAAGATTGATCATAATAGCTAAATTGCTGCTTTATTTTTATAAACATACAAGTAACAGAACAAGAAGTTACGTCTATATTTTCTTGCTTTGTCTCAAGCAGTTTCTCAGTTTTTATGGACATTCGCAGTGTTGGTGTGTATTTTCCAGGTCAGTGGTGCTGTCTGTGATACTTATGTGCTGGTTTCCTATTGATGCATTCAGTTTGCTGGAGGCATTATCTGTCTGTCTTACAACACACACGAGCACATATTGTCTGAGTGATTTTTCTTGAGACTGCTGGGTCTTTAAGTCTGCTGTACCATGCTGGGGTTACTTTAGGACACTGCTGGGTTCTACTGCAGGGATGCATTTACTCACTGCAGTACAGAAGACTGTGGAAAGCTGGAATGATACACCTCAAATGGAAAACAGAACACTAGCAGATGTGTACTTGTATATGTTTCCATTCTATCATTGAGTTCAATGTTTTTGTTTTTTTTGTTTCTCTGCACAAGTTAAACAGCTACTATTTAAACGATTCTTCTTTTCTACAGTTTTACTATAAACTTTGTCTAATAGTTAGTTTAATTTTTCTTCTTGAAGTTTTTTCTCCTTTAATTCTTGAAGTTTGGATTTATTTTGTAAGATGAGAATTAAAATAAAGGTTTATTACATTTAGAATATTAATCTAAATTATAACTTAACAAGCTACGAATTCTTTTATGCATTTACTTAACTAGTGGTCAAAGCAGAAAAGTGAGCTTATCCGTTTCATCACAGATGAAAACAATAGTCTATTTCAATAGGAGGAAACTAAAGAGTGGATCATAGATCACTTCTGTACAAACATTGAAAGTCTCTTAGCTTAGTAAAATATTGTATAATATGTCTGAATATGGTTTACAAAGTGAACATTTTATTATTCATGGACCAGTAACTTCTATTTTTTGTGTGTTTTCAGATCAACGTGCGTGTCACCACTATGGACGCTGAGCTGGAGTTTGCCATCCAGCCCAACACAACAGGCAAACAGCTCTTTGACCAGGTAAAACAACAATGTTTTTTGAGCACAGTGACCAAAAATCAAAGGAAGTTTTTAACTGTCAGCGGCTGCAGATTGGTTGGTTTTTGTTGGGTGGTTCTGGTTCTGTGGAAGCTTGAGCCACAAAAGAGTCTTTGTCTGTACAGGGAGCTTTCAGGAGATGGCACACGGGTGGAAGTGTTGCTTTGATTTTGTGTGAATGTGTGTGTGTGTGTGCACTCAGACTGGACAGTAAAAGGGCAGCTTTCAGTGTTGCTTTACATCAAACTGTACAATGTTTTTGGTGGGTTATGGAGGAGAAAAAAAAAGAGAGAAATCTTTTTTTTTTTTTTTAAATTGGGGCTTCTGTCCTTTAATATTAAATGTTTAAAAGCTTTATATGATGCTGCATTTTATCAGTATCCTGTTATTTACTGGTAGCTGCCTGTAGCTAGTAAAATAGGGCTGGGGGTGGTTTAGATTTTGTGTTTTAACCTGCATTCCTGGATTGAATTTCATTTATGCAGGCACTCCATTGTGTTTATTTGAGTATGCCAGTGTCCTTGTGTTGTTGGGGAGGGGTTGGGAAGTGGAGACCTGTGACCTTATTATTTTAAAAAGCCTGAATCTTTTACCCTAAAGCATCCATGAGCTTAATGTCTTTCAAGGCCTCCAGCTATTCAGTGGAACTGCTCACTTCTTTTTATTGAATGCATTGGTCACTAGAAGGGCTCATTCTCTTTCCACAGGAGAATGTAAGACCTTGCTGCAGTACCAAACAATTATGTTTCTGTTATGTAGCAGCTGATGCTCATACAGACCAAACAGAGACTGCTGCAACTGTATTTTCTTGTGAATTCCTGACAAAGATTATATGCATTTTCATTCAAAGCCAGGAGAGACTCCTGTTCAAAGCAGCTTGACCTCTTTATCGCCACTTGTTTCACATTTTACATTCACATTTTACCTTCACATTCCTCTTTTTCTTCACACTCAATTTCTTCACATTCATCAAAATGCTGCATTCACACAATTGCTGAGGTCTTTTGGGCTTTCACTGCTACTGCATATTCTGATGAAAGCTTCATATGCACTGCAGAAGCATCATTTGCACTACTTGTTGGCTGTTCAATTCTTAGCCTTTACAGTCCTTTTTTGTTTTGTTTTTTTAAAACATTTTTATTTAAACATTATTTTAACTAGCTGTTCTGTGCGTTCTGTGTGATCACGGACTGGTTTAAAGTCTGACAGTATTTTCACAGACCAGCTTTTAAGACGCTGCGGATAAATACAACAAGAATAATTCATAGGACATTCATAAAAACTGTATTTTCTAAATGACAGAATTGAATCCACTGTTTTAGCAGCGTCTGTGTAGAATTAGTTTGTGTTAAACTGAACACTGTGTCCTGTCAGATGTTCAATCCTCTTGCCTCCTTAAAGCTGCAGCTTTAATTTCAAGGATATATAATGACAATAACCCAAAATATTTTACTGTTTTCAGGCGGTTTTTTTTGTTATGATTTGTAATAAAATGTGTTCACCTGGAGATAGAATTAGAAAATCTTTTGTAAATCTGTCCTTGTTTTCTCAGCATGTATGAATTTGACTTTTCAGTTAGATGACAGTAAAGACAAGTTCATACCATTTATGAATTACTTTTACGCCATTTAATTTTCCTAAAAAAATCAGAAAAAAAGTAAAATGCCTAAGATATTTCTGTGTTAGAATCTGGAATCTGTTAGAATTTGGCTAATAAAATATATGTTTGGCCAGTAGATTTTTTTATTAACTTGCCAACTTGGCCAGAGTCTCAAAAATTAAATTTCTGCGGCTGTGTTGGAGGTATTTTAGTTATTTAAAATCCCACATAAAACAGACTAATATGCACTGCAAATTGTGCTGTAGGCATGTTCCTTTTAAAACTGGATAAACCTCAACCTTTATTATCACCTGAAGCAGTGCCATCAAGCAGGCTCAATCTCAGACAGAAAGAAACAATAATTATCCAGAGAATTTGCTTTTAGTTCCTTAGTCACAGGATGTTGACAAAAATGCTGTCAATCTGATGTTTGTTCTGTAAAACTTGAAGACATAAGAATTTATTTGTAGAATTAATGCTTTGTTTTCTTTTGTGTTCTCTTTTGAAACTTTAAAAGTTTTTACTTTCTGTTTAGTTTGTAATATTTATGCCTGTCTTTTTAGTTGGGAAAAACAGTTTCATAAGGTTCTGTTATGTTCAAAGTATGATTGGAAATGAATATTTAAATGAAAAATATCCTGCTGATGATTGCACATTTCTCCTATAAGCCACGGAGTGTTCATATTAAACAAATATAGTTATTTAATTTATATAGTGTTGTATATCATCATCTCCTGATAGGAAATAGCAATATATTGATATAAAAAAATTCCCTATCGCCCAGCCCTAGGGTCACGGTTTGGATCATTTTTCAGATCAGTAAAAAGGAAAAAAAAAACCCTCTAAAAGATAAAAGCCTAAAATACAAACGTTTTTTTTTTAAAAACATATTTTTAATGAAACATTTACAAAGTACTTCAAAGCATTTATGTTCACTCACAAATATCTATCACATCAGAACATTTGCTCAAAGAGGCCTGTTTATAAAACATAAGGCTGTCAATGTTTATGCACGTGATTAATTTAAGTAAATTAACATGTTAATATTCATCAATACAAATTAACCACACATCAGAAGCGACCATCTTCCAGTTGCGTCGAGCAGTTCAGCCTTCCACAGTGTGCATCAATTTCTGAAAATAAACGCTTCATCAGGCAATATTCCTCTTATAATACGGCCACTTACAAAAAGATAAATATATAATTGATTTATAGTACTTGCTATTTTTTTCGGTTTAGATCGCTTTTTCACAAAAAGCGACCTATTTCATACATGGCGCGGCCGTTGTCACAGTAACGCACCAAAGCGTTGCTGAATGAACCCATTTGCCATCTTTCTGTCTGTGATGGAATAAAGCTGGTCTCCAATAGACACCTGTTTCTTATAAACCCCAGTTCGGCTACCAAATTTTTGGAAAAAACGCCTATATGGTATTTTGCATATCAATTTTGCCAATCACTGCTAGCTCCTTGCTCGGAGAAAGTGAGTTTGTGTGTTAGGCTGGGGGGTGATGCTGGCAGCGCAGACTCTTCCTGGAGGGTGTGGTTCCCCACTTTATGACATTACATTGTGAGGACACAAAAAAGAAATGCGGAGAAAATGTAAAAACAAAATTTTCTGTCTGACTTGTAGGTATTTGAGGTCATAAACCAAATATTTAAATATCCAATGATGCCTTTTTATTGATAGACAATTTTAGATGAAGAACTGCTAAATGGCTGAATTGTAACATCATTTATGTCCAGTCTAGCTTTGTGCTGAAAATTGATTAGAAATTTAGTTCAGGTGATTTCAAACAGGAAACAAACAGATGCTTGCTTTTGTTGTTGCAGGTGGTGAAGACGGTGGGTTTGAGGGAGGTCTGGTTCTTCGGCCTACAGTACACAGACAGCAAAGGCTACGTGACGTGGCTCAAACTAAACAAAAAGGTGAGAACCTGTCTTAGCTAACGGCGACTGTCTCATACACAACTCTCATCAAAGCCTCTTTTTCTGTATTATTTCTGCTCATAAAATGCAGTTAGAGGAAGAAAAAGCCGTCTTCTTTACTATTTGATTGTAGACAAAATTGTAAGATTTCTGCACTGAAATGTAAAAAACTGAAATTTGATTTCACAATGCTTTAGAGTGTTGTAGTTTCATGGTTACAGGTTCCCTTTTTCTTGTAATGGAAAAATAAAATCCAGAACTGTAACCTTTTAATGCTCCATGAAACTAAAAGGTTTAAAGCTTGTGGATGAACTTAATTATGGCCAGCAGTAGCAGGGGCATATTGTTTTTGCAGTTTTAAACATTTCTGTGCCTTTTAATCATCAAAATTTGCACACACCTATTAAAATTTAAAAATTAATTTTTGTCATAGTGAACAAATCCCAAGACGATGACGTCACAGCAAGCGAAATCTTAAAAAACATGAATGGGCCAAAAAACGCTTATGAAGCCAAAAAGAAACTTTTAAATACAAAACTGACCCAAAACACTCGTGTTAGGGATATCCAAGAGAACTTTTAAAATTATCATGGGATGCCCACACGCCCTACTGCTTGGCGGGCATTTTGTGGCAAGAGATTTGGTGAATTTCACGTTTTTCCACAATTTGGGAAAATGACAGTTTTGTTCGTCCGATTCTCACAAAATTTCACACACCTTCAGTCTACAACTACCACTGAAATTTTTTTGATCTTTGACCTTGGGTAGAGGCCGTCATCTTGAAAAAACAAAAAAAAAACACTTTTAGTACCAGCTACAAAGGAAAACTCGTCCTAGGGATTTTAATTGATCGTATTGTAACTTCTCGAGCATAAATGTGAACCTACTGTGCAAAATATGTTGGAATTAGAAGTTGCAGATTTGAGTGGTATGCACGTGGCGAGCTCGCAAAGGTGACCTTTTCTTATTACTCGCCCACTTTTTTATTGGAATATTGAAAATGGAGTATGTTGATCCCTGACTAGAGCTGAGCAAAATGACAAAACACAGCATATGAACATATAAAGAATGTTGGCGTGGCTAGCAAAAAACCTTTGTTGCTAAGAAAATCCAAATGTTTACTTTTGCAGATTCTTCCGTGACTTATGTTGATCTGCTCGGTGTTTCCACACTACCAAAGCATAAAATGGTTCATCCAACTCCGCTCGTAGCTTTAATTCAGTGTTCAGCTTTAACTAATGAGGTTGGAAGTGTTGAGCTTTAGTCCCAATTGCCCTTACCGGTAAATACGGGCTGTCTGCATGTGAAAAATGGACAAATCTCTACGGGGCACGCATGTAGCCTGCACAAAATATCAAGGGTGGTAGACAATTCATTGAGCCCATTAGGCCACATGTTCATGCGCATGTTTTTTCAATGGGTATTCAGTCGCAATGAGTACTATACTACCGGTACACATAGGAGTACATAAGGGTGAAGTAGGTGAGACACAGACATGTTGTACAGATTTCCATTTTTTCCAAGCCCTCCAAATCTGTCACTGCACAGGTACCCTGTTAGTGCTGTTCAAGTAAAAGGTATGTGCTCCTATAGAGATGAAGAAATTATACAGAGTGCAGTTTCTCTGGGCATCCTCTCTGCACTTTCGTATCATCTACACACCCCGTGCATGCAGCATTCTCGCATTTAGTTAGGATCCAGTCCTAACACCTTTCTAATGAGTAGAGTATGGTGTTAGGAAACCATATGGCAGCATCACACATATGTCATAAGTGTGTGCAAGTTACATTATCCTTACAAAAACTTCACGATACACTCACCACACCCACAACAATACTATGTTTCATTTTCCTGATGGCTCTTGAGGTGGCAGTATGAGCCTCAAGGGAACTGCAAGACACACCTGTGCTCCCCTTAAGATGCAGCCACTCCTCTCCATGTTGCTGAACAGCTCAATGAAAGAACATACGCTGAAGTTTACAGGGTAAATATAGATCATAACTGATGGTTTCTCTGCAGGTTACCCAGCAGGACGTCAAAAAGGACAATCCCCTGCAGTTCAAGTTCAGAGCCAAGTTTTTCCCAGAGGATGTTTCAGAGGAGCTCATCCAAGAGATCACACAGAAACTCTTCTTCCTGCAGGTGCGCCAGTTGTGAGCTTTGGTATACTGGTGTATTTCTGTGATCACAACCATAATTGATTCTCTTACCGCCTCCAAGCTAGCAAAACTTTCACCAACAGTGATACAGCTATTATACGCAAGGGGCTGTTCTTTATTCTGCAGATCTTATTTGCTGCTCCCGCTTCTCTGCAGCATTAAAGCAGACTAAGACCTGTAAACATTAGATTAATGATGGAGCTGCTATACGTCAGGATGAACTCTGACCCAGACAGGCATTTCTAATGCAATTAGTGAAACACTCGTCATGGCCAATTGTTGTTTTACCTTTAGTCAAACTCAAAAAAATGATCTTTGCATTGTGACTGAATTTCTTTCAAACCCTTTGATCAAAATGCAAAGTTCAAATAGATCAAAAGTTCAAAAAGATCAAATGCAAAGTTAAGTTGTAAAGAGATAAGGAATGCACCATCGCCATTTGATACAAAAGCTTTGTAAACTTGAACTTGCATTTTATTTATTGATCAGATTTGTAACTAAATTATTTCCTTTGCTTAAGTAGCAACACCCAATGTGACACAACCCACTTTTAACTAAAGGGCATTGGAGTTAAACTGAACATGTTAAACACATTGAAATATTATGTTTTTCTCATCTTAGGATTTTTAAAAATCATTTTAATTGTTTTAAGCGTTCAATTTACAAAGTTAAATAAATGAAGCTTTTTATAGTGGAAAGAAACGTGGCACAGAGACATAAGTCCTGTTTTGCTAATAATGTATACTTTAACAATGTAGTTTTGCAAAAAGTGCATTATTTTAAATACTTTTTTCATTATTCTAATGTAACTCAAATTTTATATTTTAGAGCATTTAATATTTTGTCATAAAATAATCTAAATGTTTTTATTTAAATGTTTTCTGCAACCATTTGTTTATTTACTAGGGAAAAATAACATTTATGATAGTTTTTGAATTAAAACCCTCCTTTTCCTAATGTAATTTAATCCTCACAGTGAGTGTGTTTCGATGTGTGTGTTTCTTTGCAGGTAAAAGAGGCCATTCTGAACGATGAGAACTACTGTCCTCCAGAGACGGCTGTGCTGCTCGCCTCCTACGCAGTCCAGGCCAAGTACGGAGATTACAACAAAGACGTTCACAAGCCCGGCTACCTGGCGTCAGACCGACTACTTCCACAGAGGTGAAGTACATCCTCAAACAAATCTGAGCAGGACCTGTTTTTCCAGGTTCTGCTCTGACTTTAGTTTGGACTGCATTATTCTTTGGGTCTTAAAGCAAATATCGTTCAATCAAACTGCTATATCAGGATATAAATGAGTCTTTAGGTCTCATTGTGGTTTAACCCTTCAACACCTGAGCGTTATCTCCAGTGTTTACATTCTTGTGACTACATCAACTCTTCAACTTTTGACACAATTAATGTAATACTGGTGGATTCTGAAGTGGAGAAAAGCAGCTTTGCGCAGAGATGCAACACTTTTTACAGCAGTCAAGTTCTTCTGTAAACAATGTGAATTGGCTGATGCAGAGAAGAGCGTCTTTGTAAAGCCGATCTGAAAAGCTGCTTTTCTCCACGCCTGAATAGGCTGATTCACGTCAAACGCGTCAACAAAGAGTTACAGTAAGTCAAAAAGTGAGCTAAATAAGTTTTGTCTAGCAACATCTCCAGTGTTAAAGGGTTAAAATCCTTCAAATAACCCATGAACTATTGCTCACCAAAGAGGAGAAAGGGCTCGCAACCGGCGTGCATTAATTTTGTACCCTTCAAAGATAAGTCTGTTGCGATAGACTCGATTTACTATCGAAAAAAGTTTGTTTTATCGCCCAGCCCTAATGACAATTAACGTCTCACTGTTTTGCGGATTTTTTTAAACATTTGACAGCAGCTTGTGTTCTGCTTCCTGATTGGCTCTTGACCTTGTTAATCACTTTCCTGTGTGCCTTGTCTCCTGGACAGAATGTGTTCAATTTACATAAATCTCCATCAGGATGAAATCTTTGTTTTCATTCTATAAAACTGGACTTATGTTTCTGCAAAAAATGTCAAGCTGAAACAAGTGTATAGTGAAGTCTTTTACAACCTGGAAACATGTGGAGTAACTGTACAAAATAAAGTTGACTACTTAGCACATTTCACCTATCAGAGGTTATTTTTAGAACGCAACTCCCGCAATAAACAAGGGAACACTACTTACTTTACTTCATGCTAAAATGAATACCTGATTAATATGTATTTTTCAGGTGACATGACAGCTGTTTATTTTGTTGTTGTTGTTGTTGTTGTTGTTGTTGTTGTTGTTCTGCAGAGTTCTGGAGCAGCACAAGCTGACCAAGGAGCAGTGGGAGGACAGAATACAGACATGGCATGAGGAGCACAGAGGCATGCTCAGGTCAGTGCACCTCTGTCAGGATTTTGAAGCACTGTGTTCATTCATTTCTATAAGAAAACCTCAAAGATGTTCTTTAACTCAGCACACAAACGTCACACTCGGTTTGAGTTGTTGATCATGGAGTACATTGTTTCACTTTATCACTAATCATGTGACCAATCAGCTGTTTGGCCTACAATAAATATTGTTATAGGCTCTAAAATGGGATTTATAAGTCATTTTGTTCAGGGTTAAAAAACTCTAAACTCCTTGTTTTTTGTGTGTTTTGCCAAACATCCAGTTTTTTGTCAATAATTTGAATGCAAACAAGTCTATGTGATTGATTCTTGAAATGGCAAAAAAGTTTTTAAATTTTATCACTCTTCAATCTTTCAATTACAAACTCCCAGAACCAATTGTCCTTTTTTTCTTACTGTGTGTTTAAGGGAGGACGCCATGATGGAGTATCTAAAGATCGCTCAGGACCTGGAGATGTACGGAGTCAACTACTTTGAAATCAAAAACAAGAAGGGCACAGAGCTGTGGTTGGGGGTCGACGCCTTGGGCCTGAATATTTACGAACACGATGACAAGTAACCGACTCACACAACAGAGATGTTTGGTCTGATTACAAACCTCAGCAAAATACTTAGCATAAATCAGTACTGACCGGCATTGTGACTGACTGAGGTTTGAAATCAAATGTATAGTATTTTTTATCTGACAAAAAATGGTTTTTTTGTGAATCGAAGACAACTTTGTTTACATTCTTATACATTGTATAAATTAGACTGGAGCGCCCTCTTGTGTTTGAAAAGAACATAACAGAAGCGGTAGATCCATCCATCCATTTTCTAAAGCCGTCTTGTCCCGTTCTGGGTCACAGGGCTGCCGGGGCCTGACCCACCCACTCGTGGACCAAGACAAAGTTGTAGAAATTATTTCATTTTCAAAACAAATGATAAAAAATGTCAAACTAATTTTGGTGCCTTTTTTACTTTAAACTGCAGAAAAACTCTATCATTCGTGAGGTTTAAGAAATTTTAGGAAAGAATATTTTCTGTTGCCTCAGGTTGTCACCGAAGATCGGCTTCCCATGGAGTGAGATCAGGAACATTTCCTTCAACGATAAGAAGTTTGTCATCAAGCCCATCGACAAGAAAGCTCCAGTGAGTCTTTGGTAAATTAGAGAACCTTGGACAGTAGTGTCCACCCACAGATAACCTCCTGCATGGTCTATACTTTCTGCAGGACTTTGTGTTTTACGCCCCTCGGTTGCGAATCAACAAGCGCATTCTGGCGTTGTGTATGGGCAACCACGAGTTATACATGAGGAGGAGGAAGCCTGATACCATTGAGGTACAGCAGATGAAAGCTCAGGCCAGAGAGGAGAAGCACCACAAACAGATGGAGAGGTAAATGACTTCCCACTTGAAGTTTTTCATCTCATCGTTATTTCACTATGATGACTTGTTTATAATGGTATTTTTGCCTTTTTTATGGAGCTCTTTCATATAACAAACAAATATGGCTCAGATAGCTATCGACTCAATTGGATATTTAAATGAACAAACTAAAAATGAGGAGTATTTTGTTTCAAAGTGTTTGGATCTCATTCAAGACAGAAAAAAACATAGTTTAGTTTTATGGGGTCAAATCTGGACCAGTTAATAAAAAAACGGATTATTCTGAAAAAGCAAAAGTGACCTGTTAATAATTGTTTTATGTTCAAAAGTACACATTGGAAACTTGAAAGATATATAGAAAATCTGAAAAAAGGAAATTTGAAAAAATTTGACTTTACAGAATTACAGAAAACTGTAAACTCAAAACTGTTACCAAAGTTTTTTTTAAAAAGTTGTTTTTAGTAGCAACTGCTGGTATTTCAATTTAAAAAAAGAAACTTGTTTTGAAAACTTGATATTTTCTTTTCTTCGAATCACCAACCAAGTATATTAAAACCATCCCACTGACCAGGAATTGGTTTAAACGTTTTTTCAGAATCATGCTTTATGTAAAAAATAAGAAATGGTGAAAAGCCCATCTGTCTAAAACAGTTTATGAGAGATATGTAGAGATTTTAAGATTAAAAGAAAATTGCTTGTGGTTTATTGTTGATACACACAGATAGGTTCGCTTTTAATTTGGAAGTTTTTGATTCCTAAAAACAATGACTCCAGTTATACAACAGTGGAATGTGTTGGTAGGAGTATATCTTATATCACTACAATGTCGATAATACATAAATCAAACCATAAAACTAAACTTCTATTAACTAAACCCCTCCTCAATCACTGCAATACAAAAAGTTATAACTTCAAGTATTTTCATACTAACTGGAAAAAACCCCATAAAACTCAAAGCAAATCACAGACCTCTCCAATGCAACACAGATGATAAAACAAACAGAATAACAAACCTTTTTGAAACAATAATAGATCTTGTATTTGAAAACTTTCCACAGAGATTTGTATGGCGCTACATCTCTGCCATTAATTGAACTGATACGCTCACTCAGTTATCAAATACTGAGTGAGCGTATCTTACAACTGAGTTCAATGGCAGGTTGGTTGGCCCTTAAGGCCTGGATTTGGTCACCCCTGGTTTGAATCCTAAGCTTTACTGTATTGGCATGCTTTTATTAGTTTAATGTCACCTGCCTCAAAATAACATATGAAAAAAGGTGATAATGCTATAACATTTAGTCTGTAACTGTGATAAATGTTATTGTTTATCAATAAGCATTTTCATAAGAAAATAAAAATAAAATAATGGATGAATTGATGACAAGGCCATTAAAACATAAGAAGATCAATCTCATAAAAATGTGTTGAATTTCATTAGGCTGAAAAACGCACAGTGAACTTACATGTGTTATGAACTCCCGTATGCTCTTAATAAACTAAACTGACAGGAAATTTCACTCTTTACATTTGACAATTTCAACACTAGTGGGCAGTGCAGCATAAAATCAACGATGAATTGAGCATCATTCAAGTCCAAGCTGAAGCTCATTTAGGAACAAACCACTTTTCAATTTTAGGGATATGAATTCAATATTTTCTTGAAACCTCAGAGTTTTGATGTTTTCAAACTGTTATTCAGGTTCAGAACTTTTTTTTTTCTTCTAATGATTACAGTTTTAGTATTAATCAGTCTCACAAAATTTTTTGTAAGATTACATAAACATTTACCATAGATTTTGGAAAATCTTTTTCACGTTATACTTCCAAATGAAGTGTTCAGCTTTATTCAATGTTTAAAAATAAAGTTTCCTTATCAATTGCAAAAACCTCAACCACCATTTAAACATAGATTTTTCTTTTGACTGGATTAGAAAAATTGCAAGACCAAATAATGTCATTTTTAATTTTTTAATGATTAGATTGTGTTTCAGTCATAAATCATATTGATTGTGTTTTGCTTTGTTTTGTCAGAGCTCAGCTGGAGAATGAGAAGAAAAAACGTGAGCTCGCAGAGAAGGAGAAGGAGCGAATAGAGCGAGAGAAAAATGAACTGATGGAGAAACTGAGGCAGATTGAAGAGCAGACACAAAGAGCCCAGAAAGGTAAACTGTGCTTCTTGTAATGTTTTTTTCACTTCATATGTTCTCATATGTTTGCAGGTTTTTTAAATATCAAACAAATCAAAGCAACCCAAATGAGAAAAAAAACTATAAAATCAGATGAAAATCAGAGAAAACTCAAAATGAAATTCAGAATTGTGCACACTTTTGCGCAAGTTTTAATCAAAAAAGAGCAGTTGAATTATTGAAAAAATTGTTGCATTGGAAATGAACCATTAAAGTTGTTCGAAGCTTTTTTGTTTGTACAGTATTAGCATAACGATTTACCTAAATATTTGTCTGCAGCACAAGATATTTGTTCTCCAGGACCTCCCAGCTGCAGGTTCTTCAGATACTCTGTTCGTCACATTTGTTTGTGTGTCCTTGCAGAGCTGGAGGAGCAAACTCGCAGAGCTCTGGAGCTGGAGCAGGAGCGAAGGAGAGCAAAGGAAGAGGCTGAGCGCCTGGAGAGGGAGCGGCAGGCAGCAGAAGAGGCCAAGGCAGCTCTGGCCCAGCAGGCTGCTGACCAGATGAAGACCCAGGAACAGCTGGTACCGTCACCGACACACTCACACGTTCTGTTTCTTTTTTTTTTTTCTTAAATTAGAGGTGTTCAGGTTTTGTTTAAACACCTCCTGTATCTTCCTGTGACTTCTTACATTTGCTGTTGTTTTTAACAGGCTGCTGAGTTAGCCGAGTTCACCGCCAAAATTGCTCTGCTTGAAGAGGCAAAAAGGAAAAAAGAAGATGAAGCTACTGAATGGCAACACAAAGTAATGCAACAACTCCACAAATCTATAAGTGGGATGTTTTTAAACACATTTTAACACTTTTTAACTGAATTCGGCTGCGTTCACGCTGCCTTCGACAATTTGCGTTGAAGTGAAGGCTTTTAATGAAAAGTCTATGCAAACATTTCAGGCTTCTACGTTCGAAACTGTGTAACTGCACATGTTTCTACCACCATTTTCGGGCTCTACGTGCAAAACGGCAATTGAACGTGTGTTTAAAGTTAAATCAAGTTGAACTTGGACCAAGTACACACAGATTTGGTAGTGTCGTATGGATGGATGTTGTCCCTTTTTGGTACTTCACAGAAGTACCAATCATTTGAAAATTGTTCATGGAGAAATAGCAGTTTATCCCAGATAGAATTATGACACTAAGGCTTTCATACACCGGAATAGACCTGTGGAAGAAAACTCCCTGAAACGCGTTTTACCCCACTTTGACATTACGCACCCAAGTGTCTTCCAACTGTAGGTGGCGGACATGCGCTAGTAAACAAAAAAATAAAAAATAAAAGAAGAAGAATCTCCTTCCTGCTTGTCCAGTGTGAACACCGTGGTCCAAGCGGGTTCAGAGTGCATCAGAGACTGAATTATCACATGGTTTTTATCCTGCATGCAATACTGTCTGGACATGTTTCAAACAGAAATCAGATGATGCAGATTTGTAGTAAAATGAATAAAATTTCATGTTGAAAGTTGGGCAAAGTAACAAATTTTTTTTTCCTCTTCAAGGCTCTTTCTGCACAAGATGACCTGGAAAAGACGAGGGAGGAGCTAAAGACGGCGATGACGTCCCCGCCAGCTCCCGAACACGACGAACAAGATGAAACAGCTGACGCAGGCAGCGCCGAGCTCCCGAGTGACGGCGTCACCAACCACCGCAGTGAAGAGGAGCGCATCACCGAAGCCCAGAAGAACGAGCGTGTAAAGAAGCAGCTGCAGGTATGACGCTCATCAAAGAAAAACACATCAAAGCTGATGCACGGCAGTGAGAACGCAGTTCCTTTCAGCTTAGAATGAGTTATAAGTTTATTGCTTTTCATTCATCTCCTTTTCTGTGTGTTCAGGCTCTGAGCTCAGAGTTGGCCGAAGCCCGAGACGACACCAAGAAGACTCAGAACGACATGCTGCATGCTGAGAATGTCAGAGCAGGCAGAGACAAGTACAAAACACTGCGCCAGATCCGCCAAGGCAACACCAAGCAGCGAATCGATGAGTTCGAGTCCATGTAAGCCCAAAACAACGGTGGACACTAAGATAAAGAGACAGTTTGTCTCGTTGCCATGTCAACGCCTCCCTTTTCTTTGTAAACGCCTAAACCTGCTGCCATTCCTGGACCTTCTCTTCCCATAACAAAAATAAAACAGAAATGAAGCTTCGCCAAAGCTCTTTCTGGCAGCAGTCGATCCGTCGCGCTGCGTCCTGTTTTTGTTTTTTAGAGCTCTGTCCTCTTCCTAACGAAGCTGCTTTCACAATCAGGCTTAAAAAATGGAAACGCATCCCACCTTTGAAAAACTCAAAACATCTTGCATGAGTGATTATGTCAGAATAATAAAAGCTTTATATGAACTTGAAATAGACAGGAATCTTGTGCTTTAACGACAAAATAAAATGGCCATCAGTAGCTGTAGCTCGTTGATAATGGCAGCAGGCTTTAATTAATGTCATTTTATTTCTGTTATGAGCTGAAAAATTAGTTGTTTTTTTATGCCTTATCTGCATAATTTCTTTTGAATAGTATTATACACTTTGTGTTGGGACAGTTAATGTTTCATCCATTTTTTTTGTCTTGAAAAAGTTTGCTAATGCTATCTCTGTAAAAGCAAACAGATATGCAAGCCAGATCTGCTTACCTTACTTTCAGTTTCATTTCTGTCCATATCTTTTTTTCAGATAAGTATTTTCCCCTTAATAAAAAATGATTTATATTTCCAATGAAGAAACCAGAGTATGTCGTTTAATCTCGACAGGAGTGAAAGCCAGTAGAACTGGTTGTTTAGACAAACCTTTGGATGTTCAGTGTTTAAACACAGCTCAGATAGTCTGTATCTTTCCTTAAATAGCAATTTGTGTTTGTGTTTTCTGCTAATAAATTATCTTTTCATTTTCTTTGGTCCGCATCAATACCATCTATTTTTTCAATAAAATGGGAAGTCATGAAAAGAGATCCTGTTTTCGCACAGTCATATTAAAATCGAGCAATGCTTCTTACTTTGGTCACAGAATCTTTTTTTTAATGTTATATTTGTTAGAGTGAAGGAATCCACTGAATTTCACCCATCAGTCAACACTGCCTATACATAAAAGCAGAAAAAAATCCCTCTGACTAGTGGGAATCCCGATGGGTTCTTCCCTAAATTATGGAGAACTTTTAAAACCTTAAATTATATTCTAGCCTAATTTCTTTATAACCAACATCTTAACCACATTTTTGACAAGATTTTTTCAGATTTTTGAATTGGAATATATCATACTGTATACGTTGGGGATACATTACACAATAATACTTCTCAAAGTAAAATTAAGGAGCAATAAAATAGATTTTTTTTTCATTCATTCATTCATTCATTTTCTAAACCGTTTTATCCCTTTCTGGGTCACGGGGCTGCCGGAGCCTAACCCAGCTACTCATGGGCGAAGGCAGGGGACACCCCTGGACAGGTTGCCAGTCTGTCGCAGGGGCCGCAACCACACACCCATGCACTCACACAACCACACCTAGGCACCATTTAGAGCGACCATTTAATCTATGAAGCATGTTTTTGGATGGTGGGAGGAAGCCGGAGTCCCCGGAGAAAACCCACGCATGCACGGGGAGAACATGCTTTTTCTTCAACAAAAAAAACAAAACAAACTTTTTTCTGTTTTGGCTGTATATATATCTATATAGATATACATTGCAGGCCTACCTAATCAAAAGGGTTAAGTATTAAAAAAATGTTTTAAAGCAACCATATAAAGCGAACACACAGAATCCATACAAAAACTGTTAGATATCACTTGGAACTTTTATCTTGCTATGAAGCTTTTATCTTGTATTTAAAAAAACGAAAACAAATGAGAATTGTTCTTAAATTTGGTCAAGTGATTCTAAAATTGATCAAACATTGAAAAGCAGAAAACAGAATTCGGTTCCCAAAGGTAGTTCCACTTGGATATTTATGAAATAGAAAAATAAATGAAACATCATCAAAACACTCCAGAAAATGTGAAAGGAAAATGGCATCAAAGTGTGGTTTTACAAATGTTTCCAATTATTTCAATTTTATAAAAAAAAAAAACAGACACATCAAGAGTTCAAATTGACTGTAAATCAAAGTGTTAATTCTTAATTCTTTTAAGTTTTTTAGAATGATGTGAACAGATTAACTTTTCATACAAAACTGATCAAAACCCTGCTGTAAGCCTTAGTAAAATAATATAGAAGAAAGAAGGAAGCACTCTTTTACTTTACTGAAATAAACACTTTGTAAAGGAGAACATTGGTTTTCCAGCCTTGACCTAAATTAGTGCATCATCAGCAAACATACTAACTTTCTTAGGTTTTGTCAATTGTTTCAGAAAAAGTTTTACATTTTCTTTGAATAAAAACAAATGTTTACCTAATTGGTACCCTTAGCAAATAGGGGTTTGTTTATTTGTACTACATACAAGTATACTTAGTCTATACTAAAAGTGAGGCAGTATACTTGAAGTGAATTCTTTATATACCATCTATATTTCTAAACTTAAAATATTCCTATTTAGTCTGAATATGTATTTAATTGGTATACTTCCTACACCACACATACAGTAGACTTGCAATTCTTCTACTCATTTTATCATCTTCACTTGCACTACTTTTTCTAAGAGTAGCATTGCTTGGAAAAAGTTTAGCAAAGCTAGCTTATTAGTACATATACTTAGCTTTTATTTAAGGAAAAATGCATTTGTTAACTTTTGCAAAAATGCAAAAATATTATTTGATTAATGAATCCTAAATATTTGGAAAATAAAATAAAGAAAGAATTGGTTGTTAAAGTTAGCATGTTGCTTGCTAACCAATGACAGCCAATAATAGCTTTCTAATGCATGTTTAAAGTTAAATTTAGCACATTTTGTCTGATAAAGTGGTTCACACTTTCATTTACAAAATTGTTAATGTGATTAGCCTGAAGAAGCATTTGTGGAGAGAAACAGCAGTATTCTGCTAAATTAATACACAAGAAAGAACAAAAAGCTAATATTCACTCAGTTTCAAAAACACCTTTTAATGGAAACAATTTATACTGACAATCACATAAAATGTCCCACAGAACCTCTGGGGAATATCTTTTAAAAAAATGTAGTTTTTGATCCTGTAGACAACATCAGCACACAGTGCTAGACAAACACACCTTAGAAAAAAGACCAAATAATGTAAACTTGGAGTTTGGATGGGAATCAACTTCTTGTATATGACGGCCCTTAACATGAGGCCTGTCACACTTTACCTTCAGGCTTTCAACACATGCAGAAAATTCAAAGCATAACTACACTTTTATTTAATACAATGGCACTAAACATTTGGATGTTTTTAGATCCTCACTCCCAATCAGACCAATATGAAAGAAACTTTATCATTATTAGCACAGTGGCACAAATTGAATTCTTTGATAAGATATAATGATATTTTCCTAAATTTCCCTTTTAAGATATTCTTTTACAACCTCAAGACACATGAAAGCCTCAGTTCATATACCAAGCATCTAAAATATTAGGCTCAGAACAATCTGGAAAGTATAGACATTTATTTAGAGGTTTAAAGGATACAATTTGCATCAACGAAGAGAGGTATCGTCCCACTGCTAGAAATGACAACAGCCAGGTAAGAATTTTAGCTTTTTTAACTGGTCTTCAGTCAAACACAGTCAAATAAATACAAGCTAAACCCTTTGATCAACATCCCATTCAATCAATCAAACTCGGGTTCAGTTAGTTCAGTTAGGACAAACTGGAAATACCTAAGGGAAATAAAGGGACAGCAAATATTAGGGCAAAAAACAGCAGTTTGGATTGTTGCAGGATTTTTATTTAAAGCTGAAATATGGCACTTTATGTTACATTCAAGCCCTTAAACCTGTATTTCACAGTTTCCTGGATGCTTTTTTTTTTTTTTTTTTGGTTGTGCTTGTGTTTTGTGATGTTTTCACATTTGACATAACATTTCCTTACAAAGTAAACCGTTGAATATGAACTACTTAAAAAAACAAATGATAGCTTTTTTTTCTCATTTATCACTATTATTTGAAGTCTAATGATCAGATGCAAATTTAAATATTTTTCTTTTCTTTTTTAACTCCAAAATTAAAATTAATTGGGAAAATCACTGATCTAGAATAAAAGGCTAAAAAATGTCCTTGAATTTCTTTTTAATGTATCTAGTGTTTTGAATTTTGGTGTTGCACTGAAATATGTCTGCACTTTCAATCGATGGGTTTAAAATGTTAAACATCTGCAGAAGCAAAGACAAATAAAACTCAGCAACAACACAGACATCAATGCATTAAAAAAATCAATAAATTAACATAAATTAAAACCCTTCTCAATCCCTCCTTACCAATATGACGTATCACAAAAATACAGTTTACAACAATTAAGGTCATTGTGAAATAAAAAAGTCTAAAAGCTGATGCGCCATGAAGTCAGCTGAAAGCGATGACAAAGCAGAAGAAATGTATCTTCGGTGGTAAAGAACATCCCGGGGTTTTTTGAGGTGGAGTTTTTGCTGTTTTCTCCAGTGGGTGCTCTGAGAGTTTCACTTCCCTGTGGGGGAAAATCCACAAAATCTCACAGCAAATATTCTGCCACCTGTCAGCAGAGGCAATAACTTCTTTTTTTTTTCTCTTCTTCAAGCATTAAATATGCTACCAACATATTTATGATCTTACTGATAACAACCAACGTTAATGTAACTTTTAAAAATATATATATTTAACCCCACACAAAAAAATAAGTTTGAGGAATACCCTGATAATGATTGCCCCATTAAAAAAATATAATAAATAAAAAAATGAGGAGTAAACAAAAAAAAGTGCAAAAATGTAAGCATTTTATAACATAAAAAATAAAATTTAAATAAATAAAAATACAACAAATAAATAGAAAATGAATCCTTACAAATCCAATAAATGCCACCTGAAGCCAATTGTGATGTAATTCACAAATGTTTTGGGCGGTAAATTCAAGTCTTTCTTTACTTTAAGTGCTGAAAAATCAAGCATATTTTTTTGAAAATATGGCAGTTTTGGAATTTCTGTTCACAAAAATATCAGTTTATGCTAAAACTTCCCTGCAATAAAAACATTTTTTTTGTTTGTTTGCTTGTTTTACCTTAGTATGATTATTAGAATTAACGACAATAACCAGCAAGAGAGAAAATTACACTTCAACTTCATTACATACGTTGCAATTTTTCCAACAAAATAGCAGCGGCGAGCTCTTGAGCGTCCATCACGTGGGGGTTTCTGGTCATCACTGACCTCACCAGATCTGGAGGGAAAATTCCACACAAGTTGTCAAACATCTTCTCCCTGAGGCTCCGGTAGTGACCAGAGGCCGCAGGCTCCGAATGTGGAGGGGATGGAGGCAGGGGGCTCTTGTGCACGGAGATGGATGGAAGGTACTGCTGTGGGAAAAACTGCAAACTTGCTTCTGCAAGAGTACGGGTCGATGTTTGCTGGCTCCACTGAGGCTGCCAAGTCTTTCCATGAACTGGTG
Source organism: Oryzias celebensis (assembly GCA_014656515.1). Lineage (NCBI taxonomy): Eukaryota > Metazoa > Chordata > Actinopteri > Beloniformes > Adrianichthyidae > Oryzias > Oryzias celebensis. The sequence continues at coordinate 11,395,687 of BNCR01000017.1, read as the reverse complement.
GGAAACTCCTATAAGAAAAGAGGTCGTAGCAATTCTTGGACACTGGCTGGTGGTTTGAACCCCAGTTTATCTGATGGGGAGGCTGTTGGCTTAACCCCAAATCCTTTCTTCTTGAGTAAAGCGGTGAACCTTCGTACATTTTTGAGTCCTGGAACTCTCCTTCCTTGCATAAGGAGGCCATGGGATCGTGTCGCAGAGGAGTACTTAGTGTACTTGTTTGGTTTGGAAAGGGGGATAGTTCTATTGGAAAACTGCTAAGCCATGGTTGCTGATGCTGGGATGTTGGATGAGATGGCATGTAGGCTGGGGAGGCCTTCAGGGGAGATGTGCGAGGTGTAACCAAAAAAGAGGGCTCGTCTGAGCTAAAGCCATGCGGTCCTGGTAATGTTTTAGGAAGTGAACAGCCACGAGGTGAGTGCTGGTTCGATCCCGGAGATACCTGGTTTGTAAGATGAGCGCACAGGCTACCAAATTGGTGATGGTGGCAAGAGCAGCCATGATGGCATTTGGGGCTGTGATCTAAACTGGTGTCTGGAGAGAAAGAGTCTGATCCATCACTGCTACCATCTGATGGGTGCAAACCTGCTCGCAGGTTAGTGGTCAAGAGGCTTTCTGGGGTTTTTGGCATCATAGCACTGAATCCTGAATACGCCTTTATCAGGGGGCTGTACCCCATTTTTGGGGACTCAAATCTGTGATAAGCTTCAACCTGGCTTGAAGAATTAGCTCCAACAAACCTGGGGCCTACACTTTCTCCTGTAGGATGCTCCCACAGTTCCAGATATCCCGCTGAAGAAAGTGCTCCAGGAGTAGAATGGCCAATGCTGCAGTCACTTCCTCTACGGCCTTTCACTTTGGAACGAGCTTGTAGTCCATCTTCCATGAGGTCGGAACAGGAGCTCCAAGGACTGTGGTTTGGCTGTTTGTTGCCCCATTTTGTTTCAACTTCAGCCGGTTCCTCTGCACTACCCTCAGTTTGGCTTTTAACAGACAGGGCTTGCTCCAGCAAACCTCTGGAAGCACCCGAAATTTTGGCGCTAGCTCGGAGCTCATCAGCCACGGACCGCTGGGGATGACTGCCCCGTTCTGGATGGTAAAACTTACACTTATGACCATATGTGCACTTCTTGCCTGAAATGAAAAAAGACTAAGTATTAGAAAACACAAGCACAAGCTGCAGTTATTCTCCCTCAATGATCAATCTTCAAAAAGGTGGCACGTTTGTGAATTAAGAGACACCATCCTTAATCCAAAATCTTAAAAAAAAGAAGGATTTTTATTCTGGATCACGGAAAACAAAGTGTCCCCTAGAGTATCTAAATATGGCCCCCATATGTGCCTCATTACCATAAGGACATGGCTGCTTTCTGTGTTCAGGAACAACAGGCCTCTTCCTCAAGAAGTTCTCCAGACTCGGCCCGTGGCGTCCAAGTGGATCATCAGGTGGCATGAATCTGAACACATAGATCATAAAATCACAATTAAATTATGTTTCCTTGAAAAGCGACAATTTTCAAAAATCCTTGTTTTTGTTCTTTAATAATTAGGTCATAAGGTCACATTTCTTCATGGAAGTCACTCTGTGATGACAAGGTATAGCAGTTTAACAGGTTCCTGGAAAAGAGACATGGCAGATTGATGCTGAGAGTCTTCGGTCTTGTCAATGCATGAGTAAAAGCTTACTAAAAAGTGAGGATCTTACTATAAATGAGAATGAAGTGGTGATTAAAAAAAAAGCAAAAAATAGAAAAATTTGCACTAAGCAGATTTGTAGTGATAACAAAATGGTTGTGTAATTTATATAATTTGGAAAATGTCTTTTGAACATTTTTGTTTGTTTGGTTGATTGTTTTTTTTTTATTGTTACAATGTTAATTGACAAGTATTTTCTACACTTTTAAAAAGCCAGTTTCTTTCCTCTATTCCTCTGGTGCCACATTTGACAATCTGGGTTGTACGGAGCCCTGGATACGACATAAATAAAATTAAATCAGTCGCTCAAATTAATCATTTGAAGCCATGAATTAATATTTTTGGCACACGAATTAGCACATTGTGGCCACAACTTGATATGTTGTAGGAACAAATAGGCAATCTTTTGGACAAATTAGTATTTGTGCATACAAATTAGCATTTTGTGTGCACGAATTAGTCTTTGCATACACAAGTTAACACACGTTAACATTTCTTGGGTACTTTTTGCACACAAATTAATATTGTGAAGGGCACAAATTAAAAGTAGGAATCGATGATAGTAAAATCCAAATTTGTGCCCACAAAATGCTAATAAATTGCTAATTATTGGTTACACTTCATTCATTTCTTTTATAAATATCCTGTCTTGTATAAGAAAGTATTAGGGCCAGTTTACAAACAAAAAAATGTATGAGAAAGTCGTAACTGCTAAATTAGAATAATAGAAGTAGAATAAAGTCGTATATTTATTACTTAGATAGAAAGTCATAAGCTAAATTTAAGACTTATTTTTCTCGTAAATGTATTACTTAACTCTCATAGTTTTACCAGAAAAAGGTAATAATTTTCACAAATTTTCTAGAAAAAAAGAAAGTTAAAAGTTATAAATTTACATGAGACGTTCTGGTTGTCAGTTTATCTGAGCTGTGGTCAAAGATTAAAGATGTGGAGCATCTTGTGAAGCTTTATTTCCAGATCGGTGTAAAAAAAAAAGAAATTCTGAACCTTTTGGTGACTCAAAATCCAATTATTATCAGTGAGGCTAGCTTTTGGGGGTTTGGTGTCAGTGCTGCGGTTTCAGGTGTAAAAGAAGCAGCTCAGAGACGCACGTTTGCAGGATTGCCACTTTATTCACTTCCCTTTACACTCATACACCCAGAAGTCCATTCTTCACCTTACTGTCATGCACAGAAGGAACACCAAAGAGGAAGAAAAAAAGTGTTACATTCTGTATGTTCCCTCCTCTAAATGAAACATCCTTTTTCAATACAAAACAATAAAGATGAATGAAAATAGTCAGTTACGTTAGCACAAGAACATTGAAAATGGCGAAAACTAGGCCTCTTCAGTCGCAAGCATCTCACAGACTTGGAGGAAATCCTGTCTTTCGTGAAGGAAGAATGGAAGTTTTTCAGCTGCAGGGATATCCATGGCAGATAACCTGAAAGCCACCCATCAATAAATAAAACATTATTAAACTGGTAATAAAACAAAGGAGCTTCCAAACATTTGCAATGTTATAAACATTCAGCTTACCTGTTCAAATCTGAGATGCTTTAGCAGCGTTGACAGTCAGTCTGCTGCTGTAAAAAGGCGTTCATTCGCTGGAGAGTTTGCTCACTTCAACATTAAATCTCATATATTTATGAGAAAAAAAATTGTAAACTCACGACTTTAAATCTAGTAATGTTTTCTTTTTTTGTTTTTTGGTGGCCCTAATACTCCGTCGCAGTCTTGGGCTTCATAGAGTTGAATATGAATAACAAGTAAAAACTAAAATAAATAAACTATTTTTTCTTTTCTTTTTTTGTTTTGCTGCTGTTAATGTCTCTTTTAAGTCAAGGAATCCTCTGATGACAGGTCACATGTTATCATGGGTTTTGCTTGTAAGTGTCTACTAAAAGAATTCACATTTGACTGGCCTTGTTGGGGCCCAAGGGATGGATCAAGTTCAAGCTGCTGTTTTTTGCAAAACTAAGATGTTACGTTGATTTGTCCCAGTTTGCAGTAAGGTGTGACCTACGGCTGTTAAGTCGTAGGATCAAAGTGTGGAGAAGAAGTTTAGGAGATGCTATGCAGATCGCTGCACCAACAGTGATTGTTTTTGGTTTAGGCAGTATGATGGTGTGGGCTGCAACGACCTCACTGGAAAAGCAAAGTTGGTCATGATTAGAGTGTGTTGACCACAGACCGCCTCCAGAAGTCTGCGAGCAGAGAAAAATGGATGGATGAAGTGTTTTCCCTTCAGTCTTCAATCATTCAACCCATCACCAGAGTCAGAGCCTGAAAAGGCTTTTTGGTTTGGGAAGACACGATCATTTTAATAGATACAACTCTGTGGTTCATTCCATTGAAACCTGTCCCAAGTGTGGCACCGTTGCTTTGCAAAAGCATACGGTTTAGGAACCGTTTTAAATGATAATCTACCAAACACTAATCTTCTTTTAACTCTATGGTTAAAAAAAAACAAAAGCTTTTTTTCCCTGTAAAGTTCTCCCCCATAAGGTAAACCGTTAACATCTTCTTTAAGACAAAAGATTTTTTTTTATTTTGAAGTATTTCAGCACAGTGATAAACAGGATATATATAAATTTAGTTTTCTTTAACCTTTCCACAGAAACATGTCAGTATTTCCTCTTTAACTTCATGTTTGGTGCGCGTTGCTTACTTGTCGTTTACAAAGGAGTACATCAGTAAGCGTTCATCAATGAATTTCTTCCACTCCGGCTTTTCATTGGCAAGGTCCCTGTAGTTGTCATTGGAAACGATGATGCCATCTGATTCATAGGCCAGTTTGACGATGAATCGATCGTCATAGCAAACCACGCGGCGGCCCTGCACGCGCCGAGACGGCGTGAAAACCAGGATCTTCTCTTTCTCCAGTCTCCGCAGGATCTCCTGGTCTACAGGAGGAGAGGAAGGGGCGTGGCTGCAGACACCTTTAGGGTGATTTATTTAACTTTCAGGCACAAATGGATGAAATGCTTACCTGTGATGAGAGCGTCAGGACGAGACTGCTCTTTCCTCCAGGCTGGTACAAACACTGTGATGTCCCGGTGGCCTCGCCCGAAGAACCAGTCGACCGCCAGCTGGATGCCTTGGCAGGAAAACGCTTCTTTGTTCCCGTGACTGTTGGACCAGAATGAATTGATAAAGACCATTCAAGGATGCTCATGTGATCACTGTCCATGTACCCAACCAACCATTCTTTTATTAGTTATCTGGGACAGGCTGCAGGAGGCAAGCAACAGTGTTTTTCCAGAAAGTTCCAAGATAAGTTGGGCTATAAAATCTTTTTAATTAGGTTTTAGTCAGGTTTTAGTTTAGGTTTGGGTCTGCTGGAACCTATCCTAGTTCTATCCTAGAGGCAATTATGAATCCCCATTATGGAGAACTACACAGTAAAACACACAACCTTCTGGGATGAAAACCAGGGCATACTAACCCAAAAATCTAAAAAAAATATATTCAAAAAAATGTTTGATGGAAGAAAAGCCAAAAATGAAGCAGACACCAATGTGTTTGTTTGATCTAATGTACTCTAATGTTTAATTACATTGTGTTAGGAGACTTTTTGACTGTAAAGCCAATGAAAAAGTGTTTAGGTTTATTGTCTTTTTAATATAGCAAACATGCATTGTTTGCATTCAGTTTTGCAGAAATTCCTAAATCAAACTCATTAAGCTCATTGCTTCTAAGATTTGACTGAAAGTGTAAGAGCTCTCAGATTCTCTCAGTACAATAACCTGCGGAATTCTGGGAAAGTCTTGTCACAATTTTAAAGCCAGTTTTGTTGATTGATTTTGATGTAGGTGGCTGTAACGCAGTGCTTTATGCTACAAACTAAAAGGTGGATAAACAGCTGTGTTTACAGACCCACTGCAATGAAAATAGTGTTTTTAGTAGTGCTGTCAATCGATAAAAAAAAAATCAGATGAATCAGTCTTGGGTTGTGATTCATCACAATGTTTTACGAGTTAAATTTTATACGACAACATGCAGCTTTCGAACAAAAAAAAGGATAGAAAATGTTTCCCTTCATTTTTGTTGTGTTGACATGTTGACGGCCTTAGTTTTTAGTTTTTAAATCTTCTTGTGGCATATTCCTGATGATGGAGGATTCATAAAAAGAAAATTTATCTTCCAGTTGCACGTCAATGTTTGAGAAAGAGCTTATTTACAATGTAGAAAATACATTAGGCAGGCCACAAGCTCCGCCCAATTCTGATGCATCCACCTGTAGGTCTGCCTTCATTTTCCTTGTCTGAGCTATGGCTCTACACTGTACACTGGGTAGCTCCAATATTGCTCTGTATTTTGTTGCACCACTAATGTTAGCTTGGGGTTGTGAGGAGCTGTAAGCCAGTGGGGAATGGGGGTGGGCTTGCTCTGAGCCAACTTCTCATCCACAACTCCTACTCCTTTGCAAAAACTATTAAAGATTTTGACTAAAAATAGCAAAATCATAATTAAAAGACCACTATGGGCTTTTAAAATAGATCGAAAGGTGATCAGAGTGGGTCTCTGACACCACAACTTGTATGATCGCACTGATTAGATAGTTTCAGATGTAGCAGAATACTTTAATGGACTGTGAGCAGAAAGAGCAAATCTGTAAATGTAAGTTTGGAATAGTTTTTTTCCTTTACCTCATGGCCACATTGCTTCCATCCACGACGATGGGCCTGAGGTTGTTTTTGTCCTCCACCATGGGGGGCAAGGACAGCAGCCGACAGGAATCCAGGGACGAGTTGGAGGAGGAAGAGGATGCCAAAGAGGTTGACGAAGACGAGGACAGGGACTGCGAGACCGCCGCTCCCGGCAGCTGCAGCTCCGTCTTTGTTCCCAGTTTCACCAGCTCTCCCAGGATGTCGTTGATGAGTGCATCTGGGCCCAGTTTCTTCAGGACCAGCAGCACCAGGTCTTCGGTGTAGCCTAGCTTGAGTGCAAACTCCACCTTGGTGCAGTAGTTGGTGATACGGTCTACAGGAGGGAACCTACTTGACTGTGGAGAGCCCCCGGGTTGCAGGGTTGATTCCAGGTCCAGCCTGGCAGCTTGACTGTCCGAGGAGGATTCTCCCCAGTGTCGCTGAGGCTTATCTTGGAAAAGTTTCTTGGATTCAGAACCAGGAGCAGCCTGAAGTCGTTCATCCTCGCTGTCAGAGATGGCGCTCTCCTCTGAAAAGTTACTGCAGCTGCTGCTGCTGCTGTAGTACGACCGAGTGCTAAGACTCGTGCTACTTCCACTAATGCTGCTACTGCTCTTATTAGGGGCACTTCCTCTGACCTGCAGGACCCCAGAGCCGGCTGCATGACTTGGACCAGCCTTCTGCAGGGCACCATCTACGTGGAGGTAATCCAGATCCAGCCCCAGGCTGAGGATGTGGCCTGTTCCATCCTCCAGATGGTCCTTCAGGCCCATGAAGCCCACTCATACATCCAGGCCCGGGTCCTCCGTGTCCTCCTTGTGCCTGACACTGCCGCTGGTGTTTTAAACACTCCAAGCTCTTCCTGGAAGAAAAGTTCAAAGGTGAGAACAACAAACAAACATTTAGATTTATAGGGAACTAAAGCAGAGGTTGTTCAATTATTTGAATATTCATTGAGCATTAAAGAACAAAATGACGACAAAATCAGAAGCCTTCTTCTGCTTTTAGAAAGGTAAAATCCAAGCAGCACACAGGCCACACAGCAGATTTACTCAGTAGAAGAAAAACACAGATACTTGAGTTAAGAACTGTCCTCTACACGCTTGATGTGCTGGTAAATGAATACAATTCAAAACAACTCTTTATTACATACATTGGAATTGTTCACACATGGTATATGATGAGTATGTTCAATTTAATGTTTTATGTCTTTGCTATAAAATATGGCTGATATCATTATATTATTTTCACATATTTACATGCAACCAAGCACAAAAACTGCGCATGGCTGCATTGCCTGCACGCATTTTCAGTCCGTCCAAAGCTAAACCCATCCTCTGGCTCCATGTGGCCAAGAAAAAGAAAAAACACTGGCCACACATATTTAGAAAATTAAATAGCCATTTTCGGAAAACATATAGGTGTCTGCATGCTAGCCTGCAATGATAGACGTGAGAAACAGCACCAGGACTCAATCTACTCTTTTTCAAAACTTTTCAATATTTAACACATAATTAACACAAAATTAACTTGTGAAAACCTTGTTTTTGATACAATACTTGGGGAAAAAATACTCAAATAAATGAAAAATGGATTAAAGTAAATACATGAAGAAAAGTAGATTAAACAGAAAAAGAAACAGTACAGGAACATAAAAAGTTATTGTACCAAATTAAAAGCCAATATGCATACTTTGTCTTAAGATGGAAACCTGAATTTCCAAGTTTGAGAGCAGTATTAGAAGTTTAAATAATAGATAAATAACAATGAATGAGAATTAAATCATATAAAATATAGAGGAATCTGGAATGACACAACCCACTGGAGATCAACTATACATTTACTTGTAGCATCTAATCTTATGGTATTTTAAAACTTCTATTAGAGAAATTTGTTAAGAAAACAAATACAATTTTACATTCATCTACTCATCTTAAGAACCCACTGAATCCCTTTTAGGGTCACAGGTTTACTGGTTCTAATCCAGTTTCTGTTGAAGGTGGAGTACAGGGTCACACAAACACACAGGAGTAATTAGCAGACAGCAGTGAAGCTATGAAAAATGTTTTTAAAGAATGGGAGGAAGCACCTGTGGAGGGAGAACATGGACACTTCACACAGAAAGGTCACAGCTTTGAACCAGGTTCTTCTCACTGTAGGGTGTAAAAGAGCTAACCTCTACACCACCCTGCAGCCTCATTGTTCACAGGCAGCTAAAGTTTACATTAGCAAACATTTCTACTGAAATTGGCTTAAAGGTCTTAGAAACTTGCATCAAAACAACAATCCAACATACTTATTACTTATTTTGCATTTTTAACTTGTCATAGAACTGAACAAAAGGATGGTAAAGGGTATATTCTATTGTCAAAGTGGTTTATTATTAGAATGAGGTTAAAGCACATTTTCTTATCTTCTGCTGCACATCAGTGTCTAGTTGCTGTTCAGAGGCAAAGTTCTAAAGCATTTACATGTATAGATTAGGAAAAAACTGGACTCTACACCAATGCTGTCATGTTTATATTTGATAGTTAAAAAGAGAAAAAGGATGACGGCACACACAAATCACAATAATAGATACAGGTTTGCCTTGGGTTTTCTATTTTTTATCTATTAAGTGTTTTTAAAAAGTGCTCTAATAGACACCTAAAATATCCAAAGATTAGATGTTTACAGGTAGATGTGTAAGCATCTATTGTAGATGTCTATTAGATGACACAATCAGTTGTAGGAAAGTAGTCTGATAGAGATCTAAACCACAATGTGCAATAGACCTCTATGAATTGATGTCTGTCAGATGGATAATCCATATCTAATTGAAATGATTTAAATGTCTAATAGATGTGTCCACGCCAAGTGGAAAGCTAATCTGACTGCCCATTTTCCTCATCTCACTTTATTTGGAATCTTTTGAGTCTCTGGTTGACTAGAAAGGGCTTTGTTAAAAGGGACCATTTCTTTACAACACTTACATAGGCAACAAACTTGGAGCTTAAAGTAATATAAATAAAACAAAAGACTAAAAGTAAGTTATCCTATATTTCACAAAACCAAAAAAGTGCAGAAAGAGGAGGTTATTAATTGTAATGATGTAATTGTTGGACAATTGAAGGTTTCAAACTTCAACTGAGTGAAGTGACTTGGATTTTTATCAGACTGATCTAAGCAAGAGACCTTCATGATTTACAGTATATACATTTGTAGAACCTTTGCAGAGCCTCTTGTGAGCTGTAATGTGTAATGAACTGAAACCAATAAACATAAATACAATTTTCACTATTCCTTTGAACAAAATCCCAAAAGAGTAAATCAAACAACAACTTAAAAACAGAATTAAGAAATAGTACCAAGAGCTGTTGCTTTGTACAATAAATATCAACGGTCACCATTCATTAGTATGTAGGTCAGTGTAAGGCAACTCCAGGCCTCGAGGGCCGCAGTGTCTGCATGATGTCCAGATATCTAAGTCCTACTCATGACTGATTACCTGGTTCAGGTGTGTCCAGCCAATTAGAACATGCCAGAGCATGGAATGTTGGCAAACATGCAGGAATACGGCCCCTGAGGCCTGGAGTTTCTTATCCCTGATGTAGATCTTTTGTGATGCAAATACTAAGAGTTTAACTGGATGTATTCAGTCATAGGGTGTTTTCCTACTGACACAATTTGATTGAATAGGTATAACTGAAAATCCAGGCTTTAATTACGGGAGAAAAAGACTGAATTGTAACATTTAGCAGCATCAGTTACAAATGTGCTGCATCAGAGATCTCAGTTACCATTCCACATCACTATAGGAAACCCAGAAAAAGCAAAAATCACAAAAAGCTACCAAAAAACTAAAAAAGATATTTTAAAAAGAATGTCAGCACTCCGAGTTGCTAAAATAAACATGTTCATTTCTATTTACTCTTTATCTCAAATTAAGGTTTTTATATTTTTCAGCATTTTGATCAGATGCTGTTTTGATGTAGTTTCTTCTACGTTTCTGGAATGTAGAGAAGAAAAAATAAAAATCGAGAACAACTAAACAATATGTATGTTTCAGCTCATTAGAGCGATTTTCATTCATGTCATTCATTCTCAAAAGTTCAATCCAGTTTGCCTATTTCTGATGGTCTTTTTAAAAATGATTTTATCCAAACACAGTCTTCATATAGGCGACGGTTGAAGAGCAGTCATACAATAACTGCTGTCATTACTTGTAATGATGAGTATTAAGTGGACCAGCCAGTCGTGGGTTGGTTTCACTGTTTTCTGTGGAAATACCCCTGCATGCAGGGTACTTCCTAACCTTCAATTTGCTCCATGCATTGTGAGGGGGATGTTTCTGGGTCTCAGAAACATTCACAGCTTTGGTGAGTTTTCTTTACATCAGACCTAGCTTGAGAGGAAGAAGTCTGTTCGTTAAAATCAAATCTGCAAAAGACTGAAAGTTAAACTAGACTTTAGTGCTTTATGCTGCTTTTACAAATGCAAACCAACATTAATAATAAAGACCCGATTTAGTCATGTTGACAGAAACTTCTGGTCTTTCAAATTCAAACTGACGAACAGCTCTATTTCATTTTTTTTTAAAGAATCAGAGAAGTAAGCTTTTGGATTTCCTTAGCAACTGAGGTTTTTTTTGTTTGCTTCCCATGACCATTACTAATATGTTCACATCATATTTTAGAACATTTCGTTCAACTTGTGCGTTAAATTTTCACAATATTTCAGTTATAAATCTGTGAGTTTGGTCTGGCACGTCTGGCAGCTGTGCAAGTTGAGAGTTCAAAAATCTGAACATAGGCGAGGTAGCCAAGTCGCATCATCCAATCACAGACTCAACTTTGGCCGCATAGCGTGTTCAGTGACTCAGTCAGAGTGCGGAATACATGAAGGATCGATCCCACCGTTCTCATCCTAAACTTCAGTTTTCTTAAACCGTTGTAATAACCGTCCCGGCTATTGTTTGGCGAGGTAAATCAAGCTGACTAGCGGTCAGACAAAGAGCCACTGTGGCGTGCAGGAGGCAGCCTGCTCGGGTCCCCTGAACTTTTTATTTTTCTTATTTTCATTGAGACAATAATAATGAGGATCTTTTTTAATTCTTAAATTTTATTCATGTTTTTATTTGTCTCTCTTGGGTTAATGCGGGACAGCAAGTTTTCAAACGGGTTCATTTGTTAAATAAAAAACTTCTGTTATTTATTAGATCTGTATTTCATTGATTTACATAATACGGTTTTTCTTACAATTGTATTAATGAAAAGGGGCAGAAAAAGAAAAACGGATGTTATCTGACCGTGGTTTGATTCTTCAAACAATAAATTAAAATCGTACATAATAAAAAGTACTCTAAACAGAAGAACTAGCACGCAACACTTGATTAAAATATCAAACAAAAAGAATGTTTTTTTACTGAAAAAAAATGCAAAATTTTGGCAATTCTAAGGCTTTTCATAACTAAATTGATTGCACATTAAAGATTTTTTTTTACATACAAACCATTATTTTTTGTAAAGTTATGGTAAAATAAGGGCCCACAAAAAATCCTTTGTAAAGAGTCAAGATTTAAAAGAGCCGATTCTTTCCTGGGAGTCAAATCAAAAGAATCGGCTCCCGAGAAAGAATCAATACTAATGGCTACTAGGTGCATGCAAATGTTGGGGTGTTTTTGAGTAGACTAGATCAACTTCATAGCACTACAAATCTACAGGTACAAGTAACGTCATGCAGTTTGTGTCTAACCAGAGTACAAACAAGCAGTAAAGTGCAGGATATAAACACATAATAAACACAAGTTAAATACGCATCTAGATACAAGGTGGATACATTGGGTGGATACAAAACAATTTTCAGAATGTAGCAGGGTCAACTTTTGCTCAAAGGCACAAGAAGAAAGATGAATTGTAACTACTAAAGTTTTGAAAATGAAAAAACAAAAACAAAATACAAACCATTTGTTTAGAACTAGCAAAATACTTTTCATTGTTGTTTAACAACAATTTTTAGTCATTCTATTTAACATTTGACTTTTTAAAGTGTTTTTCTAATCTATTTTTTCAAAAGCCGTTCTAATCCTGCAAAAAGCAAATGTTACTGTGACTATGCTAACTCCCAACCTAGTTAGTAACACATAAAAGAGAAGCAAACTGATGTCACTATAACTAACGTTAGCCTACAGTGATTACGCTTTCTTCCAACGTTGTTAGTAAAACATAAAAGCACCGTCCGAACATCGCTACATGTCAGCCGCATTAGAGACACCCAAACTAATGCAACTTGTGTAAAAAAAAAAAAAACACAGCTTAACATTTTAGACAGCGTTGTGTGCCTCTCAAAATAAATATTTTACTAATTTTAATTTGAGTGATTTCCTTAACCTTCATGTTCTTTTCTTTTTTTTAGGCTGCCTGTTTTTGCAGTCATTGCTCAAAACTCAGGAGCATGATGTTAAAAATGTACTTTTTTTGTTATCCTGATCAGTTTCCCAGTATTGATTTAGTACTGAGTGTTTACAACAAAATGTTCTGACCATTTTAATGGGGAATCTTATAAGCGAAAACACCGGAAAGCAGGGGCCCCCCAATGTCCCGACCCCCGACGTCTAATCTGCCGTGCCGCGGTTTGTCATCCTGAATGCCACAAGAGAGCTGGAATAATTTAGTCCGCCAACAACAAAAGAGGTATAAAGGGACGGAGTGAGAGTGAATCTGTGTGTGTTGTGGGGATGGGGGGTGAAAAGTGTGTCTGGCCTGCCGTCCTTCAACAATGCAGCTGCCACCCAATCTGTCCCCTGTGATGGGGCATTGTTCTCCCAGGCTTGAGCAGCATGCACAGACGGAGGCTGGGGGCCTTTAAACCCATTCAACCCCCCACCCCCCAAAAAAAGAAAAGAAATCGCAGCCGGCGTGCTCAGTAATGCGGCAGAGTCTGCAGCATCAGACGCACAGACAGGATCTTTGAGGAGTCAGCAGAAATGACACAGAATGACAGAAATCAACACTGAAACCACAGTCTGGGTTACTGTGACACTGTCTCAATGCCAAAGCAACACACTTCAGACTCCTCTTTCTGTTAATAACACACAAAAGAAAAAAAATTCAACATTTGACACAAAAAAATCCTGATCACAAAAACATCAAACTGCCATTGTTTAACAAAAGCACGATACCGGCGACTCTGTGACCCCAAATTAGCAGCAAAAGTTTATAAAATGATGTAATTTCTTAGAGAACAATGGGGACCAACATGTTTGATTGGTTCACAGGAACCAAACATCTGAAAAGTTTCAGAGTCCTGGTTTGGAAAAGAATGAAAGACTTGTAAAAATGTTAGCAGCAATCATTGAAAAAATAATTATATATATTTTTTTGCAGCTCAGGCTTCCCACTGCAAAAAACTTGCCCAAAACAGGAAAAAAAAACACGAATCTGAAGAAGAAAATCACTAGAAATAAATTACAATAATCTGTCCATGTAGGAAGCAATTTTGACTTAACAAGAAATCTTATAAGATATAAAAAAATCTAGAATTCCACACAGGAATTTAAAAACCAAAACATAAGATAAAAAATCTAACTGTTAGAAATACTTAAAATTATACAGCCCAATGAGAAGTGTTTTTTGCTTATTTTATGCAACTGGTTTGATTTTGTAAGTTTTTCTTTTCCTGAATGTGGTTCATTTTGATGACGGTGACAAAAATCAAGCGCAAACAAAGTGGAAATGACTCATTTTAGAACAAAAGTTTTAACAAATTAAAAATACAATCTTAGTACAAGTTGGCTTATCTTAATAAATCCTCATTAAATCTAAAACTAGCACTTGTTCTTAGAACATAAATCTACATTCTTGAATGCCAGCTTAACATGAATTTAACTTTTAAAATACCATCCCAACTTAACAAAAAATGAAAGTGCAATTGTGTTCTTTTGAGTCTTAAATCAGGTTTTTCTTTTGTCAAGAGTGTGGAGCAAAGGGACTTTGAATCATTTTATTTTACTTTTAAGATCCTAGCTCTTAATGAGACGATGAATGCTGGACTGTGCTGAAAAGTGTGTAAAGGTTTAAAGCAAAGATAAGTTATAACAAGCTAAAACTTGGAAATTATCTTGAATGTCTAAAGAACAAAGTTTTAATTCCTTGCTCTAAAGGTGATAAATTCTTCATCAGTGTGGGAATCTTTCCTATTTATTTTTTCATTTTCTCCAGCTGATTTCGTTCTCAAACTTTGATTTCAAATCCGTTTGGTTTGATGGAACAGCTGACTTTGTGTTGCATGAGTTGTGCAGAAGGATGACATCGCGATTCCCTCCACAGTGAGCAGATGCTGCAACCTCCACCTCGGTGACCCATCCTGCCTGCGCTGCCTCTGCACTGCGTGCTGTGATCTGGGGTCAGCTCCCTTGGGGCGGGCGGGGGACGTGCGGAGAAGGATGAGCTCCCTGAGGGTCAGACCCCGAACGGTCCCTCAGGGCAAGCCGCCGCACGGCTGCCGTCCACAGGCCGAGTCTGGCAGCGAGTAGGTCTGATTTGGCAGAGATCGGCCGGGTTTGGGGGGGAGGCAGGGCTGGTTTTTGGGTGAATGGGGGTGTTACATGGAGGGGAGGGAGGGGAAATAACAGATGCCTGCTGAAGCCACACGGGACCTCCCTGAAAGCATCCACCTCCTCCACCTCTCACTTCTCTGCTGCAACTGGTGGTGCCCAAATTCAGCAACACACATCAGCGCTGTCTGTCTGGTGGGTCACCTTTGAGAGAATGGGATTCTGGGTAATGCGCTCTTTCACCTTGAAGTCGTGCAGACTGCAAGCCTTGATTGCATCTGCATGATTCTGACTAAAACCTGGGTCCGCCGTGTAGGGATGAACTGTTACACAACAGTCTTGTTTTTTCTATCACTTTTGTTCTCAGTGGTTAAGTTGCTGCACCAACTGCTTTAGACGCTCTTAATAGGGAAGAAAAACCATGAATTTCCTTTCAGAAATCTCCCCAAGAACATACCATTGATCCTTTCTAAATGGTGTTTTTGTTCTTCTATTGATCATTTCTGATCAGCCATCAGTCTGTGCAATTTTACACAAAACCTTCCCTGACTGAAATGCACACTTCATGAAAATGGACACAATAAATATTAAATACTAGGGCTGTGTGTCATTACTCCAAATCCATTCTCAAATCAAGATCAACTATACACAAATGGAACCACGATTCTTACTCTTTACAGTAATCTAAATATGTCTGAATGTATAATGTGAATGTACTGGATGTATGAAAATTAAATTATTGATATTTAATCACCAGAGCATACACATTTATTTATTACAGGAGATCAGAATCAACCAAATTTAACAGATAAAAACCCCAAATTTTGAAAGAAAATTGTTGTCATATTTGTCATTTTAAACACAATCACAAATACAAGTTTTACAGTCAACTTCCTGGTTAACTCTGTGAAATAGAATATTATAATACTCTTACATTTATATTCATCATTTTTTTTTTATGATTTTATCTATTCATCGGTTTTTGACATATTTTAAACAATTGCTTTTTTCAGAATTTATGCTGGTGAACTGAACTTTAGTCTCTTGTTTTAATCCACATCAATGTGAAAAACTTTCGATAGCTTGACTTTGAAAAAAATAACCTTCACCGACACTTTGCTTATAAAAATTGTGAATCAGTGATCTCGGACGTCCCAATTATTCAAACTTCAATTTTGTGGAGCAGACTGCAAATATTTGAGTATTCAGATACTCATTACAGCCCTATTAAATACTGAACACCACTGTTCTGACAAAGGATTGTTACTCAAGACAAGTAAATACTTCTCTGCACATTGATGACACTCTTCCCACAGCAGCACTATTATTCACTGAGAGTCTGTCGGAAGTTTGACACTTTTACTTTGACAGAGCTAAATGAAGCAGACATTAAAGGAACGGAGCACTTACCACACAGCCTTAAAGCCAACAGCAACACGCCAGCCAAACAGAAAAGGCAACAACTCCTACAGTTGCTCTCCTGGTGCGTTTTTTGTGGTCATTTTTACAGCAGATCTCAAATTTGCAAAAAAGAGTCAGTTTCCTAATGAAGTCAGTGCTGACATGAACCCAGGAAGCCCAGATTTGATTAAAAAAATGTTCTGGAAAAGAGTAAGCTTGCAAGTATCCACTGGAAAGGAGGAAAACCAATCCAAGTGTGTCTGAAAGTGAGTCAACGGCAATCCTAAAAACCAAATCCACTTTTTCAGATTGCCAGACAGCAGTTTCCTGATGCTGCAGGTCTTAACAGAGAGATTGACAACAGATGGAGAGAAACTCATCTACCGTCTCCTCCCCTCTGCTTCACTGACCACAATCACACACATCTCCCTTTCCTGTCTTCACCGCCTCGTCGGTACACACTTCAATCACACCAGCAGTGAGAAAAGAAAACCAAGATGTGGTAAAATAACTCCACCCACTACCACATCTCCCCACACCCCCCAGCTAAGCCTCTCAAACACACACACATATCGAGCATCTCAGCCCATCCTCAGGCTGGAGCTGTGAATGGACGACAGGACTTGAGTTGACAATGGTGAGGAGGGGGACACAAAGGAAGGCTCTCGGTGGGCAGCTGCACACATACACACCGTGCTCTGGGCTGTTACACACAAGTACAGACACACGAGGGGGAAGGAAAGAAGAAAAAAAAAACAACACATAGGACCCATGACGGAGCTCTGAGGAGCACCTGGCCCAGCAGAGACGGCTGCTGCCTCGGACAGCTTTGTGTCACGGGCTGGGGGACTGGCCTAACAAAGACAATGAGGCGATTTGTTTTAAAGGTCCTGTGGGGAGAGAAGCTGTGAAATAAGAAAAATGTTAAAACTAACAAGACAGAAAACAACAACCAGCAAACCCAAACAACACGCTTGAAGGGTCCAGTTCTGTGAAAAAAAAAAAAAAAAAAAAAACTGGAAATGAGGTCATTCTTGATGGGACAGACCTCCAACGAAATAAATAAATAAATAAGGAATTGTTTGCTTGAGGAAGCTCTGGATCAGGACCTGGATCACTGCTTTGCTGTGATGCTGCACTTGGTTGACTATGCGACTTTCCACAAGGATTTTTGCGCTCAGTTTGTTTATCTGCATCAGTCAAGAGGGTGTGAGAGGGGGATGGAGGATGTGTGTGGGTCAAGTTTTTAAATGATTGTACTTCTTTTATGTTATCTATTTTTGTTGTACAGACCTTTGTATGTCATTATGTATGAAAAGTGTTATATCAATAAAAATAGATTTGAACCTTGAGGCAGATGGGCCACAACAGCAGATGAGCACACCTGACCTGTCCTGTCAGCTAAGAACAGGAAACTGAGGCTACAATTCACACAGAATCACCTAAATTGGACAATGGAAGATTGGAAAAATCTGGTCTGATGAGTCTGCATGTCTGGTAGGGTCAGAATATGGCAACACAAAAGCATTGATCAATCCTGTCTTGTATTAACAGTTCAGGCTGTTAAGGTTGGTGGTGGTGGTGTAATGATATGGAGGATATTTTCTTGGCACACTTTGGGCCACTTAGTACCAACTGAGTATCATTACAATGCCACAGTCTGAGTATTGTTGTGACCATGTCCATCCGTTTATAACCACAATGTACCATCTTCTGATGGATAACGCTCCATGTCATAAAGCTGAAATCATCTCAGACTGGTTTCTTGAACATGACAATGACTTCACTGAACTCAAATGACCTCCACAGTCACCAGATCTCAACCCAATAGAGCATCTTTGAGATGTGAGAGTATAGGAGATCAGCATGATGGATGTGCAGCCGACAAATCTATAGCAACTGTGTGATGCTATCATGTCAATATGGACCAAACTCTCTGAAGAATGTTTCTAGTACCTTGATGAATCTATGACACCAAGGATTAAGGCAGTATTGAAGGCAAAAGGGGGTCCAACCTGGTGTCAGCGAGGTGTACCTAAGAAATCTATTAAAATATCATCAGATGAAGAAATGTAAGTTTTTGATAGATAAGTCTCATCAAGTCTAGTATTCATTTTTATTATGTGTTGTTCTATAAGTATTACATTAATTTGGAAGCAGCTGCAGTTCCTTTGCTCAGGCAGATTTGAGCAAATCCAACCAGTTTTGCATTTGAGAAATTGGAGAAATAAAAGATCAAAGAAGGTTTCAAAATGGCCTAATTCTTTAAATCTTCCAGCAATGCAAATTTGACCTCTGAAGAGGATATTTCTAAACATGAATATCTCCCAACCACGGCATACTGTTGAATTAACTCCTTATCTACAGACAACATCTGGGGCTTTTCAATGATACCAAACGTGAAGGCGTGGGGCTCTGGGAATTGGGTTTTTTTGGTGGATTTTTTTTTTTTTTTTTTGCTTTGGAAGTCAAGAGAATATTGTTATAATTACAGTTAAAATAATGTTTTACTTTGAAATTGTCAAAAGACCTAAACTGTGCTGATGTTTAGATGTTCATGCTAACATCTTTCCATGTTAATTGAAACTTGGTTCATGTGATCCTGAACCGATCTTTAGCCTCTGCACGAACGAGGAAATATTTTTAAAGAATCCTGCATAAAAAGAAGAAAATGTTTTCATTCCATAAATTCATAGACACAACTGCAACAACACTGCTTTGTATCTGGAGAAATTAAGGAGAAAAAATACAAGACCGAAATAATATTTAGCTTCATGAAAAATAGGAGGATTCTTGTTTATTAGTGCAATATATGAACAATTCTTTAAACAACCATAAAGAACATGCTAACAAGTCAACTAAACTCTTTCTTTCACTTCAAATCACTTATTCCATTGAATTTTTAATCGTCTGTGTTGCTTAGAAGCAATTCTGCTTAGCTCAGCACAAGACTGAGCGCCGCTGTTTATTTTTTTTTAACTCACCCCTGGCCAAGCGATGCAAAAAAATGAATTACGCATATTACAGCTTTATAAAAAAACTGATCGAATTCTGTTCTGCAAATCGAAGAATTATCTCAAGGTTTTATTTTTTTGATTATTTAAGATAAATGACAACATTCTCTGTTACAAGTTAATCTGAAAACCAGAATAATTCTCCTTCTCAGCCTTCACCATGTGCCTCCAGCCCCCCAGTCCTGACTTGCAGTGACTCTCTAATTGGGGCTCATCTGACAGGTTTTCCCCTCGGGGAGCAGGAGCCATGTGGACCATCTGCTTATAGAACAGGTGTCGCCGTCCCGGCTGCCTGCCTTCACCTTCAAAGCTGCTTCGTGCTGCGCAGGAACAGAGCTGATGTTGACGCAGGGCTAACAGCAGCAGTTTTGTTTGACCTGAGAATCTGGGCTTCAGACTGAAGAGGAAACATATGGAGATGTCATCTAATGAGAGCGAATGCTCACAGCCTTTAAGCCAAATCCTGCTATTGTTCATCAGAGTTTCAGTGACAATCCTTTTGTTTGATTGATAGATTTCTGAAATATTTATTTAAATGAAAGGATCGTGTTAATCTTAAAAACAGTGACTCAAAGCAACGCTTTCTAAAACCTTATCGAAATAAATAAACCAAATAAACTAAAACGTACATGCTTTCTGATACCAAGTGAGGTCATTGTCATGACTATCTATTTACAAATTCTGTCGGAACCTCACAAATCTTTTGTACTAAGCTTTTACCTAAATGGTTTAGGTCGAACTCTGTTGACTTTCCTGTCAAACTGCACCAGTAGCAAGGGAAAGGGTGCTTTCACACTGGGCTGTTGGGTCCACACCACCTCAGTTCTGGTTCCAGTAAACTCTGATCTGCCTGAAAGCAA
Source organism: Oryzias celebensis (assembly GCA_014656515.1). Classification (NCBI taxonomy): domain Eukaryota; kingdom Metazoa; phylum Chordata; class Actinopteri; order Beloniformes; family Adrianichthyidae; genus Oryzias; species Oryzias celebensis. The sequence goes on along the minus strand of BNCR01000017.1, from coordinate 11,375,535 downwards.
GTTTTATTTAAAAACGGAATTTACTTAACTATTATCTAAGTTTTAAACTAACGTTCAAACGTTTAAATGTTTATCCAAATGTGAATGAGAGTTTTACACCAAATTGGCTACTTGCAGTTCCCAGTTTTCTTTGGCGTTAGACAGGTGGATAGGCACCATCACATCCCAATTTATCAACATTTAAAGACCCACTCTGATCATTATATTTTCAATGTGTTTTTTAATTACGATTATGCTGTTTTTAGCCAATATAAAAAAAAAAACAGTGTTGTTTTCTAGGACAGTTTCTGCAGAGAGGCAATAATTCTTTAGAAATTCACCCCTTAATTGTGACTGTTGGAAAGGACTAGGCCTGCCCCCATTTCCCAGCATCCATCTGTTTGCATTCTCTCCCACTAGCTTACAGCCTCTCACAACTCCAACCTCTGGTGCAACAAAAAATGGCGAGCAACATTGAAAATATTCAGCCATACCGTTCTGCAAAAGAGGGAACTCAAGATGTGTGTCCTCACTAAAGCACTGCACCACTGGATAACTGCGAAACACCCTGCCGACTTCAATATTTGTTCATTCAATTGGTTCCTTTGACTCTTTAATGGGACAAACTCACAAGTTGCACCATTTTTTTTAGTACAGATCGTTTTGATTTACAATAAAACTTCAGAAAATGGTGAGATTTTCCCAAGCGACTTATTTTATTCAGCTGAATGACAAACGTAAAAAAGAAATAATTGAAGAGTAGTGAAGATTCGGGTGAGACTGATGGACGCCTAAGCCAAAAAAACAGCAGGGGCTTGTGGAGGAGCTTTGATCAGCCTGCAGGAAAAACACTGACCCGAGGATTACTGCAGCCAATTATCAAAGCCTGAGGGGTGAGCGCATGGAGAGGAAGACTCCGTCCAGCTGGTAGGAACCACAAGCACACACTTTATTGGCCTAATGCTATACTAACAGCCTATACACATGCTCCCACCTTTTGGAGAGGAAGGCCAAACAAACCACAACGCCACATGATGGTGTGTGTGTTTGTGTGTAGAGGGGTCAGCGAGGACTCAAAGGACACAAAAGGCTGGACTGAGGGCCGATGCCCTTAAGGTCACACAAGAAGGAAAAGGAGGCAGCAAAAAAACATGTCAATGTGTCACACACAAACACATGCACACACACACACACCACCTGCTGGTTCCCGCAGGCTCGTGTTTAGGGTGATGGAGATGGAGTGGTTGCAGAGCCACACAACTGGGAGACATTGCTGAGGTTTAATCATGTCATTCAGACCCACAAACTGCAACTTCACCAAAGACTCCCATAGAGGTACTGTTTTTTTTTTTTAAATCACAGTTTTAAGACAATCACAGCTCTGAAAATGTCTTTTTGTGTTTTTTCACAAAACAATCAGATTTAGGCTGGCTGACAAATCCTCACTTAGAGGTGACGATGGTCAGCAGACGCAGGTTTTTATGTTGGATTTTCAACACTTCTAAAAACCAACAATAAGGACAGCAGCATCAGTCTGGAATAAGCAATACTTTAAAATAAATAAAGTTTGGTAACAAAAATCAGATTGTCAGGGAAATGTAATGAACCGATTTTATTCATAAATGTTGGCATTCAAATGTAGATATCAGAATAACAGTTTTATTTTGGTCTATCATTACTTGGGAGTACTTGTTTGCGTTAGGAAATTAGAATATAATTTTCTGATATTTTCAAACAGAAATAAACATGCATATAGATGTCCTCTATGTGGGAGCTAAATATTTATATTAAAAAATCAACTGAACAGCTTAATATCCAGGAATCTCTTTTACTTTAGATTTTCCAACTTTTATTCATTGCGACCATGTTGGGTCTAACACCTATAACCTGATCTTAAAGCTTTGTATTTTTTTAAGGGTAGTTTAAGCAAAACGGAATTGTAAAAATGTTTCCATTTTCATTTCGTCTGATCTGTTTTCACACTGCACTCCTAGGAGGGGATCGGATCAAATCAAACCTAATAGAAGCATCGAGCAGTTAGAACAGCTGCTGCTTTGGAGACAGGTTTTCTTGTTTGGTTCACACCAGAGTTTAGATTAAACAAACTGGGACTTGAACCAAGCAGCCAAAAGTGGAGAAACCAAGTTATTTTGTTCCATTTTTCATTGGAGAAACCCAAAGAATTAACAGCAGATATCTTTAGTTTTGAATTCCACTCATTCAGAAACACAACTTTATAAACACACACATACACAAACACACACGTCCAGCTTAAGTCCAAACACTCTGATTAAGTCATGATAGATCGTCCCTCCAGGGCCTGGCCTATTTCAACACCATTTGTTTGGACAGCGTGTGCTATAGCAAAGCCACACATTTACATACATCCTTGTGTGTGTGTGTGTGGGTGGGTGTGTGTGTGTGTGTGTGAGGTCAGGTGTCTGACTGTGTGCAGGTGTGTGTGACATCAGGACGAGTGCCGGGTCAGCAGGGTCAAACAAAGACAAAAGCCCTGAGCAGCTCCCAGCTGCCGGGCCAAACGTCACGCAGCCACCCCCTCGTCCACCCCCCAACACACACACAAACCCCTGTCTGCTCTGTGGGAGTGTGCCACAGCTCTGCCCTGCTGAGCATCCAACACTGCCTCACGAACGCTGACCAGAGCAGCACGCCCTCATGTCTGCAGAGGAGAAAAAAAGGAGGTAAAAGGGCAAATGAGGACATATGTGGAGCTTGAATGATGTAAATGCTGGAGACTGAAAACACACGAGTTCTACACACACGGCACGGCCTAACACCACAAACTGTAGCAAGTTATTAAACCAGAGTAAAAGCAATAGAAAGTAAAAAGACTTTAAAAATAGTTTTTAATTCGAGCCAATGATCAAAAGAGCAGGAAGAAAAGTATTTGAAATACCTCAGGGCTCACTGCTGGGATCCCTTCTTTTTCTACATATGTAACATCTTTGAGACACTTCTCACTCAAATTTTTAAAATTAAATATTATACAGAGGATATTCAGCTCCATCTGTCATGATGATGTTGTATTCAATAGTCCGCTTTTCCACACTGATGAAGAAATGCAAAATATTAGACCAAAATGATACAAAAAACAAGACTGCGACAGAACTCTTGATTTTTTTTTAGTTAGCACAAAAATTCAAAAATCTCTGTGGTTGAGCAAGTTAGTAAGTAAGTAATCCATTACCTTACAATATGACTGTCTTAGAATTGTTGGAAGTTACTTCTTTAGTTTAAAACCGGCAGTAGAATACAATACAAATGCATGTCAGAGGTAGTGGTGTGGTGTAAAAAACATTTGTTCTTATATTTTTTAATGCTTTGCGCGCTCACCGCTTTTAACTAATGCATTCTGGGTAGTTAGTTTGTTGTAATTAATGAGTCCTTAACATGTAATGAGTAAAATATTTCTGAAATTGAATTCCTTTTACATTACTTAACTACAGCAAAAAACTATTACGTTACTGTTATTTATTACTTTTGAAAAGAGTTACTTTCAACATTTTTTTTTTCAACATTATTGATGACCAACCACCATCTTTCTATTATTTTCCCCTCATTAAAACAGAAAACATAGAAAAAACTTGATAAATATGTCCAACAAAAAAAATATGTCTTCATATTGGAAAATGATGAATGATACTGCGATTTCTTAAAAAAAAAGAGCAGACCTTGATTTAACTTGTTTCACCGCAGCCTGATTTCTGTTGGGCCTGTGAAATCACAAAGTCACTGCAACAGGACCTGAGTGAAAAAGAGGAACGCTAAAAGATCGCAAAAAATGAAAACAAGCCTCAAATCTGGAGAAGTTTCGAAACAAATACCAAGTAAAGTGTTGTTCTGGAGGGTGTGAGCTAATTCCGAGCAAAAGGAGAATCTTTTTAACAAGTGAAACAAATCTAAACTTAAAAACTAAAGGTAGAGTTCACGCTTTTTTATGCCACAGGTTAATGCTAAAAAAATATATATAAATATATATATAAGATGTGTCAGTGTTTTCAAATAACTTATCCCTGTTACTTTTCCTGCTTTTTTTTTTTTTATTTTGAAAATCTCAAGTTAAGATCCATTTTGGCCAGTGCACCACAGACCCATAAAGAAGAAACTGTCTCCCTCTTCTGGAAAGACACAGAAGCCATTACTATTGAAAACGTGATATTGTCACTCCTTTTAATCCACTTAATTTTTAGATAGTTACTATCACTTTTAAAACTTGCTGATTAAAAATAATTTTAAAAAAAAGTGTTTTTGGAAATCCCAGATCCCAGGTTGCCACACTGAGTATCCCAGCTCCAGAACAATGTGCTTCATCCACATTTTACTGTTTAATGTAATAAAAAATATTCTTATATATATTAGCCATCTACATAAGCAGTGATGCAGTTTAATGGCAAACATAAATAAAAAGCATTTGCCTTGTTACATTTAGCATGCATGCTTGTGTTAGTGTATTTCTGTGTGTTTGTAAAATGACTAGTGGATGATTTTATCATGATTTTGTTTTTGCACAGTGTCAATCCCCTGAGCAGGGCGAGTGTGATACAGAGCTAGACAGACTTCTTCATCATTGATAAAAGATCAGTCCAGATTCTCATCCAGAGGAACTCCAGGTACTCATGGGACTACGCATTTTTCATTTCTGATTCATTCAGACTTATATCAGTTTGTGAAGATGTTCTTTTGTTTGCATTTCAGAAGTCCAACAACATCTGTAGTCATGGAGATGTTCAGGAGTTTTCTGTTTCTTTCATTTCAGTCTGTAAAGGCCGCCGCCAGGTTCCGCCACTCCTCCTGGCCATGCTGCATATGCTGCCTAAATACATCTGTGTGACTCATCACAGGCGTGTCTGTGCTTTTTTTGAAGAAAAGGTAACCTTTGCTTTTTAATTAAAGTACATGTAAGACTTTAGTGACTTTTTTAAGGGTCAGCAGCCACGCTGAGCTCTTTCATAGGTGGGGCTGAGATAGAGGCTTTGTCCACTTGAGTTTTTACTTAGCAGGTCACTCCATGGAGTAAGAGCTGGTGAAGGAACACAGCATAAAACTGCTAAACAAATTAAGTAAAAGAAGTTGGAAAAGTGCCCTAGCTGACTGAAGAAAAATCGAGGTGATGTGTACAAGACATGCGAAAGCCTTTGGTGAAACTGAAATCAAGAAATATAAGTTAGTAACACCAAAAACATAACATATAATCCGTCTCATACCACAGCAGTCACTTCCTGCTTCTTTGAAGGTGTGACAGGGATCAGCTAATGCATCCTTTTCTAGAAGCCACACCACCGTGCAGCCCTGAAAAACGTATTATCAAAAGTAAATATTAAACTTTCAGCAGGGCTTAAAGACATTGTTATTCAGACAAGCTTTTAGTTAATTTTACAACTACCTGCCTTTTGTTGTATTTTTCAAATTTTTATCATAATTTACTTATTTATTTTGATTTATTTTGGTTGCCTTATACTTGCACATTGTGCAGCACTTTGTGATTTTATGTGTAAAAAGTTCAACAAAAATAAATTATTCTCCGCCTCATCTTCTTCTTCTTCTTGTGCCAATGTTTCTTCAAAGATCCAATAAAAAAAAAAAAAAAATATATATATATATATATATATATATATATATCTTTAAGGAGACAACAAGCCTACCTCATGTTAGTATATATGAAATGATTCCATATTTATTATTAAACCAGAAAATCAATAAGTAACTGGCTAGAAAGAGTCGACACTTGTTAAAATTTTCCCAGATTTTCTGTTGTCTGTAACAAAACCAACAGAAAAATCCTGTGAGAAATTGATTTTTTTTTTATTTGGTGACCAATATTGGAGCTATCCAGCTGTACGGTTTTGAGCCAGATGCCAGTTCAGACAAGGAAAACAAAACATTGTTTGTCTACAAGTGGATGCATCAGAATGGAGCAGAGCAGAGAGTTTGTGGCCCACTCAATTTATATTCCACTTTACAAATGCGCTCCTTTTCAAACTGGATTTTTTCATCTGCACCTGATCCACAACAATTTGAATAAAGAGTCATTACGAAATGCACATTTCAAGATCCATTTTATTCTTAAATGTCCTCCATCATCAGAAAAAGAGTTGGTCTGTAATCAGTTTAAGTGGAAACTGCCCACTTTATTTCCATGAAAAATACAGACCCTAAAATGTCAGCTCAGAATAAATTATGTAAATATTAACAGATTTGTTTCATTTTTTTTAGAAATGCATACAACATGATGAAAATAAAATAATGCACTTAAAGAAAGTTGAACACAACTGTACCAAAATAACAATAAAAACACCTTAAAAGCTGTTATAATTAAAGCAGTTCATCAATGCTGTGGAGACACTTCAGGCAACTGACTGGTGCCTCCTTGCAGGGACTGAGGGCATGTGATACCTCAGATTCTTCCAGAAGTGTCTGTGTGAGAGCCAGCTACTGAGCGAGTTCTTTCTCATGAAGGCTTTTCTCCACTTTAAAGCTCCCTGTTGTCTTTTGATGTATTGCAGAGACTCTGGCAGTAACCTGTAATCCACTGGACCATCTGGAAGAAAAGAATAATGAAGATGTGAAGTCAATTTTTTAATAGAAACCTCTCGATGTTTCCAATGGTATTAAAAACAGTTCAGGTTCTTAAAAAGCAGGCCTCTGTTTGCTCAGACAGAGTTCAACACAAATCACCAATTTGTATTAATTCCTTCAACATTGTTTTCCACTTGTAAACCCAAATCGAGATTTTTTTTTCCTGCTTGGCATTAGAGGGTTAACGAGAGACAACCATACATTCAAAAAACCTGTTGCAGGCCATGGACGTAACATTTAAATTGTGTTTTGTCAAGACTAGCACACAAGATCACTTTTTTTCCTGTTGTCTGGCTAGGATGGACTTTTCTGTGATGTGGATGAAGTCTTCTGGTCTGATATGCACAGAGATAAGATGGTGAAGGACAATAAATGTGAATCTGGATTTACAGTTAAGTTAAAAAAAAAGGCATCCTGAATACTATTGTACTCTATGTGTTGTGGTTGCTGCATGTTTGTTAGTTTTGATGACAGAATCTTCATGAAAGTGAGCTAATCCTGTCAGGGGAATCTAACCAAGAGCTACAGCTGCACTTCTGTTTAAAGATATAGTCCGAAAACAAAGAACTGAAGTCAGGTGTATGTTTGCCTATTTATTTAAATGTTTGTATTTTAATTTATATCTATTTTTACTTCTATTTATTTTGCTCCTTTTAGATGTTGTTATACCTCCTGTGTTGTCCTCCTGCGGCTCCTCCACACAGTGAACATACCTAACCGGAGTCATTGCAGTGGCACCGCCAGGTACCTGGTCGGTCGCTGAGATGGACAGATCCCCAAAATAGAATTCCCTCATTTTGTTCATGTGTCATTTTAGATTTCATTATGCTGGGTGAGGAGGGTTGAGATGGTTGAGGGCATTCTGTGTATTTTGTCATTTTGGTTTTAATTGTTTTTCGTCTGTAAGACCCTTTGTTGCATAGTGCTTTATAAACAAAGCTTGATTTGATTTGATTTCTTATTATATCATCCAGCTATATTGTAAGACACATAATCCTAGCTGCCGGTAGATTAAAAAAACACAAGTTTTGTAGTTAAGTAGTGTTTCATTTGAATTTTCTTTTATACTTTTGTACTTTATTTATTTTTATAAATATTTTGTTTGCTAAATCTTGAAATAACTTTATATTTTTCCACTTTTCAGCAGCTGTTGTATATATATTTTAGGTTTCAAGTTATTTTAGTGATTGTTCTTCAATCTGCCAAAAGCAGTACCAACAATTTTGTTTACACGTGTTGATGTTGTTCTTTACATGATCCACGCCTTTTGTCTTGGTGGTAGCTGCACTAACAATCATTGTTTTTTTGTGTGTTTTTTCCTAAAGATTTCATGCTTGATGTGGGAAATAAATTTTAGAGAGAATAAAAGCAGCTACTCACTCATTTCCACCAGAATGACTTTGGGGTCATTCAGCATCAAAGCATCATGAAGACCAAGTGTCCGCTCATACAGCCAGGACGGGTCATGCGATTTTCCATCTGATGACAGGATGATTATCAGTCTTCGTGATTGGCGGAGTGTGGCAGTGATGACATCATGTATCGCTGTAAGAAACGAAGAAAGAAAAATCCTATTGCGCCGAACTAGATTTCCACAAAAGTAGGAATGTGGGCTCACAAAAAGGCATTTCTATATGCAAAAATTGAACAAAAACATCATATATTAATAATCCAGAAAACAAATATCTATTTGGAAACATGTCATACGACATACCTGGGTTTTCTAAAATGTTTTGTAAAATGCTAATTTCTTGCATCGTATCGTTCCTGAACGTCCAGTTTATTTACTTTTGCAACATCTATTTCTTTGCTTTCATTACTGATTATTCCATATTTCATTGAGAGTATCAGTCATGGTACAACCTTCACCAGGGCAGTCGTCTCGTCCTCTGATGTAAAGCGAGTAACCCTGCTGTCGCTCGAGCTCCTCCGGCAGGATCTGAAGAGCAAACTCTTCCGCCACACTTGGAAATTTGGGTTGGAGGAAGCTCACATAAGCATCATAAAGTTTTCCATCTGAAACGACTAATTAAGGTAAAAATTACAATCAATTTATTAGTACAGCAACCTTTTTAAATTTGCTATTTTTTGTTGATTTTGTGCAATAAAAAGATACAAAATAGTCTGATAACAACTGAAAAATTTAAGGTAACTGTAAATAATTCTCACCTTTTTTGTAAAAATGTGTCTTCAGTGTTCTGTATCCTAAAATCAGGTAAACTTTGAAGAAAAAAGCAGCCGGCAGCAGCAAAATAATGAGGAATGCAGTGATGCAGATGGCCACATATTTATACAGAGTGCTGTGGTCAACTGGGGAGGCAGACATGTGGGAAGGTCAAAAGGTCAGGTTGAGAAGAACCAAACCAAGAAAAGATTCTGCTCAGCATTTCAGCAATGACTCAGCTGAGCCAATATTTGCAGGAAGAAGCATTTACAAAAGAAGAGAGAGAGCACTGACCTTCTATCAGCCAAGCGGTCCCGGTCCCCTCCTCCACTGGGCTTCTGATATGACATTGAATGGGAACGTTCAGGAACTCAGGGAGAACTTTGGAAATGGATAAGGTGGACTGACCGTACACCTCACCTCTGTTGCTGATACTTAAAGAGAAAAGAACAAAAACTGTCAAACATCTGGGATAAAGTTGCCAAACTGAGAGAACAAAATTTTTATTTCATGTCATAAAATCTTCTATGATGTTTTTTTTCCTCATAATGATTCCGTCATTTATTTGTGTGTGATGGTAAAGGTATGAAAGTGCTGTACAGGTGTCTGATAGTGGAAAAGTCTGGACTTTTTCAACCGCTTTGTGCTTATAATCTGAAATATACAATGATGCTGACAGCAATGCCCTGTTGTTAGAGTTAACAACATAAAACATCTTCAGAAAATTCAACAATAAAAAAAGAAAAGTATAAAAAAAAAGGTAACGTTTGCTTTCAGAGGCCCCTCCCAGTTTCAAATAGAAGGAACCGTTGACAGTGTATGAGAAGTGGACTGAGTGACTCATCCTCCTCGCATTCCAAACAGAAACTCGCTGGTTCCAAAATCCCAAAGACTTCTATAGAAAAATAAACAGCTACTACTCATTCTGTGTCAGAAAAAAGATTCTTGCTCTGAAACCTTTTTTCAACATGAGAGTGGTTGTCATGGAAACTTGGACTCAAACCTGTCACTACTTAATGACGATTTCTGGCTCTAATGTCTATATTGTCAAAAAAATGGTGACTGAACTGACTTCACTTGAGCAAAGTAGGTCATTTTTCTCACACATCCGCACACAAACAAGGCTGTACGCGAAAACTGGGCTAAAAGGAAGATCAAAAATGTAAGATAAGTACAGAGTACACTTTTTGATCAATTCTTCTGATCACGGAAAATAAATCTTTCGTTTAAAATAACCTTGAATTGAGTTTTTTCCTAATGGTTTGATTTGTTGGATGATAGGATTGGACGAAGAATATCTGCATAAAAGTGTCCTGCAGTAGATGCTATAGGTCAAAAAAAGGTTCCACACCTGGAACTTTCAATAGACAAAAAAAGTGCCTATTTATGTTGTTTTTAGTGTGTCATTTACATCAATAGTTGACCTTTAAAGGTGTAGTAGAAAAAGAAAAACTCACAACTTCCAGGATTCATTGAGCTCCTCGTACTCCTCAATCATGGTCGTGTTGACGGTCCAGAACATGAGGATCTCTGGGTCCTCGCTGGGGCCCACGGAAGCTAAACACTGAAGCTCTGCACTCATCCCTGTACATGGATGGGAGTTGAGAACAAAGAGGATCATTGTATTTAATTTCCTTGAAACCATCAACGATCAGTAAAATATCTTTCTGTCGCTCATATAAGGTCCTGTTATCACAGCACTTTAATTTTCAGGAGACACGGACCATAAAGATCCAATTAGAAGATGATTTTATTTTATAAAAACACAGTGTCATCTGCAAACTTTGACACATAAGTGCAAAACATGGATATATTTTGACTTTGCATATTTTTGTTATTTTTCTTATTTGACATTTTATATTCAAACTTTATTTTATTTCAACCATGACTTTTTATTGCGCAACAATGATAAGAAGGGGATTTGGGATTTAGCTGCTGGTCCAGCTACCTCAGAGAACAGAATCTGAGAGGTTTGTGATCTGTCAGGCAGAAGGAAAGTCAAACTTTTAATGTGATCTTATTTCATGATTTGTAACCATTTAGTAACACACTGTCCTATTATCTAATGTCGAAATCTCATCATTGTTACTGTATAATCCTGTCTCGGGACTGTGGGTATAAATAAGCATTATTGGTACAATCTGGTGTTTGCATATCTATCACTGTCTGAATAGATGGTAATTAATGTGCATTGCTCTAATCAAAACAAAGATAAAGAAAAGTTGCAGCTGACAAAAAACTGCCAGCTGTTGCGCTGTCAACAAATGTGCAAAAAAACCACACAAACAGGAATCAAAACACCATTTGCTCGACCACAAATGCATCATTGGCCCTCAGAAATATGAATGACTGTACAGTTGAGTGGTTACCATAAGTTTGGCCAAAACCAAGTTTCAGACATTGAGATTCATCCATGAAAAGTACACAGAAACAAAAAAAACAACAACTTTTCATCTAATTTTATCCAAAAGTTTTAAGATAAAATTTACATTTTGATTTATATATGATTTTTTGTAAAGATCTGGAACAGACTACAAGAAAAGCAATTCATTGAATTAAAAAATGAAATATAACAGTATCTTTAGCGTTGATGATGTGAATTAATTAGAGCTTTAAAAATGAATTGAATAAACACGTTTTAGACGATAAATGATAAATGTAACTCAGCAATTCAGTACTCTTCTTGTAAGTAATTATTTGGATGGTTACTTTTTACCTCTGCTTTATAAATATGTATTCAAAATAAAATTACAACAAACCAAGTACCACTTCAGGGTACTTAACTTAACTGTAACCCAGAAAAAAATCATTTGAAACAATGATACTAATTGGTTTTATACCAGTTCTTTAAACAGAATTTAATTAGAAAAACTATCTGCCACTGAGTGATGATTGTGACTAAAAAAAGATTATTTTATACTTGCCAACTTGAACTGGGATCAAAGCCTCTTGAGGTTTTAGGATGTGAAGTTTTGGAAAAAAATCTGGAGGCTCTGATGGGACAAAACCAGTGGATAAAAACAGACGTTAACATTTGTCTTTCCCTGGAGGAGCTGAATTCTTGTTTTTATCCTTCAAAACAGTAAAACTTAACATATGTCCTTTTGATGAGTAAAAAAGGATTCGTTTCCTGCACAAACCGTTTTTAACTGTGAGCTGAATGCTGCGTGCAGCTGTGTACTTCTTGCCGTTCAAGCTGATGTCGATCAGACAGGTGTATTTCCCAGAATCCTTCAGTGAGGTAGGGCTAAACCTCATGAAGCCATCTTCACTCACAGTGATTTGCTCCTCCTCTTGTCGCACTGGATGGCAGTCCTGTTCCACAGATGCTCAGTGTTTGACTCACAGCTTTTGAGAAAAACAGCAAAAATCGAATCAAAGAAATAAATCTAATAAAAACCTGCGTGTACCTTCATCCACCGAACGTTCCTTGTTGTGTTCAGTCTGAAGATCTCTGTCTGTTTGCAGGGAAGACCTCCACTGCTTCCCGTTGCGAGGGAGAGGATCTCATTTGTATCAGGACATTCTCCACGGGACAGCGACAACATGTACTTCCTCTTCCTTGATTCCGATTTATTACTTTACGGAACAAAATAAGCACAGAGATGTGGCACACTTCAACCATCAGAATGAGTTAATATGGGGTTCTTGGTGTTTTTAACATGTTCTTGTGGTGTTTTCCTCATGATGATAAAATATGAGAAAACTAAGCTCAAAATCACTATTCTGAGCATTTCTTCATTCAGCTTGGATTTGGGGGAAGGGGGGCGGGGTTGCTCAGAAGTGAATTTCTAATGAACTTCAGAAACTACGTCCTAGAAAAGGTTTTTAGACGTTGGCTCAAAACGGCAGTATTATAATTCTAAGAGCACATTGACAATTGATCAAAAGATGATCTGAGCTTTTACCTTTGATTATATTTGCTTATTGTTTCACACATGAGTTTTAAAGTCCCTGCAAAGTTTAATTTTTGTATTGCTTTGATTACAGCTCACAGTTTTACTGAAGAAAATCTTTTTGTTTGTCTTACCCTCGTTTGCAGGTGTATTCTCCTTCATGAGCCTTCTCCACGGGGAGGAACCACAGCAGCCCGTCTCTGACCTCCACTCCTGCAGGAAGGCTTGTGTTGCTGCTGCCTCCTCTCATCCATGTTACACTGGCACCAGAATCAATGAAGGAGCAGCTGAGCAGAAACAAGCGGCCGACGCTCACATGGTAAGTGTCTGTTTCCTCTCTGTGATCTGGAGGAAGCAGTGCAAACAAGTCAGTTGTTACTTGATGACAGGGCCAAAAACCTGAGCTCTAATATGAGACTCTCAGTTAAACAACATTTGTTTTATTTATTTGGTTTATCAATACATGCATATTTATTGCCCTGCAGACAACTGGAGCTCAATTTACTTGCTGTGATATCAGCTGAAAACAATGGACCTGACAAACAAAGTCTGCAGTCATAACAACGAGGAAAACTCCATAAACTCTGTTCAAACCTGAAGGACAGCTGTTAATCAGGCAGCAGAATGCAAGAATACCGTCTTGGCTAAAGGCTTTAGTCAAATCACTTGACATGGTTCCCTGAAGTGTGACTAATGTCAAAGCATCTTCTAATGAAACAACCAGCACTTATTGATTCTTTATATCTGATCAAATAAATGATCTTTCAGAAATAAATCATTTTTTGCTTTCTCTTTTTATACTTGATCTGAAGAAACGACTTTTCTGATGAAGATAATCAGCATTTATTTGATTTTTAGCGATTTTAATTTTGTTTCTTTTTTTTTTATTATTATTCTTTTTTTTTATTATTATTATTATTTTGATTTATTCACATCACTGATTCTTTTGACAAAACTATTCTGAAAAAGAAGAAGAAAATTATCATTATTCTCTATTATTAGTATTTTGTATTTGCTCCAATCAAGTCTAAAATAGTGTTGTACTTACATGCAAAGCAGTATGACTTATTCTTACTCAAGGATGTTTAATGACCTGCATTACTTTCAGTACAGTATAAATACCTGATTATTATTTACGAACCGGTTCATTCATATCTAATGTAAAGTAAATGGTATGGTCGAGTCGGGGTGGGATTATATACGTTTGCTTCCTCCCACTCCCTTTCAAGCAGTCAATCTTATGATGTCTAGTTATCCTATGTTTGACATGACTACTGATGCAAATCTTTGTAGTTGCTGATTGTGTTACACATGTCTTATATATCTTGTCTGCTTGAAATAAACCATTTCAATCATTCATTCATTCATTGTGTGAATAAATACTTATTTACATTTTTACATAACATCATGGCATGAAAACAAAACGTTACATTTATTAAATATATTGATTATTAACTGAAGTCAAATAGAGTTTTATTTAATGATTGAAAAGGAGTGGGAAGAACCCCCCTTAAAAAATCCCACCTACTTAGTTATTTCATATTATATTTTTTCATATTGCATATTAAAGTGTATATTGATTACCCTCATGATTTCAGTAAACTAAAAGCATTGAAGTCCCAACAAATGTTTGGTTAAAAGTCTAGTTTTTATTATTAATTCATTGAAATTAATTGAAATTGCCCAAACAGTAATCTCTGGAGAAATTTCTGCTAGAAGGTCTCTCTTACAGATGAATAAACGGCTCCATTTCATCCATAAGTAACCTTTTATGTAGAGTCCACCAACATCTACAGTAGCAGAACTACTTTTTTCACATTCAGCTTAAAATGTTGTCCTAAAATGTTGACGAAAAAAGAGAAGCTATGTCTGACTTCTAGAAAACAAGCTGAGGTTTTAGTTCAGCTAAGAAACAACAAATCAGCCTATAGAACGTTTCTATGATAATCCCAGCAAAGCTTTGTGGAACAACAGTCATTTCATTTTAACATTATTTTGTGAGTCTCTTTTTCCCGCTGTGAACCGGAATGCTGCTTTTTTAAGAACAATAAAGTCATTAAGGAGTAAATGAATCGTCTAAAAGAGGTTTCCCCAACAATATGTTCTATTTCAGAGTTCAGGAAATGACATCCAGCTGTTTAAATCCGTACTTACAATGTTCCAGTGTGACGGCCAGACGCAGCAGTACAGCCAGTAAACAGAGCCTTCCTGCTGCTGCTGCCATGGTGATCGCCTGTGGTACAAAGCAGGTCAGAGCTCAGAAAAGATGGATTTTCTCCATCTTCCAACATTTTTCTTAACTGACAACAATATATAACGCTTGGAGAGACATTTCTTGAAGTGTTTGGGTTTTTTTTTTCACAGTTTAAAGGGAAGTGAGAGATGCAGACTGTGCGCCTTACACAACAAAGTTGGCGCTGGACGTCTCCCAATAAAGTCCAAAGGAAGTTCCAGTGACCTTCTGCAGCCTCTCGTCTGCAGCGTGAAGCTGTTTTTTTATTGTCTGTTGTTTTTTTTATGTTTTTTTTGGGTGAAGGAAATAATAGCAGTATTTATTGTGGAGAATAAATGACGTCGTCAGCTGTAAAGCAAAAAAGTGAACTTAAGCTCACCCAAAAGGAAAGAAACAATAGTGCACCTTCTGCCGAACGAAGAGGAGGTGCATACTGATCTTGCAGAGGGCAGATGGTTGAAAAAGTCTAAAAAACAGTTTTCTTTTTTGACAATGAGGTTTGCTCAACTCCTTCAGAACCTCCTGACTGTATACGGTCTGTGAAAGAGGAGGTGCAGAGAGTTTCTGTGCTCGTCTCTGTTAACCTCAACCAAGATGACTCTTTTCCTTAACCAGGTGAAAAAGTCTTAAGAAAAGAAGAGGTTTTTTTTTAGAAACTGAGATTTGCTCACCTCCTTTAGCACCTCCTCACTAAGGCCTGTAAAAGCGAGCATCCTCACTGCTCCCTTTAATGCTGCATGTCTTACAATCACGACTATTTCACTTTTTATTCTGTTTGCTGTTGATTTGGTTTATTTAAACTCCCGTTGCTGATGTTAGATGAGCTGCTAAATTGCCTTTGATTGTTTTATTATTAGCTCTCACTATTATTATTGCTCATACCTCTGATTTTTCTGTTCAATGCTTATCCATTTTTTACTTACATTATTTTGTGGTTTTTCTTTGGCAGAAGAACCTGTTATCTCAAAAAAAAAGAACATTTTCAATTTTACCTGAATATTTATCTGAATTTTTGTTCAACTTGACAAAATGAGGATTCTTGACCTTTTGGCCATCTTTTCTAAATTTTTGTCACAAACATTTTGTCCTAAAAAAGCATTTCGCTTTTGAATTTTAAAAATATTTTTTTTACATTTGCTTTTAGATTGAGTTTAAACAACAACTTTCCAGTATTAGACTTCTATAGCCTTGCAGTGCACCTTAATAAATATATATAAATGCATTTTTAAAGCAAAGCAGAATGGAATAATAATAAAAAAGAGCAGAGAAAGAAAGTAATGACACTTACTTTCAGGTGAGGAGATAGATATGAGAGCTGCTGGGGTTTTTTTTGTCTTCCTTCCTTGCACAATGTTCCGGTAACCTTCTTTTGAAGTTTCCACTCATCAGAAGAAGAACCTTTCAGAAACATGCAAATAGAGTTCACCCACAACTCAGAAATGTTTAATGTTAAGCAGAACCCCCCTTTATCTTTGTCTTCAAGCACGAACAAGGGCAACCAGCTTTTTTAATGAGTTTTAAACCACAAGTAATGTTAACGACGTCTTTCAGTTATTAATAGTTTTTACTGTATGTTAACATGACAGTAGTTGCATCATTGTAAACAATGTCATTTATCCTGATTGTGATGGGGTCCCATGGCAGGAACACATTTAATTCAGTTTTTGAACACCATGGATTCACAAAGACGGAACTAAGAAGGAACAAACATGAAAAACAGGAACCTTTTTTTCTGCAGGATTTGTTTGTTGTGGGAAACAATGCATTTAAAGCCGTCAACACTGCTGCTTCCTTTTGCTGCAGAGCCTCCAACACTGAGCTCCAAGTTTACATGAACCTGTATGGGTTTCAGTCCTGAAGGTGTTGACCTAGATGAGGTTGCACATATGCCTCTTTGTGGTTAGCAGGTGGTCAACTGCACAGTTCTGGAAAGACATGAACCCCAGCTCTGCATAAAGAGCAAACCATGTCAGGTCAGGAGGATGCATGCACACACACACACATGCACACAAACCAGAAGACACACAGTTCAACACAAAAAACCATACTTTGTTAGTTTAAAAAATGTCATTGCATAGAAATGTCAAGAAATGGTCTGACTTCAGTAAAAAAAAAAAAAAGAATAAGACGTAATAGCATCTCCTAATGGAAGCTGAGCTGTCATACTTGAAATGTATTTAAATAAATAAAATCAATTCATTTGTTTTCAAAGGGTAAGACTTGGATTTTTGATTTAAGATACATTTGATTTTATCGCATCAGTAAATTTCAAGCAACAAATTCTTATTTCAAAACGTAAACATAAAAATATTAAAAAGTAAAACTATATGTTCAACATAGCATTTTTACCACAAAAAAAGAACTAAACAGATCAAATAAACATTGCAGTGTTACAGCTTCATGTCAAAATTCAGTCAATATTTGATCCAGTTAGTGGACAACGTTGATTTAACTTGCTTTATTGTGGGAAATACATGAACTGTAGACATTCAATCTCACATGAAAACAACATTAAGACTGTTGGTTAATACAGTTGAAATTCATTTGATATCAATTCAATGTTGAACACGTTGAACATCAAACTGATGTCAATTTAATACCAAGATGGCGTTTTACATTGTTCTTTTATTTGCATCACTTTTTTAAGTACAGCTGCTGTTGTGGAAATGAATAAACCACAAATAACATCAAGATTATTTTAACCGATTATTTAAGAGCACAGGATTGAGAGGATTCTGTGGTTCAGTTTGGGTTTTATGTTTGGTCATGTTCTAGGTTAATGTCAGTTAATCATCCACAGCTGTCCTCATTTAGTTTATCAACCTCAGTGCACCAAAGTGTGCGGTTTTCAGCTCATCTGCTCTGTCTTGCCACCTTTTTGGCTCTCCGTGGGTTTGTCTTGTTCCTGATTTGATTGATTTTAGTTCCTGCCACCAAACCTGCTCTCCTGCATTTTGGGTCCTTCTCCACCATCTCCTGACACTAACAGCAGGGTCAGGTCACCTGCTGCAATCATCGTGTTACAACAACATGGATAAATTCTGTTGCACCAACATAAAGGCATTCAGATCTCCCGACACAAATGTTTCTTGCTATATTAACACATTTGATTCAGATGGAAATACTTTCAAACTTTATTATGTTCACCCAACAATTGATTTTTTGAGTATTTATATTCCAATAAAACATTTATTATATCTTTTATACCTCTGTTTTTAGTTTCATTAAATTGATTGGTCCAAATTAAAATTCACATGACATCAAAAAGATGTACATATGATGTCAAACTGATATTAAAGATTTGATGTCAATTAGATTTACACATTCAACTTGTTTCCGACATCAATTTGATGTTGATGTGATTTGACTGAAATTAAATAATCATTGCTGCTGTTTGTGAAGAGCAGATCAAAGTTGACTTATCAAGGAACGCTTTTGGTGTCATATCTGGAATCTGGGCTGCAAAAGAATCCCAAAAAGAAAAACATAATAAATTATCAATAAATTAAAAATCATAAATTAAGAAAAAACAGACACATTTCAAACACACACTTTTCCAGCAATGTGCATTTACAGAATTTAAAAACATTTTTTAAAGGATGACTTTATAAGGATAAGGATGAATCTGAAAATGTTTTACATACTGTTTCTGTTACAGGAAGGTCTGTATAAATAAACCCCAGAGCTGGAAGACTCCAACAAATCCAGATATTTAACAAAGATCCAAATACAGAAGACGCTTTGATACAGACTACAAAAACAGACACCTCCTCAAATAATTCAATAACTGGAGGCAGATGCTTCTAACCCTAACCATCTCCAGGAATACATAAGAGGCAGAAAACACACACAAGAAGAAAACAATGAACAGTTGCTGTCTGCTTCGTGGCTGACTATTTTTTCGTGGGGTCTCTAGTTTGGACGTCTGCATGACCTCCATCACTTGTTCAACAGAGTGGTTTTCCCAGGATTCGCCCCCATCCTGCCTTTGACTGGCATATGATACCTCATTTCCTTCCAGAACCTGGAGGAGGGGCAGAGGGATGGTGACAAATGAGAGTCCTCGCTCCCTCGTTCTTCGTCTTCCTCCATCCTCAAACACGTCCTCCACTTTTTGCTTGCCATCCCATTCTTCCACAAACACACGGCACCCTGCTTCTTCCTCAGGTGCTGCACCGACTCTGGGAGGAGAGCCAGCTGATCCGAGGAGAGCTCCTCTAATTCAACCAGAACCACCTGTAAAGCAGATTTTAGCTTTAATCACAACTTGAATATTTGTTGTTATTTTTAGCATTTCTTCATAGGGCGGTCGTGGTACAGAGGTAGAGCAGTCAACCCCTGACAGGAAAATCACAGGTTCGATTCCTGCCCTGCCCTGTGCCTGTGCCTGTGTGTCAAAGTTACCTTGGGCACTGAACCCTACATTGCTCGTGGTGGTTATTGGATGGCGCCAGTGTTCGGCATCTGTGTGCGTGTATGGGTGAATGGGACTGTAAAGCAGCTTGGGTCTTCAAGGAAGGTAGAAAAGTAATAAGTATACACCATTTATCATTTTACCTGAAAGGAGTAGAAATAATGTAAATTCTGTTAGAAGGGCTGAATATTTTTGAAACATTTACTATCACATTTGACAGGTTCCAACATTGTGTGCGGTAAAAAAGTATTTATTTTACAGTCTTTCTGGCTATAACAAATGTGTAACAAGAACAAAATCTTGCGGAAATGTACAAAAATGTCTCGCAAACAATGCATTCTTGGAGTACAAATGTTGAAATCTAAGTCAATTATAAATTATTATGCATATACAGATTCCAGGGTAATTCACTTTTGTCTTAAACATCTCTCTGCTTATATGTTTTTGTGAAAGTGGAGACAACTTAACCAAATTATAAGCTGCCATTCTGGGTCCCCCTGTGCCTTGAAAATACGGGTTGTGTATTTAAAAACTAACTTTACTTTTGGAATACAAACAACAAAACATGTCCGGACACAGTGGGACGAGAAGACCCACTTTCAGTGGAAGTTAAATGTCTTGAGGGTCTTTTTTTACAGTCTGAAGAGCTTCACCTTCCCATTTTTGTTAAGTTTGGATATATGAGAGGCGTTCACTGACTCCTGGAAAAAGCAGGAGTGTTCACAGAAACATGCACTTGTTTTTCTGATCCAAACTCAAAGTAAGATAGTCTCAAAATGATAGTTTCAAAATGGATTCATTTTGAAAAATTCTTGTTTTCTTTCAGAAAAAATCCAAAATCTGAGCTCCTATTTCAGTATTGAGGAATTGCTAAGAAAGCTTTTCATTTTTCTTTTCTACATTTTCAGCTGTTTAAAATGCAGAGAAAGCCTTGAGCTGCTTTTAACAGTCCCAGCTTTGACTATCATTGTAGGACAAAAAGTTATATGATGCTTGTCTTTTAGTAAACAAAAACACAACTTGAAAAGTCACAAAAAACTCTGCAGCCTTACCTTCAGGGACTCCTCCAGCAGTGCTCTGTGCATTGCAGCCACACATTCAAAGTGATGCAAGGTGTCTGTGCACACTCTATCAAGTGTGCTTTGTGCCTTGATCGTTTTATCTCTGCTTTTGTAGATGCTGTTGCTGCAGGTGCCATTGGCTTCTTGTTTGCAGATGAAGGTGGAGGCGGTGTAGAGCAGGAGGAAGCAGCAACTGGCTTGGATGTTCTCCTCCACAGAGTCCACTATGGCTGCAGGAGCAAATGCAGAGACAGTTTACTTGCCTAAAGTTGTTAATAAAGATGCTTCGTATTAAAATTTCCAGTGAACACCCTGGCCACTTTAACAGTTGAAAAACGTAGGTAAAATCCGGTCTAACGTTTTGTTAGCTGTGGGCAGATGAACCTGTGGGGTTCTTACACTGGCCAGGCAGGCCGTCACGACCCTCTATGAAGAGCTTGTAGCCACAAGACTCCTCCAACACTCGAGGCAGTGTGTGCAAAGCAAACTTCTCGACTTCATCCCCAACAGCCCGCGGCTGTGAATAGGCCACATAGGCATCGTACAGCTTTCCATCCAAATCTGCAGAACAGGAGAGATTATTAGGCATTGTGCAGGCGGTGATGCCGTCCAGACAGAGACTTGACCTGAGAGCCAGACAGCAGTTTCATTTAGAACTGCAAACAGGCTAGTTGTTTTATTCATACATCCATTTTCTTAAGCCGCTGTATCCCTTTTGCTGGCTGGAGCCTGTTCCTGTTGGGCTAAGGCAGCAGGTTATCAGTCTATCGTGGAGCCAAGATGTTTAATGTATTTTTTTCAGAATTGTTTGTGCTGGAATTGAAGTTTCTTTAACACCAGCTGCCAGCTGGATGTAAATCTATGTCCAAACTAACCAACAATAACAAAATAATAAAAATAAATAATAATAAAATAATAATAAACAAAAACAATAACAAATAGATAAAAACCCGCTAAATCGTGTTTTTAGCGTGTTCTTGTAGTATCTTTCCCTTGATGGTGGACATTTATAAAGAAAATTAAGCTTAAATTGCATTTTTTGAGTATTTCTTTATTCAAATTGTTGTGAATCAGGAGCAGACAAAAAAATGCTACACGTCACTGTGACGTACAAGCTACAACTGTTCGACCACAAGCTTCCTGCTCCGCTCCGTTCTGATGCATCGCTTACAGACGACTAGATCCAGGTATGTCTTCATTTTCCTCGTCTGAGCTGACATCTGGCTCAAAACAGTACGGCTTGATAGCGGCAACATTGCTCACCATTTTTATTGCATCGGCAACGATATATCTTTTTGCTTTGATATGTGTATCTTTGCCATGAATCCTTTCAGAAAATGTCATCCTGCTTGAGAGTGATGCAGATGTGTTTCTTTCTTTCCAGTGAGACTACTATAATCCCATCATTTTTTTTGTGAAAAGTGTCAATTTCATCCAAAAGGGGAAACAGAGAAATCCCTTTACCTGTTTGAACCATTCTGTTAAAAAGACCGTTAATATTTGTGCTTTTTATTTTAACTTTGAATATTTTAAATGTCAAAATCAACCATATATTCAAGACCATAGTTCCATTTTTAAACATGTTTAAATCTCCTTGGTTTCTATTTGTGGTCCCTGAGTTTATGTTGACATCTAGACTTTCTCTGGATTTTTTTTTTTTTTACTTTTTATTTTAATCAAACTTTCTGATATGTAGCTTTTTACTTGATGACATTTCACCTAACAATAAAGACAATTTTTCTTGCTGCTGTTGTGACACGTGGTTAAGATTGAGGAAGATGGGGAGGATTGTTTGAGGTGGTACATTTTCAGAAAGCAGCCCTGACCTGTTGCCTGAGTGTATGTTTTTTTCACGTTATTGCATAATCACCAAAACTGCTTTAAAGATTTACCTTTATCAGAGTACAGGGCGCTGAAAGTTTCTCTGAACCACAGCACAATGCTGATCTTAAAAGTGTAGTAGATTGTGACACTCATGATGAACAGAAGTATCAGACTCCCAAACACACAACCAACTGGAAGGATTAAGTCTGGTTCTGTAGGAGAAAAAGGAAAAAGAAAGTTAATATAGCGTTTGTAAGAACTGGAACAGTAAAGACTTAAATGAAACTCTTAAAAGCTGAATGAAGTGATATGGCAATGTTGGAAAAAAACTCTGTTTTTGAGAATTGAATTAACTGCAACAATCTCAAGAATCAAACAAAGACCGAAAAAGAATCTAAAATGTTCGCCTGCAGTCTTATCTCGATTATTTCCTTCAGTTCCTGGGAACTAAAAACTCTAATTTGATTCTCAGAAACAAAAGTTCTGGTTCCAGCTGATAGAATGACAGCAGCAACTCAAATACTGGTTAAAACCGAGGTCTGCAGAAGAGCATCTCTGAACGCACAACACATCCAACCTAGAGGCAGATGGACTACAGCAGTAGAACAACACGCCGGGTGTCACTCCTGTCAGCAAAGAACAGAAAACTGAGGCTACAATTCACACACACAAAAAAAATAAGCAATAGAAGAAAATAAAGTGAATTTGTGTCACCTTTAGTTCAGACTAAAAGGATCATTCATTCCTTTCATCCCTGAAAATGGTCGACCTTGTTCCATAGAAACAGTCTGAAACTCCACTCAGTTACTACAAGGGAAGGAGGAACCAAAAATTTTCTCAGGAGGAAAAAGAAAACTCCTCCAAAACTCAACTGAATTTTGGGGTGAGAGTCATTCTGTAGGCTGTAAATAATCATATTTCCCATGATTTGCCATTTTGAGCCAAATTTCTCCTCTGTGATGCGGTAAAAAAAAGGCGACTCAAACACACACACAACAAGCAAGAAAACAATGACAGAATACCAGACGTACCGACTGGAATCAAAGTGAAATACGCTGGTGGTTGGACTCTGGAGCTCATCACCAGACAAGTGTAGTTGATGTTGAAATCCTCTGCCATCAGTTTAGAGAAAGTCAGCAGTCTTTCAACCAAAAACCCTGCAGGAGCTTCATGTTTCCTAGAACAACCCCCCCAAAAAAAGTAAGTTTATCAAAAAAAGATCAACGAAAAAGTTAAAAGAAAAAGATAAGCTAGCAACCTTAATGTTTTTTCTGACATGTGGATGCGCTCAGAAGCTTTGTTGCTGGCTTTGAGCTCCCGGACAAACCAAATTGGATCTACCGATTGTCTGTTTGCCGGCACAAACACGAGGCACTTTTTGGTGAAACTGGACCCTAAATGATGAAAAAAGCAAACTGTTAATAAATACATAAAAATAATCCATCTGCTTTCACACTAAACAGCTAAAACTGAGGCCCAAAATAAATATTTGAAAAGAAATCCTTCGAAAACCAAAGTTTACAGTAAAAGGTTCAGTTAAATCATAATTTAATGAAGACTTCACAGTTTAAAAGTATTTTAATATTAATTTGTTAAAAGGAGAAAAAACTGAGTTAGAAAGAAGAAGTCACAGAGTAAATGTGCGTTCTCACCCTCCTTTGCTTTGATGGTTTCATTATGTGGCTCCAGTATATGAGGAACAGAATACTCCTCGTCTGGTTAGGGCAAGACAACAAAATAACGCATCAATTAGGAGGAAATAAATACTCAAAATACAAAGTATGCAATGAGTATTTGCATGTTTGAAAAAAAAATGTACGTTTTGAAGCATTTACTTTGTCAACCTGCTGTGAATTCAATGCTTTGACTTTTTAAAGATCTCTGAATTTATGAACTGCTGACGCGTTATTTTTGCATTTTATGCTCATTGTCTTTTCACTGCAAAGCCTACCTAGAAATTAGTCAAATATTCTGTCAATGTGAAAAAAATCCATTAAAAATAACAAATGAATGAGCCATTAAGATAAAATAAAATAGTCAAACCAAGAACTCTTATTTAGACATATTTTCTTAAACTAAATAACTTCCTTCATAGGTTTTTCTTGCTAGAGAGAAAACAAGGATGTTTTTTTCGTAAACAGGGTCTTTTTATGTTCATAAGATTCAGTTTTTGCATTATTTTAGCCTGCTTGTGTCTCCATATTGAAGATTTTCATCTTTTAGCAGCTCGTCTGTCACTCCAGGACCAGCAAAGATTTGGTTTCAAACAAAACAAGGTCAACAAAGATCTAACAGGGTCTGATCTGTATGAAACCAAACAGGTAACATATGCAAAAATGTGCTTTTAACATGTTTTTGGGAGATCCGGAACCTTATAAGTTTTTTTTTCCTGTTTCAATTTGTGCATTCCAGCATTTTCAAGCAAATGTACAAACCTTTAACTGTTGCATTAATGGTCTCTGACACGGACCCATTAACACAACCTAGAGTGAACGTCAGGACGCAGGTGTAAAGGCCGCTGTGGTTGAAATCCACCTCGTCAATGTTCAGTTTGGTGCTGTCCCTGTATTGGTACTTCTCTGTTTCGTCAGATATGTGGTCACAGTCCTACAGTCGAAAAAGATAAACAATTTGTTGTTGTTTTTTTTAAAATTATTGTTCTTGACTATTGACATGATTTGATTTTTCTTAAATGTGATTAGACTAATTGCTAAGTTTATACTCCACTGTGTCCCTATTTTTTAGTACGCTCACTTCTGAAATACAAAGCAGACAATAGTCCAACTGTATGATTAACCAGAAGTGCATGGATATTATTTATGGATATAAAAAAACCTAAAAGAAACGATTAAGGGAAGAAAAAAACAGGTATTTAGCGGATCAAGTTGCCAAGTTAGAACAAAAAACTGTGCTTAATCAGAAAAGTGGTTGAAGTGAACACAAATAAAATCATTTTAATACAGTATTTAACTTTCAGGTATTTGTAAGTGGATCAATAGATGTGTTTCGTCTTTAAAAACTCACTCATGAAAATCCCTAAAAAGTCACCATTTATTCACTGAATATTTACTGTACTTATTAGATTTTAGTTCCAAGTATATATTTTCTGGCTAGACATTCATTAACTGACAGACTACGGTGCTCTTTTTAGAACAAATCAAATCAAATGAAGATGAAAATGCTTTCTGCCTCTAAAAAAGAGCTGGAATGTTATTAATATAAAGTAAATGAAAGCTTGTTGTCTAAAAATAACAGATTTTTTATTTTATTTTACCTACCTTGAACCATTTGATTGTAGAAGAAATGTTGTAGCTTTTCAGTTTTTGAATATAATCCATCAGGGGGCAGTTCAATACGTCGGCCACTCCGGCTTCAAGCTCCTGCTGAGCTTTCTGTGGTTTTCCACACTCTCCAGAAACAGGCATGTCTACCACCAGCTTGGTGGACTGTATGTAGCACCGAGAAGGAGTTCTGTGCACGAAAATACAGTTTTGGTTCTTTTCAATTCCATAAAACAACAAAAAACAAAAGCTCTTACACAAGTTCTTCTGACATGGAACAGAAAGAAGAAAACTTAGTTTTCTGCTCATTTTATTTACTAAAAAGAAAGCAAAGAACAACAAGGTACTTTATCAAAACATACATACCGTATCTGCAATATGACATAAATCTATATTTTTGATTCACATTAAACATTCAATTTAGAATAACCTAGACATGGGCAAGTTTGTATATTATTTCTAAAATTGGGTATCTGGAATGAAGCAACACACTTTATTGATTGTATTTTTGTAGCAAATATTTGATCGTTTTTGAAGGTGATCTGGTTTCTATAATTTATTGTTTTGTATTAGGGGAGGGCAAAGTACAGCCTGGGGACCATATTTAATCTGGCCCGCCAAACTAGAATAAGTCATACTGATGATGCTTATTAATGTTTTATTTTCCTTGTAATTCTGGTGTCTCCCCATAGATGATTCACCACAAATTCATTGACCTTAGTCGAGGATGTTCATGTGTGTTTTATGATTTGGAAAGTCTTTTTCTGATAATTCCAACATCCCATGAACTCAGCATTTCCTTGAAGGAAACCCATTGATTCATTTGGGACTAAAATAAAAACAAAAGCCACCATTTTTAAATCAAATCTCCAAAATGTTCTGTTTTAAAATGAATGAGTTTTCAATCCAAACTAAAGCATGTCTTTGTTCAGGTTCCACATTATTTCTTTCTCTTATGAGGTGGATTACCAAACTACTCCACGTGTCAGCTCCTGGTCCGGCACTTTTGTCAAGTTTTAGAACCCTTTTTTGGCCCACGATCAAAAAAGTTTCACCATCCCTGTTTTGGATTGTTCCTTAAATTAAATTCAATTTTTTTCTTAATTTTTGTTCTGAATTTTGACAATAAGAAAATCTTGCGTCCTTTTAGACAATCCATCTTCTTCCGCTCATCAGGGACCAGGTTGTGGGGGCAGCAAAGTACCAAGACACTTTGATCAAGTACATCTTTCAATTCTTGATTTACTGCAAAATGGATTGGGCCTGAAAGAGTCATGTTTTAGACACTGGATTCTCACCTCAGTATGGTGACATATTCCCCGTCATCCTCCAGTGTTATATTAAGAAACCACATGGTCTCCTTCAGAACAAAGACTTTGTGAGTCCGGTTGCTCATCTCTTGTCCTGTTTTCAGGTTGTACCATGTGATGTTGTACGGCACAGTTCTGTAGTCGAACACGTCCGGAGACACCAGGGTGCTGTTCAGCATGGCCACATCTCCAGGAACAGAGAAAACCCGCTCAAACTGCAGCTTGTAGTTGGTGCAGTTATCTGTAACGCACACAGGATGAGTGAGTGAGTGCCGAACCACAGAACCGATCCTGGAACCACTGATTATGGACCTTATCACACTTTGGTCCAAAAAAACCCAGATAGAGCACATCCATATGTTTATGCTCCAACTGTCTGAGGCTAAAAAACAGTTTTATTAAATATCCTGCTTTCTTTCTGTCACATATTCTTATGTCAAAAGTAAACGCTTTTCAATTGTTTGTGAAGAGTTACTGGTCTGTTAATTGAACATTTCAAAATATTCTCTAATATGTGTATTCCCTTTCATTAGGTCTCTGTCCCACAGTTATTCCAATTACGTTTTCTTCTTAATTATCTAGAAATTATTAGATATTTAGCTTGAAAGGAAAAATCTGACCTAAAAAAAACAAACATGCAGTTTTTGATTTGTCCACAAGAGGACACTCAGACTCCTTGATAAATCTATACTTGCACCATCATAAAACTAAAGGTAGATTGTAAATAAACAAGGTTAAGCTCACTCTGGGGGATCTCTGCATATGTCCATGTTGTCCACAGTAGAACCAGGAGTCTTGAAAATGTCAAACGTTGGTTCATGGCCTGAAAAAAAGCACAAACACATGGAAGTTTTACCAACAAATGCAGTTATGTTACAATGTTCAGAAGGAGATGGCAAACTTGTGGTTCTTTTATTTTCAGGTAAACAGGCTTTTTCGGCGCATCAAAATCCAACATAAACACAGCATTTTATTTTCTTGTTAATCTTTCATCTTTAAATATTCACTTTTTATTCCTTGAGATTAAAATCTAAAAAGTCCAAATATTTAACTTAGTGAAAGTACTTTAGACATAGAAAGAGGAACGAAGCTCCTCATCACTAAAATCAAATCTGTCCTGATAATTCTAAAAGTATTTATTATACTTGTTTGGTTTTTATTGAGAATTACAGGTTTTCCTATTTCAAAAGTCACAGGGTTTTTGGCTAAAGCGATTGTTCTCCAGTTGTCATCATTGGAGTGTCGTATAAGCATATTTTCCTTAATAGTTTCCCTAAATATGGACACTTGTTAATTGTGAATATCTGCTGCTATACATGCAGAAAAGGGAAGAAGAAGAAGTCAATCTGCGGTGAGAACTGCCATGTTGTTGGTTTAGAGACTGGAGGAAGAGCTGAAGATTTCAAGATTCTTTTTGGGAGGGACAATGATGAAAAGAATCAGGAAGGAGTACTTCAGAGGAAGGGCTCCCGTCAGATGTTATGGAGATCAATGCAGACATGCAAACTGAGAAGGTGTAGAGGAACGACAGTTATGTCTGGAAAAGGATACGGAGGTTGGAGCTACTGGGAAAGTAAGGAGGATCACATGTCATGAAGGAGGTCCTGAGGGTGGTTGGTGTGAAAGAGGAGGATGCAGATGTTAGTTTTTCTTTGGTCACAAATAAAAAAAATAGAAATCACAGATGCTATTGGGTTTCATTTATGCCCAAAATGTGTTTTTGTGTGCATTGTATCTTTAGTTCATTGTCTTTGTCTATGGTCTACTGTCTACTGTATAAAACAAGTTTCTTGAACATTTGTTCAGGCCTACTAAGCAGCATTTTATGTGTCCATGCTTCTTTGATGATTCCATTGTATTTGCTTTGACACTACAGTTATCAAGGATGAGCTCTCTCATCCGTCTCTACCTGAACTATTTGCATAGTGGATGTTTCATGCCCAGTTGTTCATGTCGTTATATGTCGTTATGATTGAATGACAACGAATGAAACTGTTCTTGCATGTTTTACCAATTCTCGCTTCTGTTTTGGAATCAGTTGCAGGGTTTGGTTGAGTTTGCATTGTTAGTTGTAATAACAACAATGCAACTTCTGCCGCTTCATGATGTCATCAATAGTCGCCGCTCATCCATGTTAGTGCGTAGCTGTCAACGCTTGGAAAAAAACGGGACAACATCTGTTTAATAATGTCAAAAAGTCACGCAAAAACAAAAACTCATGACTTAAATTTAAATGTAAACTTCTGTGCATCAGAACACGCCCACATGAAGAAATACGTTTCTCATCTGTGGCACAGTGTGATGCAGATCACCTTCCTGGTGGAGGGATACAACCTCCCTAAGACCCTACGCCTTCCCCTTGAAAAATCTATTTTGTAGACCACTATGGCTTCAAATGCCCCAGCAGTTGGAGGGGTAGGGAAAGAATTCAGATCGGCCTGGGTCTCCCTGTGACAGTCCCCAGTCCAGAGAAAATACAGGGTTGAGTCAGGAAAGGCATCCAGTGCAAATATCTTTGCCAAATCACCTGTGTGAATCAGTGACTCCTGAAGGGATGACAACAACAACTACTGTTTTTGCTATAAAATGATGTGACAGTGCAGAAGGCGTCTGTGTGTACTGACAACAAATGCTGCACCTCTTTTACACAGCTTTACCTGCCTCTGGAGGCCTGAAAGGATCAGCCTGTTCCGCTAAACACAGCAAGGTGACAAAACGCATGCAAGAGGAAAGTAAGCGTGAAAACAGACTGTAAATTTTGTTTCAATATGACCGGCAGCTCTTCTAGATTCATAAAGTGTTTCCTGGTTTCATGTAACTGCCCTCAAACGGGGCTTCATGCTCTGACAAGTTTTTATTGTAGTTCCACAAGTTTAGTTTAGTTTGCTTGTTATTTTCCAAGCAGAAATCTGGATTTCTTTTCATTTAAAAGTCTATTTTTTTCCTCCAACACTTTAGGGTGTGACTTACTAACAACATGGAAATATTACTCAAGTTTAAAATAGAAATAAATAAAATAAATCTAAAAAACTAACGGTAAGTTATGACTCACAAATTCCTTTAAGTAGAATGTCATGAGTTTTTTTCCGTCTCAGGTTTGGTTGAGACAACTTTTTAACATGGTGTAACTTTATTTTATTTTTATGAACAATTAGCCCTTTTTATTCAATACAGCAATAATTCAAATGAGCATCAGATCCTGCTGGTGCATCTTCTCCCTTCTGAGGTGCATGTGTGATGCGGGTGGGAAAGTCACAGATGGAAACTTTTGCAAGTCAGCGGCAAAACGGATGTAGAGAGCCTCAAATGTGCAGCAAAAAAAAACATAAACCACAAAGGGCACTGTGAATTTGACAAAAACAAATGTGCTTCTGAGAACAAACTGTTTTAAGGGCTTCAGCAAAGTGAAAGTTTCCTTTTTTTTGCCTCATGAAACTTTCCAACATAGTTACCTTATTCATTCCAAGTTAAAGTTACCTTTGATTTAAGTTCATAAAATACTGAATGTAAACATTGTCTCTTATTTGCTGAACCACAGGAAGAATGTTTTATAAGGGAAAGTTCTTTAGTAGAATAGGTTTAACTGAAAATTTTCAAATCTGTTGTTCTCTGGGTTAATTTATTCCTTTTCTTCGTGACTGAATGTGTTTGCTCTTTATCTGAAGTCTTGTAAGAATTTGTTGACACACCAGTTAAAAGAAACTTGAAATATCTCATCTTTTACGTCCCTAATTTTGGAACTTTGCATTGATTATCCCACTCATCATCCAAGTTCATTATTATGTTTTTGAGACTATTCTCTGACTTCAATGTGTTTGTTTTTTGTTTTGACTAACTCTCACTTTATTTACTCCTCCAGTGTATTTCTTTTTGTCTTATTTTGAAAAACTGTTGGAAATGTCTTCTGCTGGCCTTTGCAAATTTGAATTCTTTTGACTTTTCTTTAATAGTTGAGAAAAAACGTTGTCATTTTCTAAAATCTCTAATTAGTGCTACGATAGTGAAGAGGTTGTTGGTTTGACTGTAACACATTTCTAACCAAGAACCAAATCAAAACCACATGACTCATTGTGGATCCTCTGAACACCTTGGTTTTGGAGGCCAAACTAGTAAATGTAAAAGTTATACATTTTCTTATGATCAAGTTAAGAAGAAAAAATAATAATTTAAAGTGAACTATAGGGTGGTATTAATCTGAAACTTTTAATCTTGTATCCTATTTATACATTTGCATTTCTTTTCGACGCTGCTGCAAATTGCAATTTAGCATTTTTAAATCACAGCCTTTTTTTTCAGACTATAAGTCGTTTCGGAGTATAAGTTGCAGGAGCTAACTAAGGCATAATAAAAAAGGAAAATCATAAATAAGTCACAATGGAATCTAAGTCACATTTTGGGAGAAATCAATTTAATACGATACGGAAACAAAGTCTGAAATTTTATCTTGCAAGATAAATCATAATAACGGAATAGATAACACTAATAGACTGAATGTAGGCATTTTTTACAACATTAACACCATACCTGCGTTTAGATGAACCCACATAATCAAATGAAAAGCTTGATCAGAATAAAAAGGCTCCTTGTAAACAAGTCATACAGAATATTCGGATCCGATCAGTCTCATTTGGATCAAAATTTCCTTCTGCTTGAGATGGGTGGGTTTTGCCGTATGTTGATCCAATTGTTATGCATACAAACACTTATTCTGATTGTGAGTCATTTGTACTAGCTTTTATCAGACGGCATGTCCTCCAGAGGAGGTTTCACAGTGGTCTTCAGTGTGCACAGGGATTCTGGTGTGTACAAAAACATGAAAAACTAGAGGAAACATTCCAGCCACCGCGCCACCACCAAATGTGCAAGGGCGTGACAGACCGATGTCAAGTTGTCAAATTTGCAGAAAAACTGGCACCTAGGTCGCCGCGCAGCAGCCTTTTGGCATATGTGACCACAGCTTTAGCTTTGTGAAACAGAGGAGGAATCAATCAAGCAATTACTCAGATTATAAATAGCATAAAGAACATCCTAACAAGTCATTCAAATTCTTTACATCACTTCAAATCAAAAATTGAATTGAATTCTTCATCCTTTTTTTCTAAATTGCATATAAGTCACTTCTGAGTATATAGTATACTCCCAGCCAAATTATGCAAAAAGAAAAAAAAACAGACTTATGTATTTTTTAAATAGTAATTGTAAAATCTATTTTTTGAGTCTTTTTTTCAGTTCATAATAAACTCAAAGCTCTCAAACCCAAACAATACATGCAAAGCAGTCATTCAAGTAATTTTTGGGTTCAAATGGTTTCTGTTAATTTTGAAGCTGCTCAAATCTCCAGATTGTTTCTGAAACCCGTCCTGTGTGTTGATTGGAGCATACAGGCTCAGTACAGTACTAAAGAACGTGCCGTCTTTGTGGTTACAACAGCAGACTTTTGTAGAGCAACAAAGTTCAATCGAGTGGTGGGCTGTTGAAGGCATCTAAGATCTTTATATTCATGGCTTATGCGGCTACGCAGCACTGTAGCTGAACTTTCTTATTCAAATAAACCCAACAAAGCAAAGCATGTTTACTCACCTTTAAGAAGGAAACACTGAAGCAGAAACAGGCGGAAGGATGAGAGGGTTTTCTCAGCACCACAGAGCGTTGATAGGAAACTCATCACTGACTGAGGTCTAGAGTCAGCAGCCTGCAGCTCAACTATTTATACGCCGACTCACATCCACGTAGTAACGAGAACAAAACTGCTGATCAGATACTTGTTTTTAATATATTTAATAGGGACGAATACAAAAAAACTCTAGATCATTGCATTAAAACAATCTGATGTCTGGATTCCAGTGTTCATAGCAATGGCTAATGCACAACACTGTCAGTAAAAGAGCTTTTACAGTAATAAAAAATCAATGGTGAAAAAAGAGAATGCCAGGAATTAAAAAAAATAAATTTTAAAAATGCTTCACTGGAACACAGGACAGTTTATGCAAAGTGGGTTCACTGCTGAACCAAGCTTTTCTTTGTTTTTTTTTATGTGGATAGTTGTGATTAACATTTTAAATCACATCTATTTAAATGAATCTTGTTCTGCTGTTCTGTCAGACCTCAGCAGCTGTCGCCATTTAGGATTTCTCTTCCCTTCTCATCGGTCTCCATTATCCTCACCTGGTCTGAGCTGCTTATTCGTCTGAATAATTCTATGCCAATACATGGAAAATGTGTTAAAAGTGTTAAATGCTGGGCAGGATGAAGAGTGGGAGGAAGAAAGGAGGGGAAGGTGGTTATATGGAGGATGGTAGATGTGTATAAGATTATATAGATATAGATGTAGATATATGGTGTATAAGATTAGGAACAGTTGGGAAGATGATGTAATATCCAGACTTAGATTGGGAGATACTCTTCTGAACCAACAGCTTTTCAAGATAAGGAAAACCTGCAAGTGGGAATTTTATGGTGATGCCAATAAAACATGTAATAACAAGGATGCAGGACAAAGGAAAATATATTTTTAAAATATTGGAAAACTGAAGATAAGCTGTAATATACATGGTGTGCTCAGTGAATAAGCCTTAATTATTTCATGTCCTGTTGCTCGCCTTTCTTGCGTTTTTTGCTATGGTTTAAATGTAGACGTTCAAGTGGTCTGACCTTCACTTTTGGATCTGGATCTTTGTTGGATTTCCCTTGTACGCTTGAAGGAATCATATTTGCTTCCAAGCACAGAAGTATGTGTGTGAGCTGATCTGGATTTCTACTGAGCGAGTGTCAACATGCATATGTTTTAAAGTTTTTGCAGCCAACAGGTATGTTTGTAGTTTTTGAGTGTGTGTGTGGATGAGTGTTTCTGTGGACAAACTCAGCCTTTTTAATAAACATCTACACGTGAAACCTTAAGCAACTTGTTGCCTCTTTAAGTTTGCAATCCTATCCGTTCCTGTGTGTTTCTGTGATTGTTCTCTAACTCCTTTACTCCCTTTTTCCTGTCTTGTACCCTTGTCCTCCATCTCGAATGTTCCGCTCATCCTCTTTCTTCCATCTTTCGTCCAAATAGAAATGCATGCAAAGATAATAAAAATAAAGTTTCGTCTCAAATACAAAAGAGGTTTATACAAATATACCTTTTGTGTCTAAAGCTACACAGCCTCCTATTGTAACAGTAAAATCTGTCCAGCACAAGAGTTCCTCAGCTCTTATTGTTTGCTCAACTGCTGAACAGTTAAAAAAAACTATTTCCCTTTCCCTGTCATCTTGATTACTCTTCTTCCTGCCCTGCTTTCTTTGGGGATTCATTTAATGCTGCAGAGCACTTCAGCGAATAACATCTGTAATTCTCCCTCCTGCACAGCACTGTAACCTCTACAAACTGTCTAACTGCTCTACAGTCTCTGACTTCCTTTGTGCTGCCGTCTTAAATCATCACAATTGATGTGCAATCATTTCACAAACTTTTCCAAAAAGAAGTTACAAATTTGATGTTTCTGATGATTCAATAAACCCGCAAAACATATTTGCTCATGAGGCAAATGTCCTGTAAAAACAAAAGCAGTTTGGGGCCGTTGCGCTGCCTCATCTGGGCTTTCCCACAGAGTGCAGGACTTTCATGCAGGGACACTAA
Source organism: Oryzias celebensis (assembly GCA_014656515.1). Taxonomy (NCBI): domain Eukaryota; kingdom Metazoa; phylum Chordata; class Actinopteri; order Beloniformes; family Adrianichthyidae; genus Oryzias; species Oryzias celebensis. The sequence continues at coordinate 11,341,158 of BNCR01000017.1, read as the reverse complement.
TCAACACCTTTTTTACTCAGATTCTGTTTCAAACTTAATACCACAATCATAAAACACTATGCAGAGAAGATAAGAAAAAAAAAACTCCCAAGAAGACCGCAAACACACAACAATAACCCCAGGAAATGTTTTGTCCCCGTTTCTGTCATTCTAGAAATGACACACACTCTTTCTTGACAGAAGAAACACTTGAAAGTGACGAGTGATTTACTCTGTTGACAGGAAAAAATCTCACAATCTCCAAGTGCTAAATAGCATTTAATACTTTTAGCGCATTATTAATTAATTAGTCATTTTGATCACTGTGCTGTTCATTTATACTCATCATGACAAATTCCAATTTTTAGTTTTAGATTGTGTTTCCTCAAGATAAACTGTACTTAATTAATCAAAGGATATTTAATTCAAACGTCTTGACAGATCTTCTTTAAACACTTACGTGTTGACAGGGCTGAAGTGACGAAATTGAACAGTTTCCCAAAAAAGGTTAGGACTGTATGCAAGATAGTAGGAAGACTTGAAATGGTAAAACTGTAAATCAGTGTGGAGCAACATGGTGCAGCCCAGAGGAGAGCCTACAGGTGAGCGGCTGGTCTGTACTGGACTGTGCCAAAGTGGCACCTGAGTGTTTAGAACTGTCCCTGTTCTGTGAGGTAAGATAGCTGTCTATAAGAGACGTTCTCTTATTAACATCTCTCTTTTTTTTGCCACCACTTCCTGGTCATTGTTTACATTGTACAGATGCTCCGCTGTTGTTGCCTGGCCAAAAAAAACAAACCAAAAAAAAATGGCTGTAAAAATCTTTGTAAATATCTTTGACAGTTTGGTAACGGGAGAAATTTAAACAGCCATGTAAACTGTAAAACCTAATGTTTCTGAAAAAGTTGTGAACAAAGTATTAATTTGTCTTTATGAAAACGTTCCTTATTGACAACTATCTTACCCTAAACTGTCCACACTAAAAAATCATATTTACCATCCGTGCCCTGAAACAGTTACGCGTGCTGGTACAGCAGTGTTAACCACTGCTGCAAACTGGGAGACACACCATAGCTTGTCCACGTCTTCAACATGCCCCCATTTATGTTTGTGGCTTATTCACATCAAGTCCAGCAGAAACCAAACCCCTTATGGTCATGATGTTTGTAGGTTTTTGTGAATGAATGATCTCAGGGTTTATGGTTTGCCAAAATATAGGACTCAAGGTTCAAAACCCTTAGCATGGGGCACCATTGATAAGACAACACACTCAAGTTTCATTTCATGCTTTTTTTGTTATATTTTGTAGCATTGTGCACCAGTGTTGGTGTGTTAGGTGTTTATCTGCTTAAATTCAGCTGTTTCATCCTCAGTATTTCCCATGAAGTCTGGTTTTTGCTCTTTTCTAGTTATTAGTATTTTTCTTCAGTCCTGTGTCCCGTATGTACTATTTGTTTAAATTTAAAGGTGTGCCATACTTCACACCAATCCTGTTTTAAATTAAGATGTTTAAATATATTAGTCTTAACTGAAGTGATGACATTTGTTTTCCTACTGTTGATTTATTATAGACATTTCAACTGTTTCTAGAAGACGGAATAATTATATTTTAGCACTTTGGAAATATTAGATTGAATACAAATTGCAACACATCTTTGGGCTGAACAAGGTAGGATCTGAGACAAATAGGGAGAAAACAACAAACTTTTCAGGAAAAATAGGCCTTGTTTCCATTGAGCTGTTCGGTAAAGAGTGGTACGGCACCAGTTATTCTGACGAGTGTTTCCACTCAGTCATGTCTCGCTTTCCCTGAGCGGTTTGTGTTCACGGCGAATGCTTGTTTGCGTCCTTGTAGTGCAACGACTAGAAAAGCAACAACAATGGAGGTCATCCAGCAGCTCGTCTTTTTATTGCTTTACTTTTGGTACATTGTGTATAACAGTTATTTTTAAGACAGTTGTGGGCGGCTAAGAGGAATCCTGCCTTCAAGAGGAAAAAAAGTGACCCTTATGAGCGCTATATTGGCGTTCTCTAGAAGTCGACATCTCTTTCTGCCAATCAACGGGTGGCTACAGCAACTCGGTCACAACCGTTCCGCTCCACTTTTAAATGGACCTACAGCCAATGGGGGCCCCCGAGAGGTACGGTTCTGTTCTGTTGAATGGGTCCATTTAACACGCACAAATACCAGACTGGACCGTACCGGACCGCTAAGTGGAAATGACGCTACTGTCACCTTCTGCAGCTACAGAGATAGACTAGCTGAAGGTTCAGTCAAACGGCCGATCACTGTTACTCTGCTTTGCTTTTGTGGGTTCTAAATAAAATTAGGTAAAATCAAATGAATATACTGTTTTTTCTGGAAATCAAAAAATTGTTGGTCTACTGTTCTATGATTACTTTTTTGATGTGGGTTTTCAGCGTTTCTTTGGTTAAAAAAAAAGTAGTGAATTTCTTGTTGAAAACAGAACAGAGCAGCAGTGGAGACATCGGCAGGCTGACGCCAGGTTCACACTGGACACGTGACGGAGTGCGCGCGGTATCTGCTTTCACTTGCAAATCACACCAGACGCATATTTTTTCACATCGGTCAACATGTGCTCTGCTAGAGCTTATTTTTCTTCTTCTTTTTTTGCCATCATGGACCCTTGATTTCATGCAGAACTTGTGAGACACCATTTGATTTAAACAATAGATTATACTTACTTGCTGATGCTACAGCCTCCCAACAATTGTCTTTTTCAAAGTTGTCCTTATAAAACATGTGCTGGGGATAGTCCAACTCCCTGTACTTCTCCAGTCTCTCCACATGTCACTGTTCTAAATCAAACTTCTAATAACCTGTGGCACCTTGTGTCACCTTGCTGCAGTAAAGTATGTAGAATTAAAGCATGATAATGTCATTCTGGTTTCATGCTTTTACATTCCAGTCTTAATTTTAATTTCAACTGACTTGCTGTGAGTGAGTGTATCATACGTGAAGCTTCAACTGTAGCTTTTGTTCTTTTTTTGAAGTGAAATCTGCATCTGGGCTGTTCTTATCTGAGTTTCTGTGAAAGCAAGTAGATGAACCTTTGAACTTTTTGATACCTGTTTCAGAACATGCTGTTAGTGGTGTAGCGGTTAACAATAACACCTCACGGCGAGAAGGCCCTAGTTTGACACCTAGCTGGAACCTTTCTGCATAGAGTTTGCATGCACTCCTTGTGCATGCGCAGGTTTTCTCTGGGCCCTCCAGCTTCCTTGTGCAGTCCAAAACATCCTTCATCAATGAACAGATGATTTTGTATACTACACACACACACACACACACATATATATATATGTATATATATATTTATATATAGTGAACTTAAAATGTTCCAATTTAGTCTGAAGAAGTATTCAGTTGGTTTGCGTTCTACACCACACTACACTCATACTTAAGTATACTTATTAAAATAAACTATGTGTGTACCACTTTTTGCGTTACCCAACAGTAGTTGGGATAGGCACCAGCAACCCTGTGACCTGGAAAGGGCTTATATGGGTTTGAAAATAGATGTGATGAAGTTTCCGAGCAGTCATCTTACTAAGCTACTAGCTGAACTCTGCTATGGGGATTCCTTCAGATTTATTATGACTTCTAGTGGCTTCACAGAGAAGCTAGCAGAGATGGAAATACCTTTACTTTGCAAATTTAAATGGTGTTTGCCCCTGCAACAGACTAGCAATCTGTTCGGGATGTAGCTGCCTTCGGCCAACAGAGGCCGGGTCGACTTTATAGAAGGCCTGTGACCCTGAGGAGGATTCAACGGGTTAAGAAGATGAATGGAAATTGGGTTTTGTTCCCCAAATTTTATAATTCATTGTAAATACTGTAGATTTTAGAGAGTGGTAGCAAGTTATTTTATGCTTTCTGGTGCTGTGTGATTTTCTCTGTGCTGCAGGAGAACTCAAATGTGTCAAACTGACCAACAAACACAAGATATTTTCAGTTTATTCACAGAAATTGAAATTGCTTTCATGTAGCGAGAATTTGCTTTCAGACATTTTCACATTTCTCAAATGTTGCAACTTAACATCAACAGTACATGAATGACACACTATTTAATGAAATATTCACAGTCCTTATAATCTTTGTACACATTTGTTTTACAGTTTTTACATTTCTATTATGAGCATGAACTTGTACCAAGAACTCCTACACATTTTCAAACTCTTGAGAGCCCAAACATTAGGATAAGTCTGTTGGTGAATCTGCTTTTCCTTCACTGGCCACTCTGGTTTCACTGCATTTTGCAAACAAAATAATAGTGCAACTTTTCTTTTTCTGTTTTTCTAACCAGAAATAAGCAGTTTTAAAGTGATAACACCAAAAGTAGCTGATTCTTTTATCGTTACATGCGTGTTCTTTGGAGGCGCACCTGCTCTATAACCTGATACTCTGCTCCTCTTCATCCCTGTGACAAATCAGTTCAAATCTGAATTGTTCTGTGCATGAGGAGTTAAACTGTAGAACGTTTTTGCAAGAATAAAACAGTTTTCATACATTCAACAAAGCGGTTTTCTCTGGATACGCCACCCTCTTGCCTCTGACAGGCATATGGTATCTTATTTCCTTCCAAAACCTGGAGGAAGGGCAGGAGGATGCTGACAACGGCGAGTCTTTTCTCAGTTCTTCATCTTTTCTCCTCATCAAAAAGATCTTCCATTTTTGTCTGGTCCTGAAATCCTTCCACAAACACACAGCTCCCTGCTTCTTTCTCAGGTGCTTCACCGACTCAGGGAAGAGAGCCAGCTGATCCGGGGAGATCTCGTCCAGCTCAACCAGAACCACCTGTGAAATAGAACTTAGCTTAGAACTAGGGATGCCACAATTCTCTTTATCAAACTGAACTGTAGCATCACTGAACCAAATCCTGGTGAACGAGCATTGAACTGCACACCAGTGCTGAATTTAAGAAAAATGTGTTATTTACTGTATTATTACACTACATCAGACTTAAACTAAAACATGTTTCTTTATTGTTACTTGCTTAGTAGCAAATTTAAGAGGATTTTTCTGAATTTTTGTTTTTTTTATTGTTTTCTAATACACAAATAGTATATTGAACCGAAAATTGCTAAAAACAAAGTTGTGGGGAAAGTGAAGTGTTGCATTCCCACTCCAAACCAAAGTGTTCTTCGTCAACCCTGTAAAGCTCACTTAAAAAATTAACACAAAAGTAAACTGTTTTGGAATTAAAATGTCTTTTAAATCCTTTGATAAAATCCGCAAAAGAAATCTGCTATATTAGCTTTTCGTATGTTATGTGTGATGATTTGGTTTATTGCTCACAACAACGTTAGTATAAGATGCAAAAAATATTAACAAGTGTTCAGGATAAAAAGCACCTTCTTTACCCACTAACTCAAGCTTTATTAGTCCACATTTTTAACTCTGTGTAACTGTATTATAAAGAATGTATTATCAACAGATTTAACATTCTGTCAATAAGCAACATTTGATAAAGTTAAGTCTAGAAAATTCTTTCCCAACAAAAACCGTTTTGAAATGAGCAGGAAAAGCCCTTTTACTGGAAGTAAGAGTGGAATAATGATGAACAATGAAGGTTTAGATCATGCTAATGGTTTTTCCCTATTAATTATGCATGTAGGGTTTACTGCCAGCTCAAAACATGACTCATCCCATTAAGGTTTCATGAGATCTGTAATGGCTTATTGATCAGCAAATCAAAGGGTGAGAGTCTTCCTTCTTTCAACACATGTCCAGGTTGTAATGCATGTAAACTTTATTATAATAAATTATGATTTTGTTTTGAACAAAGAAATGATCTGAGTACCGTGTTCAGATATTATAGTATTAGTACTGTATAAACAATCTTAAAATAAATGTGATTTACTACACTAAAGATCCAATCTAAAATAAAAATGGTGCACAATGTGCTCGCAGCAGGTCCTCAGTAAGCCTAAAATATAATAAAAAATCATGGCTGCAGGGCAAAAATGACACAATAAACTGTTTTTTTAATGTGGCTTTGCCAAAAATGACGGACAAAATAATACAAAAAAGTGATAAGAAGTTGAAATATGAAGGAATGATTTAAATCTTTAAGAACTGTCATTCAGGTTTGTAACAGTTTTATTCTGGTCTTTGAGGACGAGTGTGCTTTCTGTCAGCTTGACCTCATAAAAAAATCTAATAAAAGGGGATGGGAGGGTCACCTAATGACTTCAGCAACCAAAAACTTTGTTTTGGAGTTTGGTCTGATACTTGCTTCATAAAAAAGACTGTTTTACAGGCTTTCAGAGGAGATCAAATCAGCTGTGTGAATAACACTCCTGCCTTACCTTCAGTGATCTCTCCAGCAGTGCTCTGTGCATGGCAGCCACACATTCTAGGTGCTGCCTTGTGTCCGTGTACCCCCTGCTGTCTGAATCCATGCTGCTTTCACACATCTTGCTCTCGGCGTCGACACTTTCATCGTCGCTTTTGATGATGTTGTTATTATTGCTGGTGCTGCTTGTGTGTCTTTTGGAGATGAAGGTGGAGGCGGTGTAGAGCAGAAGGAAGCGGCGACTGGCCTGAATGTTCTCCTCCACAGAGTCCACCATGGCTGCAGGAAAGCAGAGGTAAGGTTGGAAAAAAAAAAAAAAAAAAAAAAAGAAAGGTTAGGCTGATACAGAGAAGTTTATTTGTATTCTGATCCAAAGGGTTCCTGGTTAGCAAGGACCCTGTAGCGTTTGCAATACTTCTTTCTTACTGTGCCTTTAAATGAAAATGTGGCCACCGCCACATCAAAAACTCACAAAGATTTGCACGCACCTGATGAAAATTTGTGCATAGTGAGCACACACACACACACACATGCACACACACACACAATGATGACATCATAGCGGGCACAACCATAAAAAAATAAATCTCTTATGGGGCTCAAAATTAAATATTTCATGATCCACAAAAAGAACTAAAACACGTGTCGGGGATCGAAAGGAAACTTTGAAATCATTATGGGATGGCCACAGGTGGCCATTTTGGTAGTCATTTTGTGGCAAATTATAACATCTGGAAATTTTCAAGTATTCCCAAATATAGGAAAATAATACTTTTCTTCAAGCGATCTTAACCAAAAATTCACACGTAGACCATCATTTTAAGTCTACAACCACAGCCAAAGTTATGCAGACTTTTTAATTTGGGAAGAGGCCGCCATTTTGAATAAAAAAAAAAAATCCCCTTTTGAACAAGCTACAAATTGAAACGCATCCTATGGATTTCAGTCTATCTCTCCTAACTCCTGGAGCATCATTGGGAAGCTAATTGTGGAATTCTAAAATGGTTACAATGGAGATAAAACCAAACGAAGAGCTGCCATTTTGAAAAAAGTGTCCTGCTCATGAAGTGGGATGGGTGGCGGGGCGTTAGCGAGGAAGGCGTTGCATCTGGTGGCCATACAACACCACTATTTATGTTAAATGTACAAATCTTTGGCTTCATTTGCTATTCCACTTTTAAACTCAACAACAAAAAAAATGTTTACATTTATGGAAAAAATCAGTGGGTTTGTATCCTTACATTGTCCAGGCAGGCAGTCCCGACCTGCTATGAAGAGTTTGTAGCCACAAGCTTTTTCCAACACTTGGGGCATCGTCTGCACAGCGAATTTCTCAATTTCCTCTTTAAAGCCAAAGGCGTATTGCTGTGGGTACGCCACATAGGCATCAAACACTTTTCCATCCAAATCTGCCAAAGAGAATATCTCATTAGAGATTTGCACTTACAGGCCAGTCTGAAATAAATTCAATAAAAGAATTCTCAGCTTCTTAAATTGAACTTTTTAACAAGATAAATTACCAATGATAAATTAAGTATTTTTAAAACAGAGAGCTTCCTTTAAAACACATATAGGTAAACATGACATACAGTATCTTAGTCTTTTTTGTGTTTTGTCTGTCACCGTTTCCTGCAGAACAGCCACACAGAATTTCTTTTGTCAGAGTTTTTTTAATTCTATGTTCTTTGTTAGCTTTTCAGGTGTTAGCAAAATGCTGACACGCCTGGACAGTCTGAATGCGTATTCAGACGTGCTGTTCAGGTTTGTCTGTCATAAAGGTTTGATTGGTTTACAGTGTCAGTTATGTCATTGCTTTGTAATTATTTAGCTTTTTAAAAAAAAAAAAAAAATTACCTTTGTTTACATAGAGGACTGGAAAAGCTCTTCTGAACCAGAGCACTAAATCAACCCTGAAAATGTAGTAGACGGTAACAGTGGCGATGAAGAGAACCGTGACACCACTGAGAACACATCCGATGGGAAGTAGGATGTTTGGATCTGTAGGGATGAAGAACAGACACTCCACATCAGTCATGTATGTTGTTATTTAATTATTGTAATTCAATGAATTTATGCATTTCTGTATTTAAAAGGGTTTTTTTAATATGAGCAAAACTTAGTTATAATTCTCCTGTGATCATCGTAAAGTTAGATTAAGACGTTTCTTTTGACACACCCAGCATGTAGTTTCTTTTGTCAGAAATACAGGTATTAAGTGATGGTTTTGTTGACCCAGTTACTCTTCTTTAGTAGTTCACACATGTGGCTCTAACACTAGCATACGTTCACTTCACAAGAAGTTTCACCCTAAAACCTGTAAAAATAAAAAGATCCCAGCAAGCTCTCGTTTTGAACATTAGTAAAAATATGGAAGCAAAAGGTTGCCTTCAGTGTTATATTCTGATTTTTCTGTGGCTGAGAAAAATAGGGGCTTTTGCAGACTTAGTTTAAGGTGTTTGGCTAACACCTCAGAGAGGCTAAAATGAGATTTAAAGCGTGGAAAGTCTTAGGCTGCAATCTGTTGAAAATATACTCATGTTATGATAGTTTTACCAAACATGTAAAGATTTTTTTAGAATAATGTGGAAGAAAAACAATAAAGTGTGTATTTAATAATCAAAGCCAACAGGAATGTTACCAGCTGTTTTTCCATCATTAACATTTGCACTTATTTTATTTTTATTTTTTGATTATCTAATTTTCTAAATTCTAACAATGTGATTCGGTTTCATTTGAACACAAACACACAGATATTATAATATTGTTTTTTTTACCTGCTGGGACCAAAGTAAAAGAGGCTTCTGGATTGCCTCTGAAACTGTGCGCTCTGCAAGTGTAGTTGATCTTAAAATCTTCATCTCTTAATTCAGTGAAAGAGAGCTGTGTCTCAAACCAAAGCCCTTTGGGATCATCTTGGGTCCAGATGCTGTTGACAGCAAAATGAACTAAAGATTAGATAAATGTCAGAGCCCCTATTGCAGTGAACATTTGCAGACAAAAAGCAAAAAAGGTGAAGGAGCTGACCGCTGTTTGGATGTGTAGATGCGCTCGGAGGGTTGTGTATTGAAAACGTATTCGCCATCTGCCAACCAATTCACGTCGACAAAGGACATCCCAGAACCTGGCACAAACACCAGGCACTTTTTGGTAAAACTGGACCCTAAAAACACAGAACAAAAACATGAAACAGAACTTTACAAATCACCATTTTGTTAAATTTAAAATATTAAAAAGAAAAATAAATAAATAAACACACACACAAGTTGGAAAGTATGTTTATGGTTGTTTATATGTTAAGGAGAAACACTGTTGATGATATAACAATAAACAATTACTTTTGCTCTATGTTAAGATGTTTTGCTACTGTAATTTAACTGTAATATCAATTTTCAGCTTTGTTGTTTGAGAAAATGCAATACACTCTGAAGTTTTTGTTTTGTTTTTTTGGTAATTTTTAGGAAATCTGTTCACCACCTTTCTTTGCTTTGATGATTTCATTTGCTGGTTGGTGCACTTGAGGACAAAAAGAGGTATCATCTGGAACGACAAAAATAATAAATATAAAATCAGATACAGCACATCTTTAGAAAATGTCCTGTTCCCTTGCAGGTCCATGAATAACATAATGTCAAATGAAATGTCATTACATCAATTTGGTCCTGTTCATCAGCTGACCAAACACATGAAAACCTTTCTTTTTAAAGATTTTGTTTTTATAAAAAAGGTTATGTTCTGTTTGGAGCACAATAATAACTCACCTCATTGCAGAACATTACATCACCATTTGCGTCTGCTCTAAATCTCCCAATTTTTGACTTTTTTTTTTTACACTATTTTTACAATTATGATAACACTCAAATAAATATAAATATATACATTCAATACATGTAGATGTATTTATGACATCTTGTATATTATATTAGTACACTATCTTGTTAACTAGGCCATAAATATTGTAATGATGAACATTATATTGCATAAAAATATAATTACACAATTATGTATCAAACAAGATTAGCTCTATTTATAAGTACAGTTATGCATAGTTGTAAACACAGTTTTGTATGAATGTGTTTTAGATTTTAGCCAGTGTTTTTATTGCACAGTTTTGTCTTTTACAATAACAGTGTTATTGAGCATCAGCGACCAAACAATTTCTGATCCTAAAAGTTTAACCTTACTTCTCTATTTGTATTGTATTTGATACACCAATTTCTGAAACTCCCATCTCATTAGCATGATTCAAACTTTCCTTAAACCCCATAGTATGTCATTTAGTTCATGTTTTCTACCCTGTAATGCATCATCCTTCCACTGGGGGCAGTAAAAGGGCCTTTCCATTTCATTTCAAAAACACATTTGGCTTAGTTTAGATAATTTTATAGTTTGTTGTGGGAATAATTAATCAATTGTTATTTATTTTTTCTGACTATTTACTGAATTGAAATAATACAAATGTATTGATAAGTAATTCTTATTCAAAGTGTAAAACCCTGGTAAAAGTGTGTGGATCAAATTTGAGACAGTGGGTAAAGAAGGTGTTTTTTTTCCTGATCACTCGTGTCAATATTTTTTAACTTTAAACTAACTGTGTTGTGAGCAACAATTTACCAAAACCCCCCAGTATGTTATAATTGATGCTTTCTACAGTATATATCATAAAAAATGTATAAACCTTGGCAATTTTTGTTTTGTGGATTTTGTCAACGTTTTTTTTTTAAATAACATCTTTATTCAAAATAATTGAATATTTTTGTGAATTCTTTGATGTAGGGGACTTTACAGGGTTAAGGATTTATTGAGGCAAACGTTCATTGTTTGTATATTTAAAACATATTGTTGTAAAGTTATCATAGTGTGAATTTTTGGATGAAAAATTTGTTCAAGTCTCCTTCTGTAAAAGCACAGATGTGCATTTTCTTACATTTCTTTATAAAGAACGAAGTTGCTGTTGATTCATTTCATTTGTAATGCGGGACAAAGCTCCACCCACTGCGAAGCTTCAACAGCCTTGGACAAAGAGCCTGCCACTACTCAGGAGTCCCTCACCCCAGATAAATATTTATTTCTGGTCAAGGAATGACTGAGTGAGGGTAAACACGGCTGATTGTTTGTATATCTGTGGCTCCCTCATGAACTTGTGATGCATCCAGTGTGAACTTAAGTCTTTTGCTGCTGTGAAAAGCGTGACTTTCTACAATCGAATACGAAACGATGAGGGAATACCTTCTGAGTATCCAAACCCTTTTTTGGTGATTCTCTCTGATTGACAGCAGTGCTGCATTCCACTGTAACAAGATTTATGCTGGAAGGCACGAAAAAGTTCAAACCTATGACAGGGGCTACAATGGTCTCCGACACTGATCCTCCAAAACCCCCGAGGGAGAAAGTCAGAGTGCAGGTGTAGTAGCCATCATCATCGGAATCAACCAAGTCAAAGGACAGCAGGGTCTGACCCCGGTACGTGTACTTGTCTGTTCCATCTGCTATGGGGTCACAGCCCTACAATTACAAAAGAAAAAGCTCAAATTTAAAGGTTCACAACCCATTAGGGCTGGTTTATACTTCTGAGTTGCATTAATACATTTCAACCATGACAACCCGATTGTCTCCAGTGTGTTTGGTATTTTATTTATCGGGATATATGGAAGATTTTGCTTTTTATTGAGACAGAGCTTGTTATTTTCATTTGCAAAATCTTTCTGAAGACGTTTACATCTATAAGTTTGTGATTATTTTTTTTTCTGTGTCAAACACCTCAACACACTGAATAACTACACTTTTAAATAAAAGTTACATTTGAAATGACTTGCCACCAGTTCCATATCTTAAGCAAATAAAGCTGAAGTTTTAGGTGCATTAGAACGTCAATATGGAGTGAAAATGTCGTGGCTTTTAAAACGTTTTTGTAACTGTGTCATCGCATTTTCTAATTGCTCTAAATATGTTCAGGGTAAGTGGCGCAATGTGCACACGATTGTACTACGGACGTAAAACTCCAAAAGCGAATGATGTCATCAGCTAGTGTTACATTTCACCGTGATTGGGACCATTCCCTTCCAATGGCCTTACAACAAATGTGATTCAGATCGCTATGAAGTATAAACCAGCCCTTACCACACTTTATTTATTTAGGTTTTTACTTTTTTTTTATGAGAAAACCCCTTAATTTGGTAAGATAATCTGTTATCATTTATAATTCTCATTCCCAAAGCTTCTAAATGGGAAGATATGCTTCACAGTGGGTTGTTGCACCAGTTGGTATTACTCACTTTGAACCAACTGATTGAAAAAGAGATGTTGTAGCTGTTCAGCTTCTTGATGTACCCCATCAGGGGGCAGTTCAGTGTGTCCGCTACTCCTTTTGTAAGCTCTTGATCGGCTTTCTGTGGCCTCCCACATTCCCCAGAGGCTGGCATCTCCACCACCAGCTTGGTGGACTGCATGTAGCAGCGAGAAGGAGTTCTGTAGAAACAAGTCGACAAAAAAGCCTAAAGCACACAAACCCACAAAAGAACATAACCTCTAAATGAGACATTGAAGGGGCAAAAGTGGGTGAGGGTTTTGTATTAATTGGTATTTATTTTAAAAACTGATCTAAAGAAGAGAGCGGCAGTCTCACCTCAGTATGGTCACATATTCCCCGTCATCCTCCAGTGTTACATTAAGAAACCACATGGTCTCCTTCAGAACAAAGACTTTGTGAGTCCGGTTGCTCATCTCTTGTCCTGTTTTCAGGTTGTACCATGTGATGTTGTACGGCACAGTTCTGTAGTCGAACACGTCCGGAGACACCAGGGTGCTGTTCAGCATGGCCACATCTCCAGGAACAGAGAAAACCCGCTCAAACTGCAGCTTGTAGTTGGTGCAGTTATCTGTAACGCACACAGGATGAGTGAGTGAGTGCCGAACCACAGAACCGATCCTGGAACCACTGATTATGGACCTTATCACACTTTAGTTCAAAGTCTAAGATAGATCCATGTGTTTATGGTCAAACTGTAAGAAGCTGAGCAAAACCTTTTATTAATTATTAATTTTATTTATTTATTTATTTTTTTTGTTGCGTCAAAGCAATTTCCCCTGAAAAACTATTGTGTGCTTTTTAAGATTAATAAAAGATTAATACATTTTTTTAAGTGTTTTAAGATGAACTCGGTATGTACTAAAAATAACAACCTAAAAACAACTCTGCTATTCTATATTTACTCACAGGATGTTTCTAAAGTTTTTCTAAAGTACCTGAGGCCTTGGAGACACATGTAGCTCTTTTATCACTCTATTGTGGCTCTTTTGCCTTAAAGAAAATTGCTAAAATGCTTTGAATAATTAACAGATTATTTAAGTTTAATCATTTATGTTTGGACTTTAACACTGAGGTAATCTAATATTAGTAAATTTACTCCTGTTGATATTACACTACAATCAAAAGGTCACTCGTCATAAATTCAAACGTAAAACAAGAAACAATTAAATTCTGCAGCACAGCAGTGTCTTGATGCTCAGACGCAAAGTACTCAAAGTATTTAGTACATTTACATATATTGAATTTGTTCTATTTTATTCTACAACAATGTTGTAATTTTTGTATTCAAAAGTGAAAGCAGAAAAAGTCATAAAAATAGAAAATGTCATGTTTGACTCTCCTGCATTTTTAATTCAAGTAAACCTGCTGGAGCAGGAGGGTTTTGTTTAAGACAGGATGTATTTTATTTTGAAAGGAACTTGCAAGCACTGCTGTCTAAAATAATTAAAGTGATTTTATACAGAAAACTACAGCACTGTAATAATTTAATTATCGTTACTATTTAAAAGCTACTTTTTAATTATAAATAAATGGCTTTATTGCTTCGAAAACATAAAAATTTCTCTAAACAGCAAAGTGGGACTTTGTGGCTCTCACTGGGTTTTGGTCTGAAGTAAGAAACTAAACCAAATGGCTTTTTAACTATCAAGGGTTGCAGACCCCTAAATTAGGCTGAAGATTTGGGTTGACATGGCAAGTAAAAATAATATTTAAACACAAAAACTACCATAAACTTAGTTTTTATTAACAGCCTGTGATTTAAAATTCAAAAAGAAAAAAGGGATTCCCCTCACCTGCTGTCATCTTTGCACACAGCTCTGAAATCCAAATGAAAAGCAGGAGGCTTCTCAGTGTTGATCTCAAGCCCATGGCTGAAAATTAAAACCAGACACGAACGTCAGAAACTCGGAACGTCAGAATGCACACATTACTAAACAGCTAGGAAATACGGACTAACTTATTATTCTAAATATCATTTTGACCCCATAGTTTCTTATCCTGATTCTTTCTATTTTGCCAATGTTCTCTATTTTCTTCCTACCACTGCTATGAATAAGTGAGACCATCTATACCATGTAATATGAGTTACTGTAAACCTCCAATTGGACAGTAGTCCTGAATAACTTTTTCTAAGCTAAATCCATAAATCCTGGAGTTTTTCTGTTCATTTCTAACTTCTGAAACAAGTGAATTGTGTTCTAAATCAAAGTCCCAAAGATCAGGTTATACAGCATTGAAAATCAAGAGATTTACAATTCAATTGTCTTGGAAAATATCTTAAAAATCAAAAATGCAGATAATCAAATATAATCCAGATTTCTTTCTGCTTCTTCTGGAAACCTTTCAAGCTTTTCTCTAAAGATGCTCTGTGACTTTTTACGTTTTGAAGTGGGGGAATTTTTTAACCCAAAAAAGTAAATAGAAACTACTTCTGTAAAATCTGTTCAAAGAGGGGGAAGATCATGTAGATCAGGGGGAACACAGCACTTGTCAACAAAGCAGAGGTGCACATGGCATCGAGTGTGTGGTTTACTAGAAACTGTAATGACGCTGAAAGGTTTTGACTTGTAGCTTCTTGAAGTTTCACATGAACAATAAAAAAGGGCATTCCCATATGAGAGTAGAGTGTACAGACCCGCTCCAATCATCTGTTCATCTACTTTAAAATCGTTCCCAGTGGTGTTTAATTATGATTATGCCATTTTTAGGCAAATCCAAAACCCTGCCATTTCTAGGACATAGTTTCTGCAGAGCGGCAGTAGTTCATTAGAAATGAGTTCTCTGTGAGCTTACAGATACACTAATATTCATCAATAGGTCGCCAACGCTATTTGCAGGAAGCTAATGCACAAATACCAAAAACTGTTTCCTGTCACAGCATGATGAACGTAAATTAAAACAATTTTTTAAAAACATTTCAGACTCTTGACTCTTCAGGAAGAATGAATACCAAACAGAACTTGCTTTCAGGTTTTTTCTGTGCTGTCCTTTTTGAACCAGAAGTAGGTCACTTGTTTTGGGACATGAGTTCTGTTTTAGAAGCTCCTCTCGGTACCATTTCGTGTTTGATCTGTGCTCAAAAGCATAAAAAATATTCTTCAGGGGGCTTGCAAGAAACCTGAGAGGCAACATACCAAAGCTACCACACCTTGCTTTGAGCACAAGACCCAAAAGGTAACAAGTGTGTTCCAAAGCTCCTTTCCAAAGATGTAAGTCTGGACTAGCATGTGGAACAACTTACTATCTGTAATTTAAAGCATTGAAGCTGTTGCTGTGAAATCTGAGGCATTCTGGGCTGGATCCTTCTCCTCTGAAACAAGCTCAGGCAGAGAGGAGGCGAGGAGCGTGGGAAGAACACTGGGTCACGCCACAAACATTTCTGAGACTTGTGTGTGGGAGGCTGAGGTGAATGGAAGTGAGTCACATGACTGAGTAAATGTCTTGTAAAAAAAACTTTTATGTGCTACCTTTGACCTAGAAATGTCCATAAATGAAAACATCATAAAAAATAAATTACTAGCACAAGTTTTTGTTATTTTATTGAATTAAACTCTATGAAATAACAAGTTAATTCTGCTTGTTGTGTTTATGAATGTACATAAAATTACGGGTGTTGATCATCAGATATTTTTTGTTTTTTTATTGCTTTCATGTTGTCCCTAACATGGTTTTCATTTGTCTGAGGGGCTGTGCATTTGTGTGTTGAACTGCTGTCTATTGGTTAGCCGTAGGGGCGGCGGGACGGGACGGGTGGGGGGATTTTTGAGTCAGTTTTATTATGAACAAAGATTAAGAAATCATCAATACAAGGTTCTTGCTAATGCTTAAAGAAACATTACATAAAGAAAGCGGTTTGAAATATGTATTCCTGATCCTTTGGTTGGCAATAAACATAACCCAGAAACGTTTAGGTGTCTTGGTCATTAAACACAACCATTCTGATGATTTGGACTATGATGCTTCAAAACAAGCCAAATCTATTCATGTATGTGTCTTTTTATCAAAAATCATGCAATCACCTCTTTCTGAGGACTTCTTAGGAGATCATAAGACTCAGTCTTGAAGCCCCAGTTAGTTTAATGATTGATTCATTAAAATGAAAAACTATGAAAAAGACTTAATGCTCTAAGGAGGAGAAACATGCAAGCTTAAAGAAAAGGATTCAGCCTGTTCTTAAAATGATCTAGAGTGGTTGTGTGGCTGCTTTCAGCATCCTCTGCTGTTGAAACTGTACACTCATTTCACAGCGAGAAGATGCTGGTTCAAATGCCAGCTGGCGTCTTTCTGCGTGGAGTTAGCATATTCTCCCCATGCATGAATGGGTTTTCTCCAGATAAATCCCTCTCAAAACCAAATCAACTTTTGCCTGGAGGAGGTTGATAGATTAATAAATTGAACCTTAGGTGTGAGTGGTTGTGCGTCCTGTGATTAAGTGACAAACCCGATAGTTGCGGGGTAAACGCCACCCCACATGGGACTAAGACGGAATAGAAACTGGATGGATGAAACTGTGATGCTTCTAGCAGCATCCCATCACAGCAGGATATTTGGCCCTGCAGGCACACCAACAGAAAACCATCCCCTGACTTCTGTCATCAGGCAGACGCTGCAAATAAACATCTATTATTTGAATGATTAATAGCAACTGACAGACCAATGCACAACATCTGCCATCATGCGTCATCCATCAGATCACTCTCCAACATGTCCGGAACTTGGCACTTTATGCCTTATTTGATTTGATTGTCTCCTAGCAACAGGTTCCCGTTATTGTCTGTTTGTCAGGCTGGTCTTTTTCTTTTTTGTCACGGAAGATTCAATTAACCTAAAGGCTGAACTCAATCAGAAACCTTTCCACTCGTAAAGCATGCAGGTTGTTTGCTCTGCAGTTATACGTGTTGTAAGACCGAGTGTTGCAGAAAAACGCTTGCATGACAGAAATCACACGGGTGCTTTGGGAGTTACGGCCCCCCAGCAACCCAACCAATTTTGCAATGTTTGATTTCACTCCTGCAAACCCGCAGAAGGGAAGCAGCGCTGCTTTCTGTTTGCTCTGCGATGGGTGTGTTGTCTTCTGAATCGTTCAGTCACGCAAACTTTGTCCATCTGTCTGAGTGACAGAACTTACAACAGAGCAAAGGTCCAAGGTCCTCGCTGCACGAACATTTAGGCAACAGATAACAGTTGGGCAAACATGTTTTACAAGGTTTGACGGGAAATTACGCTGTAACACCGATTGTTATTAAAAAAAATAATCAAGCATGTTCAGAGCAGCTTGGCTGCAACTATAAATCATTTGATTCTGAGATTTTTACTGAATAAAAAATGAAAAAAAAAACTAACAATAATTAAAGTTGGCAGTGATTTAGGGAAAGAGTCTCTGAATGCGAACCTGACATGATTCATAGAACTTGTGACACATCAAGAGAATAAAAACATGCTCTGTCCTCTCATGTTCTATAACACAGAACAACTGTCAGAATTCTTCAGAGATTAAAAAAGAATCCCCGTCATGACATGATCACAACCTTTTCTGTCTTCACTCCCCTTTATCTTTTTGTCCATCTTGTCCTCCTTTAACATTTGGGTTGGGCACTAACAAGTTGAGGCCTGTGAGGATGCTTTGGGAGGATTCATGTCAGCTTTTCAGAAGGTCAGGCTCCGCAGGTTCCTTGAATGATGGAAACTTGCAAAGCAAAGCAGAAAGTGCTGACTCTTTAAAGAGGAAGAGAATGTGAATTCTGTGAAAATGGAGAACTGAAACACAGATCCTTCTCAGGTTAAAGCCCTCACTGCAACAAATAACGAGCAGCTATAAATAGAGTTAACGCGTTACATTTTACTTTGACATTTTTTTCCCACAGAACTTTTGTACCGTTTTGTCCACATGGCACAGTCAAAATCAGCTATTTGTTCCTTTACAAACACTTGTTTTAATGTCCAATCTACAATGTAAATGATCGATATTATTCCACAGTTTTTGGATTCAAAGATGATTTAAAAAAAGGAGATAAAAAAATGTATCAGTATCTGGCAATAAACTACTAAATTGCTGTAAGTGTCAGGTGTATTTGTTTTTCCAAATAACATTTTAAATTATTATGAGTGATGGTTTTTCAACAGTTTTGTAAACAACATTGAGCTGCTGATACAAGCCGTCATCCCCTTAAATTATTAGGAAAACTGTGTGACTGTGTCTCTGGTGGAAATGGTCTTTTTAACATGTTCTTGTGTCATTTTTCAATGATGAAGGATTTATATGTAACTGGGGTTGTAACCATTACGGCACTAGGACCCAGAAAGGGCTTTTGCACCAGGTGTGTGGTCCCAGGGGGAGGTCATTTAGCTTTAAGGTAACATAACTGCCAATAAAAAACATATTCATAAACATATACAAATGCAACATTTAGTTTTATGTTTGACGCGTTTGTTTTGAATACAATTTGTCTTTTAAAATACGACTCTTGCTTGTCTTGAATACGAATTTTCCCTGTTAAACTGTCAAAAATACTTCACAGGGTCACAGGCATAAACATCGAGCCCTGAAGGATCAATTGTTCAAAATGAGCATGCGTGTTGAGGCTCATTTATTAAACTAAAGTAGAATTACAGATAACCATTTTAGAATGTTAGTATTCCCCCGAGCAGGTATATTATCAATAAGCCATAGCTCTGCGGAATAATAATTTAAACAGAGGTATTAAGTTAACAGCTGAGCGTATAAGCAATGCACCGGACCAGGGAGTGATGGCAAAAAAAGAACATCAGGCATCCTCATATTATGAGCCAACAAGGGCTCTAAAAAAAGAGCTTGTTATTGCTGCATTCAGGTGTAGTAGTAATTTCTAGCATTTGCTCACGCTGATCTCAGCAACACAATCATCAATCACACTTGTTGCTCCATGCCATTGTTACTCTTTGAAATGACTAAAATTCACAACTACAACACACTGACCTTTAAGAACAAACACAATAACTCAAAACGTTGTACATTATTCAAAATATGTATGTTTCTTCTATGCGTGACATTAAAACAACTTTAAAGTTATTATTTTATTGTTTATCACTAGTTCTTTATGGAAGCATACTGCATTCAATTAAAAAAGGGTGGTCTTCTTCTTTTTTTAATTGAATGCGATAAGCCTCCATAAAAAAAATTAATCAAAAAGTTTTAAAATCATCTTAAAAAATCAGACTGTAAACGACAAAGTTGACCACAACCACAACGTGAGCGCCCAGCAGGTCACCCAAAGACTTTACTGCTTTATGTCTAATTTTGTCATCAAGACTCAGACAAAAGATACAAAAGTTCAACATTACATTTCTGTAATGTTATAAAACCTGACATGAGACTACACTTTCAGTTATTATAGTGTTTTGTTTTTGTGAGAGAATGATTATTAACTGAAACTTTATACATACAGAGAATAACTGTTTTACTTTGAATCACACACATCATTTTTCCTGAAAAATGTTTTGCTAGTAGAGTCCAGATGTGGTCGGTAGACTTTAGATGTTACCGGCCACCCCGGCTAATAACCAAAAATGTTAATTTAGACCTAACTATTTAGAAACAATAGTTTTATGTGTAATACCTCAGGCTGTCGGATGTGTGGTTTTGTTTGCAGTGTTGCCCCTTTGTTTATTTGTGATTTGTTTTCTCTGGTTGCATTTTAAGTGGCGTGTTTCACAGCTTTGGGTTTCTTACTATAAACTACTGCTGTTTAGTGTCCCTTGGTTAAATAAACTTCTAACTCTGCTACTGCCTCCTCCAGTTAATTCTGGATACCTAAGCTTTCGCTGTGAGGTCTCATTGTTTGCATTTACATTTACTTTTTACGTCAGCTACATATATAAAGAAAATTAAGCTTAAAATTGCATTTCTGAGTTTTTCTTGATTCAAATTATGAAGCAACAGAAGAAAAAAATGCCATTTGAAAAAGAGCACATTTGTGATGTAGAAAATACACTAAGAGGTACATTTCTAATGAACTTTTTTTTTTGTTTTTGGCTAAAAACGGCATAATCATGATTAAAAGACCGCTGTGAACGCTTTGAAAGTAGATCAAAAGATGATCAGAGTGGAACTTGGAGTTAGCCAGGTTCTTTAGGGCCAAACAACTTTTTAAAATCTAATTCTAATCTAAATAAGTTTCTTCTGGAGAACTGGTTTTGTTGTCGACATCTTATGTTTTTTTTAGGTTTCTGCACTTTTTGATTGAAAAAAACCTTTCTTCCTCATCATCACACTGAGCATCACAGTTCAGACGTCTTTAGTCACTGAGCCCTCATGAACAAAAAGGAAACAAGTCTGAATAAACTGTCCTGTCATTTAGAAAATAGATTATTTTGAGGACCAAGTGTTGGGAAAAACGTTTTTCTAGTGATGATTATTAACAACCAAACCTTTGACCGACATAGGAGCAGAATAATGTGGGAACATTCCTATTTAGATGAGAAAGATAGAGGTAATGACATGAAGCAAATGATGCCAGAACAGTCTGTCAAAGCTAAAGTCTTCTGGCATGAAGGATTGATGGACTCAAAGCTCTGGAGTTGATCTAAACGGAACAGATCTCGTTCAGAAAAGGAGAAGGATGGACGAGAGCTTGACTGCTGACCTATCAAGCAGTGCTAAGATAAATTACATGAGTTTGATTCTGATGTGAGAAATGGTGTCAAACTAAAATCAAAAAGTTTGGAAACAATTTTGTATTTGTGGAAAATTCAAATATTTTGCACTGCCATCTCCTGCCTTTAACAGCTTCACCCCACACGTCAGCGCATAATAGAAATGTAGTTACAACGTTTGGTAAAGATCTGCAAATGTGTGTCCAAGCATCAGCGCAACAAAGATGGAGTTAATCTGGCCCATTAATCTGACATGCTCTTTTTATTTTTCCCTGCTCTAACACCCTGTGTCATCAAATAAAGAAAGCTATGCAGGATGCTTTGACTCACCTCAAACAAGGCGACTCAACAAACGGAGGAAGGATGAGAAAGTTTGCACGGCCGGCAGAAGTCTGAGAGGAAGCCTAACCTCTGACCTGTTGGTGAGGACTGCAGCCTCCAGCCTGCAGCTCAGCTAATTATTTACTCAGTGTTTCCGTCCCACCTCCATCAGCATGAATGCGGCTCTGTGACCCTTTATTTGCATTTTTAAAACTCTTTCCAGACATCTAACCCCAACAGAAATTATCAGGAATAATTACGAGGCAGTTTTTTCTGCAAAACCTTTTATAAGCAGAATATAAACACATTTATTTATCAGGATTTTCTTGCGTGGGGATGAATGAGAAGCTTTTTATTTTAATGTAACAGATTTATGTTTATTCTTTAATATTTGTCAATGCTAAACTCTTTGTAAAAGTGCAGATACATCCCTCTAAGAGTACTTTTTAAGGTTAAACCTTGGTTAAAAAGTATCATCTGAAAACCTCAAAACAGTTCCTTAAAAAAAAGCAGTTGCCATGTTCAAGTGCACATGAACACCTTCTTTTCCCCTGAAAATGCAAAAGAAAGATCAAAAAGTCCTATTGTTAGAACACAAGTAGTAAAAGTGCAAGGAACTATTTGTAAGTATTAAAACAACAACAAAAAAATGCAACATAAAGTAAAATAACTAAGTAAATTAAAAAATGATATTACATTTTATTTATAGGCAGCTTCATAGATAATCAAGGTTACCTTATAACAGAAAAGCATAGAAGTAAAAAAAATAGTTAAAAATAACAATTTAATGAAAATACATTTAAAAATAACTTTTTTTCTGTTCAACCCAGTGAAACACCAATATAAGAAACGTGCAAAGTCCATGAGAGCTTATAAAGAGAGACGCTCATAAAAATCAACAAAAGTGAGCTCAGTTCCAATATTGCTGAATCACTAGTCTGCCACCGTAACAGAGCAAAGGTTTCAACAGACGTCAATGAAAATCCTTAGATTTACAACAGATGGAAAAGGTAACTCTGTTCTGTGAAGGAAAAAACAACAGCCCAGGTCAGGTCAATGAAACTCTGTTTAGTTTTTTAATCTGAGTAAAAGTGGCATCATTAAAGTCCAGCTTGTATTTGAAGGAAATGTTCAATTCCACACACAGGCAACAGAAGATACCAAAAAAAAAAAAAAAAAAAAAGACAGTCCAGAAGATCAAACTCTTTCTCGAAGTTTGAATTTGTGCAGCTTGTAACATACGTCCTTTAATTAACATTTTTTATCTGTGTAGCGTTCAAACTGAACAATGTAAAGAAGCAATATTCATACATGCCAATGGGAATAATTATCACAATCGTGAGAATTTAGAAGAAATCTGATATTTTTACTTTTACAGACCCTTTGGGATAAATCCTAAAGAGCCATCCTGCACTGATCTAACCCATTATCCTGTAGGGTTAACCATATGACAGCCATAAGGTAGTTTTGTTTAAAACAGCAAACTTACCATCAGACTGTTTTGATAGTAGTCCTGCTGTGAAGACTGAGCCTCATCAGGTTACATAGAGGTCCAGTAAAAACATATTTCTTCTTCTTCTTCTTCTTTTTTTTTTTTTTTGACTTGAAGCTGAGACGTGTGCTTCCCAGCTCAGACTTCCTCTTCTCTGGAGCACATGTTGCAATTTCCTTTTCTGGAATGTTTTGAAAGTCAGTAGATGAACTAACGTGTTGAGCAATAGCTGGGAGGAGAGCAGCTTCAAACCCTGCTCTTTGCTTCAGCCCACACACATCTTCTGCACCTCAGTGTTTATACTCGGATACCAGCAGCTTAGCTGGCATGGGTCAGGACTGTAAGGAACACTCTTGTGCTGGTTCGGTTCGGCAGTTTAGGCCGGTTCCCTCACACCGGTGTTTTTCCAGTTACACGGTTGGCATTTTGGGACCTCTTGTGGCCACAGACAGAAAACAGATGGAACCAGTTAAATTCACAGCTACCGAGTGTAAAGTCAAACCACAAATGTTTGAATCAGGTTTTTTTCCCCTGTTAATGGTGAATTTGAACTTCAGATATTGTGTGTGGCAGGATCTGCTGGTTTTGTGGTTCAGCTGTGTATTGACGTAAAAAGCCTAATTTTGTGTGACTAAACATCAAAGTGCGTCAAAAGCTTGGCGTCCTTTTTAATTCTTTCCCTGTGACTTAAAATGAGTTTTTGCTAATTTATTATTCTTGTAAGATAAACAGCCTTTAACTCAAATTCAACCCTGCAGAATAACTTATGGTGTAACTTTTTTTGGGTCATTTTCCACCTGAAAGCTTTTGCAGTGAGCATTCACAGAACTGCAGCGCCCTCTGTTGGCATGAGTTTCTTTTAAGTGTTTTATTATTTATGATTTTTCTGTTTTTAGACAAAAATCTGTCCTATCTTCTAGGACATACTTTCTGCAGAGCAGCAGGAGTTCATTAGAAATTCCCCTCCGAGTTGTGAGTAGGACTATCGATGGAGAACAACCCCGTCCCCCCCTTCCCCTTCCTATTGCTGAGAGCTCTATGTTTACACACTCTCCCGCTAGCTTACAGCCCCTCACACCCCCAACCTAACATTAGATTAGATTAATATAGCATATTAATATTGACATGCTAAAACTGCAGATTTTCTATCATTATTATTATTTGCATCATCTGCTATTTTGTGCCATATTTCATGCAATTTATCATTAACATGTTTGAATTAAATTTCAATACCAATTAGTTTCCATAGCTACTAGAAGTTAGAAGCTGGGGAAAGTATGGTGCACTGGGGTTCTGTTCTTTTCTCATTTGCTTCTCCTCTCCTCTATTCTTTATCATTTATTTCGTATGATTTGTATTTAGTTCATCATGCCTCTGTTTGGTGCAGTGCAGTTCATGTGTTGCCCAGGTGGATCGTCTGTGATCCTGTCTTTCGCCATGGACCTCGCCTCTGGCTCATCTCGCACCCCCAGCTTATTCACACATGTTGTTGCGGAGTTAAATAAGCTATTTATTTTTTAGCAGTTCTAGCACATAGCCTGTTCGTCCTGGGACAGGATCCCTCCTTCATGTGGACATCCCTGACATTTTTTTTTTTTTTTCCCCGAGATAGAGTTTTTTTTTAAGAGTTTTTCTTCATTGAGAAGGAGGATCTAAGGACAGGGATCAGCTTAGCTTAGTCTGTTTAGTTAGTTTAGCAACCAGCTATTGTTTATATTTTGTGACTGATTACATTCTTTGCATAAATACAAGTGTGAAGCCCATTGAGACGGCTGTACTGTTGTATTGGGCTATATAAATAAAACTGAAATTGAATTACCAGTGCAACAAAAATGGCGAGCAACACTGAAGCTGTCCAGAGTACAGTTGTGAGCCAGATAGCAGCTCAGACCAGGAAACGAAAGATCTAGTCGTCTGCAAGGGGATGCATCAGGATGAATGGAGCAGTGAGCTTGTGGCCCACCCAACATAACAAATGCAATCTTTTTCAAACTTCATTTTTTTGTCTTCTCTTGTCCTGCAGCGATTTGACTACAAAAATACTTAGAAATGCAATTTTGAGCTTAATTTTCTTTATATATGTCCTATGAGCAGGTTAACGGCAAAAGTAGCTCTTATGATTGACCCAGAGCAGTGTTATGTTTCATGGCAGCCAATGGGAGATAATCTTAGTCTTAAACAAACCAGGGTATTAGGAACAGCCTTAGGAAAAGTTTACTTTTTTCTAGGAGATTTAGGCTCTACTTCCAGATGTACACTAAATCAGTTGGATGACATTTTAAGTTTGATTTATTGAAATTTGGACTGCAGGATTAAACACACTTCTGTGTTGTCCAAATGTTCACTTGTGCTGTGAACAAAATACTCATTTTGTAATAGATATTAAATGATACATTTCTATTTCTGTTCACTTAACTAGTTACTTTTCCTGTAAAGTAATTCAGTAATTCAGGTACTAACTCAGTACATTTACTGAGTAACTATAATTACTTTTCTTTAAATCCTGTAAAGTGCAGTGCATTAAAGAATTGACAAAAAATTCAAGTTTTTCTTTTTAATTAAGATGTTTTTTAAACCCATTGCTGATATCCAGAAAAGAAACTGCAGTCATTTTTATTTGTGAAGTTTTTTTTCTCAAAACAGTGTTAGTTTAAGATGCACGAATATTTTTCAAGAAGTGTTCAAGAAAAAAAACACTAAATTTACCCACAGGTTTTATTGACACACATTTTAACACTGTGTAACTGTAATATAAAGAACTAGTTACCAACCCATTTTACATTCTTTCAACACAGAAAGTAGTCCTTTAAAAGGATAAATAACAATAGATGACTGATTCTCACCACCAAGTTTTGAAAATTAGCAAAACTTTTCCTGCCATAAGTGGATTTCACTGAAGCAGCCATTTTGAAACAAGCAGGAAAAGCCTTCCTACTGCCCCTAGTGGAATGATGATGAATTACAGAGCAGCAAGATAAACCAAGTTCTATACAACGGGTTTTTAAGGAAAATTTGGATCATGCTAATGAGATAGAAGTCCCAGAAATGCAAGTATCAAGGGTTAAAATCATATTCCAGCATTTGTTGTGCACCTGAAGGTTCGGCTCTAACTTGGTAAATGAGAAGATAAATGAGACAACAGGTCATTTTTATAAGTTATGTGGGTAAAAAAACATGATATTTATTCACAGACCAGTAGACATCCAAATCAACAGCACAGTTTCAAAAATAACAAAATGCTTTGATGAAGATTAATGTGCAAAGATAAGAGTATTTATAAGCACAAAAGTAAAACTATACTATGTTCATTAAACATCGCCGTTGGAACAGCTAAAAAACAAACTCTTCAAGAGGATTGAAGTCTGAGGTGAAGCTTTGAGAACATTTGACTCAAAACAGTTACATTCAAACAAACCTGCTTTCATCATTTCACATGACATTTAACATACAAATCTTTACCTTAATTATATTTTTACATTTTCATTTAGAAGCAGAAATGTAATAAAAAAAAACACTTACAGTAGTCCAGCTCAACAGATAAAAAAAAATACTTGCTTGGTTGTAATAGAGTCCATATAAGTAGGAGGTGATGTAACACAATAAAGGAGTTGTTTTTAAAGAGTGGTGGTTGAGTCTCTAAACTGAAAAGGTGCTGCTCTGCCGAGCCAGAAAATAATCCCTTTTCTTCTTCTCGTTGGGTCTGAAGAGGACATAGAGGAAGATGGAGACCACGACCAGGAAGCAGCACAAGGCCACCACTGCTACAATCACCCACGTCACGGTGGCGTCTGAGAAGAAATGTCACTAATTAGCCATTTTGCCAAAATGGTTTTGGAGTTTCTGCACACGTTCTTAGTCAGTTTGCTGGCAGAAACATTCAAAGTGGTAAATGAAACAGACACAAGCAGCACAAACCTTTCAGTTTAATCTGGGCAACAACTTCCCGTCTTCCTCCCATGTTCTGAGCAACACACTTTATCTCAGCCTGGTCATCTTCTTCAGATATTTCAACAATAATTAGCCTCAGTTCAATCTGACACATCGTGGACACTCGGGTTACCCTGGAAACAGAGAAAAAATCATTTTTGAGCAAAAACACAAAAAGTACAAGAATATTTTTTTCATTCGGACTCTTTTTGGGTAAAAATGGCTGGTCTTCCTTAAATTTAATCTAAATAATAATGAAAATATCGGTTAATTGATTAATTAGATCTTACTCTTTTCCTCCTTGCAGAGCTCTTCTGCTCAGATAAGACGACTCCACTGATTGGTCGTCTACCTGCCATGTGACCAGAGTTGAATCTGCTGCTAGACATTCGGTGAGCACCTGACAGAACATTTCCAGCCCCGAACCTAAAGGAAAGGGAGAAGAATCTGTGTCAGATCTTTTGCAGAAGAAATACCCACATCAAAGACAGATTTTTTTTCCATAAATAACTCATATTTTGGAAAAATCTGGATTGGTTTTTTTGTTTTGACGTACCATGGGAACTTTCAAAAATGCTCCCATTGAGAGGTGAAACGATTGCAGGAGGTTTGACCTCTGGAGAGGGGAACGAAAAACAAAAGCGGTCAGAAATATCAGCTTCAGAAAGAAAACTTCAATGAAAGAGAAAGATAAGACAAAAGGCCTTACTTCTGGAAGTGCTGAAGGTGCTGCTGCTGAGCACGTCCGCGTTTGGGGTTGTGGAGGTTTTAGGTGTTGTCGGAGTGGTTTCCAGTTCTGAGTCTGACAGCAAAAAAAAAACACTTTGTTTCACTCAAAGGTATGAAGTGCTGTGTGGGATTTGTAGTTTGGGGCATTTAAAGGTTGATTGTGGTAGTTTAGTTGCAATGCTCCTGTTTCCCCACTAAAGGGCAGGATATACTAACATGCCATGTCCGATGACAAATCCTAAGAGCAAATTGTTAGCAACTGACAAAGATTAAATAGCTTCACTTTTAATCATTACTGAGCAACATAACTGAGTTTCAATTGCATTTAATTTAATATAATTATTATAACACATGAATTTTACCTGCTGCATAAACAAATGCTTGCAAAAGATCAACTGATTGTGAACATTTATCAAAAGTTTCTCTTTTTTTCATGCAATTCAATGATTTCTTCAATGAGGTCACCTGCAGGTAGCTACACTGACCTTGCACATGGACTTGAAGGGTTCTGCTGACTTTGTAGTGCTGGTTGTTGATGAGCACAGTGAGCTGGCAGGTGTACAGACCTGCATGGGATGGCATCACAGCAGGAATCATCAGAGTCCCTTCATCCCATTGAAAGAAGTTTGTTTTACTTGGCTGAAGGGCAGTGAGGCTGGAGTCCTGACACAAACGAAAAAAAACAAAAAAAAAAAGGTTCAACGCATTGAAACTACGGAGCCCCGGACAAGACATTGAAAGAAATAAAAAGTTCCCTCAAATTATTGATCTGTGGGCACAAATGAACACTTTATTTGCATGCTGTCAGCAGGAATTAATAAATTGAAACAAATTAGTATTTTGTGGGCACAACGTAGTATTTTGAGTGAATAATTTAGCATGTCTGGGCTCAAATGAGCTTTTGGTCCATAAATGAATATTCTGTGTCTACAAATTGGCTTTTTTTTGGTTAACAAGTTTATATCCTGTGAACACAAACAATCCTTATGTGGCCACAAAATGATGTTTTACTTCACACTGATGAACTTTTTCTGGGCTCAAGCTAGCAGTTTATATGCACAAATTAGCCTTTTGTCTTCCCAAATTAGTCTTTTCTTGGGTCAAATTAGTATTTTGTCCAAAGAAATTAGCCTTTTGTGGGCATAAATGAGCTTTTTCTGGGCTCAAATTAGTATATTGCGTGCAAAAATTTGTATCTTGGTTTGTTAATTTATAAAAAGCATAACTAATACTCATTTGTGTCCCTAAAATGCTAATTTAAGAGAATAAAAACAAATATTTGACCCCAAATGAATCATTTAAGGGAACAATTTATTATTAATTTACTTTTAATTATTATTAATAGATAGTTGTTATTTTTAATGGCATGTCCATGGATCTGTATAAAGCTGCAGTTGCTGAAGCAGATCATCATGTTTATAAAAACTCACCTTGAACCACTCTATTAGTGTATTGCTCTTGTTGAAGGAGCCGAGAGCCGGACAAAAGATGGTCAGCTCCTCTCCCACTGTGGCCGTCCACGGATAGGACAGCTTGGCCATGTCAGCAGAGTCGCTGTCGAACACGTGCAGGGTGATGCTCCCCGTCACACAGTAGGTTTCATTTCTGGAGGCAAAAGTGCCGATGGATGAGAACAGTCACAGGCAGAGCTAAGATAGAGCATGAATCATGTTTGTACAGAGAGACTGCATACAAGGAGGTTAGGAGATTAAAACTGTAAATATACCAGGCTGTGGGAGGATTTGTAAAACCACACAGATGAAAAACTTTGAAGAGCAATGTCCTGAAGTTTCGAAACGTTTTGAGGAATAAGATTTTAGGTCCAGATGCCATGACTCAACTTCAAGGCTGGTCATCTGGAGGAATGAGAACTTTAAAATCTTTAAAAAAGTACAAGAAATCTGAAAGCAAAGAAAAAACTTTGCTCTTTAGATTGGATTACATGTGATTTGGAAGTAAAAGTATGTTTCATCATATTCATTTCCAATTCTAACCAATTTACTGTAAGTAGGAACACTTCTCTCATATTTTAGCTCCAAACAGGGACACTTTCTGTTCTGTGATGATTCATTGAGGACAAGAAATGGTCAAACTGATCAATTCTATTTCAAACTACAGACAAATTTAAGGGGGAACTTCACTGACTATTTTTCTGCAAGTGGATGCACCAGAATAGAGGAGAGCAGTGAGCCTGACTCTTTTTCAAATTGCATGTTTTCCCCTGTTCCTGATTTGCAATGACTTGAATAAAGAAATACTCAGAAATGCAGTTTTATTCTTTTTTTTCTGTATATATGACCTCCATCATGAGAACATTTCTACAAAAATATGTAAAAAACATCAAAAACACAATTTTCATTGGAGTGGGTCTTTAATTATACACAAGGAAACAGAATTATGTAAATAAAGAGTTTCCCATTCTTACCTGAAAGTGCAGGAATATTCCCCAGAGTCGGATGCCTGAGCTGGGAGGAACCAGATTTGCGTTTTGTGCTGCTGGATGCGACCTTCTCCCTGATAGGTCACTGCATCTGTCCCATTCTTCTTACTGATAAGAAACTTTGCTGCCGGTGGGAGGATTTTACGTGCTTTAAGAACACCAAAGAAGATAGGGAAGTGAAGGATTACAGCCTCGCCCTCCATTCTGAAGATCCCCACCTCTGGATCCACCTGATGGCAGCCCTCTGGAACAGGAACAATGTCCGTTGATCACAGTTGTACTTTTATCTTTGTAGAATTAAAAAAGAACGTGACTACAAAAAAAAAAAAAAAAACAAAAACAAGAAACATCGCGCTCACCTTTCATAGGCAAAGGAGGTAACACAGGTTGTCCACTGACACATACAGTGATGACAGCAGCAAACATCAGGGTCAAGCAGACCATAGTGGACGTCTGCAGGAGCACAACGATCTGAGGTTAGAGATCCACAAATCCAAGAAAAGATTCATCTAATCCAGCAGGATCTTAGAAGAAACTACTCAGTCAGATAATATTCACTATAGAATAAAACACATGAAAAAATAAAATCCAATAATTATCAGTTAAAACTATTGGACGAAGCGCCTGCTTTTCAAAATAAAATGATGTTTGGAAATGCAGGAGAAAAAAAAAAGCATAAATATTGGATTTTTGTCCTGAGCTATTTTTTATTAAACCCGCCTGCAGTTCAAATCTTTTAGCCCTGATCGAAACTCTTTTGAAGCGTTTGAAACTCATGACATCGTGAGGTCGTCATCAGACACTCCCATCATCCCGCCCCCACGCAGAGCGTCAAATTCAACTAGTCTTGACTAAATGAGTTAGATGAGTCACCCTAAAAAGGCAAAGTTCATCTAAATCAGTAACATTATTACATAACTAGGATTACATTTAGGTTTTCAAAATACATTTTTCTGTGGAAACTGGAAAAAAAAAGTCAAATAATTAGTCTCAAATGTATGTCAGGTTTGTTTAAATTTTAAAATCAAGCTAAGTTTTCAAAAATTTGGGCAGAAATAATTTATTTTGAGGTGTTTTTGTTAAAAACAGCCAACAAATGATAGATTTTTAAATAAAAAATGAACTGCTGATATTTCTTTACTCTTCAGATGTTTTTTCCCTTTTTGTTTCAAGATTAATTTATTGATGAATGTCAAAATAAAATTTAGAACATTTGAACTTTGCCAGTCGTAATAATTTATATTTTATCTTTTAAATTCATCCCTTCGTAAACATTTTTTTTTTACGTATTCATATTTCTGCCACCTATTTACTAGGTTTTAAATATGTTAAGTAAACATTTAAATCGTGAACACTTTTCTTTATGACCTTTTCTGTTAATATTTTATTCCACTTGACTTTCACCAGATAGAACTGTTAAGTCTTTAGATCCTGCAGAGTCGTTTTGCACCAGAGTGAAATGATTTCCATAAATCGCCGTCTTATTTTCACTTCTGCTTCTGTGTCTGTAATTGCAGGAATCAGCTGACATGTCCTTACTTTTTCAGGCACACTCACGCATGCACGAGTGATCAATCTTTTCCACACACAACTCTTGGTTTTTGCATGTCATCGAGAAGCGGCCCATTCATAAACTGTGGGAGTGTTGTAGTTGTAGAGGTCACATTAGTGATGTCTGTGGGAGTGTCAGTGTTGTAATTAGGCCTTTATATCCTTGAGTCAACGCTCCCTGAGACATATTTCTGCTACTAATGGAAACTTAGTCAATGGATGGTACGCTTGAAGCAAAAACTAGCTAATTTAAACTGTTGTATACAAGTTTTTTTATGCAGACACTTTATTTTGTATTTTAGATGTTTAATTTTCCAAAAAACAAATAAATGAAAGGCCCACTTTCTGTGTTTAATGATTTTATAAGTTCCAATGTTATTTTCTTTTCACAACTGCAAATTAAACAAAAGTACAAAACAGTTAACATTTCTGTATGAATCTTTGCTTTGATCAACAAAAAACCTTGAACAGTTGTAGAATTGTTGCTATTCTAAAGGTTTCATCTTGCAAAATAAGAGCAAAAACAAAAAATGTTGATAAGATTAAAAGAAAACATTAATATACATTAGTAAAAGCTTTGAAACACATGTATACATCTTTTATTGTAAATATTATAAAAATGTGTCTTATGGAGAGATTTTTTTTAATTAAAAAAAATGAAAAGTAGGCAGTTTTTGTAAAAAATCAAAATAAAAAAAAACCCCAAACAGTTAAGCCATGTATTTTGGGGAAAAGACCATCAAAACATGCACTTAAAAAACCTTATCCTCAAACTTATATCTGAGCACAATAAATTGTTTTACTCCTCAAATATTTGGTTTTGTTTTCTTGATATTTCTAACTAAAAGCCTGTACTCATAAACACAAAGCACGCCTGCTCTGTGGCACACATTAGTAAATGCTACTCACAATGTTGAGGTGAGCCTGGTGGTCCCGGCTGTGTGATGGTGCTGCCAAACAGAGGTGGTGGTGATAACAGCCTGGACTCCAGCAGCGAGTGATCAGCTCTTATGGGCTCAGGGGAAACCTAAGCTCCCGTTTCAAGGTTCCCACCCCTCATCACATGGAAATTTCTCAAGTTTCCCAATGTAACGCAGTGTACTGCACAGCTCACCATTCATGCCTGCTGATCACACAGGATGTACACAAAAATTGTCACATACGTTGTGTGAAAAAAAAGGTCCATTGAGAAAAAAATTCTAGCTTGACAAATGTTTACTTGTGTCACTTTTTTTTAAAGAAAAAAACCCCACATGCATTACGTATGTATGTACAGCTGATAAGGCAGTGTGAGTAAAAATGAGAAATTTGTTTCACTTATTTTTACCTTGATCTTTTGCAGGTTTAAGTGCTGCAATGGTTTTTATACTATGCATACATGCAGATTACTGGGCAGGGTTTTGCTTTTCATTTGTGTTATGAAAAAAAAAATCTGGTTGTATAAGAAAAAAAAGATATCTCTTCTCAGGCTTTGAATAGCTTGTTTTGCAGCTTTTATCAAAGGTAGATTTTGGTTTTGTTTAAAAAATTAAATGTGGCAATGCTGAAAACAAGAACTGAAAGGCTCGTCAGTCTTTTATGCAAAGATTATTAGTTACCTTTGTCACATTAATGTGTACTTTAAAAGGCAAAAACATAAATGAAGGCAATACAAATGCTTAAACCTTTTATATATTAGTAAACATTAGTAAGTTATAAAGATTGTTGTCCATTAAATTATTATTTTTTGTGATTTCTTGTTGATAAAAATAAAAATGTAAAACTATGGCTGATCAAACTCTACTCTCATGACAAAATGATTTTTGTACCAGACTAACAAAAAACAAAAAACGGTGGAATTTAACATATTTTGAAGAAAAAAATAATTATTCATAACTATATTTGAGATAAAACATTTTCAAAAAACAACATAAATTATTGGTAGATTTAGATTCTCATGGAGCCCCCAAACAAGTTACATTATTAGGATTTCTTCATCAAAACAGAAATAACATTTAGCTTAGCTAAAACAATTTTAAAATGTGCAGGAGTGCTGATGCAGCTCTCCATGCTGTAAAAAATACTGATAATGAAGAGCTCCGGGGTTTCTCTGAAAATCAAGGGAAGCACCCCGTGTATAAACATTCCCACAACAATTGTGTACAACTCATTGCTTTGTCATCTCCCTGCGTGACTGAGATGGCGTGCATTGTTCTGGTTTACTCTATTTGCTTGAGATGTTAATCCTGAATGGGCATTTTACAATGTAGACACGGAGGTGATGCAAGATGAGGAGTCACAGAAACCAGGGGAGGTCCACAGCGACACAAACATGCGCTGGCTGAGCTTTGTCTTCTGTCTGACAGGATTCACTGTAATGTGTGATGGAGTCAATTCTTGTTTAAAAAAAAAAGCTAAAACAATAAACAATTATTGACTGATTGAAATTGACAGGTGTTGGACTGCATGTCTATGATCATAACCATTGACTGCTGGACCGCTCCCCCTCTTGCATTCCAAACAGGAAGTACCACTGGCTACAGGAAGCCAAATCCCATAGACTTCTATTCAGAAATAAACAGCTGTTATTCAGTCTTACTTGCTCTGCTACCTTTTCAACATATTCTTCCTAATCCTATGTTTTATTTGCAATATTGTTTTCTGCAGTGCAAGTTATTCGTTACGAATTGGCCAATCAGATGCCTCAATCAAAGAACGTGATTCCCGCTGGCCCCCACGTCAAACGTTCAAAACCTTTGACAGACTCTCCAAAGCCTACTTTCAGTGGAGGGCGTGTTCACTTGCAACAAGGTCACTCCTGATTGGCGAGAGTGGTTGCCATAGAAACTCAGATCGACTTGGACCAATCAGACGTCAAGGCGTACTTTTTGGGCTAGGTTGTGGTTTTTCAAAATAAAGGTTATGCAGCAGAATACTTCTCATCAATTAAATATTCTATAACATAATCAAAAATAAAGATTACAGGAGATACTTTTTGGAAGCTGGACTAGGGGTTATTATAGTAATTATAGAAATAAAAACATATTTTGACCCATTGTTGAGAGGTTAAAGGTGACAGCTGCAGAGTAGGCTATTCATACACAGAGCACGGATGTTGCATGTTTTTGGGAATTCTTAAGATAACCTCAATATCTGCAACATCCTCACAATAAGATGTTAGTTTTACACACCTGCTTTGCTGCTTTTTGTCCACATGTGGCCAGATAGTCACTGATGGGGGATACAAGAGCAGGATAGATATGGGAGGGGGCTGGAAACTAAATACCGTACACAAGTAATCAAACACACAAAAGCAGGGGAATGGCAGGATAATAAAAAGTGACTGGAAAAAAAGAATGAACTATAGTGAGTATGAATGAAGTCATATCAGAAACAAAGAGTATCATTGTGATCATTAACAGATTCTAGGTGTGACAGCAAATGAGACTAAAGAGAATGCTCCAGGATAAAAGCTTTGAAAATAAGCCAGGAATAAAAGCAGGAAAAAAGACACAAAAAAAAAGACAAAAAAAAAAAACAATAGTAAGTTATTTGATCCTTAAAAAACTTCTAAACTTTTAACTGCAAAGTAAAAGTCCTTTTGTTTTGATCAAGAATCACTAAAAAAGGGGGCGCTACACATCTTTTTTCTTTTGCTTGGGCTTCCATTTTCATCAACTCCATGAAGAGCTTTTATTTATTTTTTTGTCAAACTGGAAAAAATCTGTCTTGATCTTAGATATTTGTGAAATGATAACAGTTCTATTTGGACTATACATTTTTTTATTCCTCAAATGCATTTTTTAAAATAAAGACCGACCATCACGCAATTTCTTTTTTTTCATTTCGTTTCACAAAAAAGAAACATCTAAAGCAACTTTTTAAAAATATTTTTTCCTTTTTATGTTAAACTTTTGCAAATTTGACTAATTTATTCACATGTTAATCCAGCATCTGAAATGTACAGCAAAAAACGAACCAGTATTTAAATGTGATGCGATGAAATCCTGTAATCTCAAATTATGTTGGATCACTTTGAAGTTGCAGGTTTAAAATTAGGTCAAGCACAAACCAAAAGTGTTTGGTGCAATAACATGTCATCTGACAATCATCCGTGGGAGTAGACACAACGAGGAACAATCCCAAGTAAACTTAAAACAAGTTGCTACACAAAACAATTAAGTAAATAGTGATACGCAAATGATTCCTTTGTGTTCCCCAATACCAAATAATATATTAAAAAAGGACTGATCTAAAAGTATGAACACATTAAAATAAACAATGACAATTGAGGCTTTAATGACACCAGACATGAAAACCTTCCATTTCAGTTTGATTATTACAGCTTAGGATCCTGTTTTTGCAATGTACCTCCTAAGACCAATAGCTTAAACTGCATCATCTCAAAATAACATTTTCAATTATTGTAATTTTGCTTATTTTTTATTTCTTATAGAAATGAATTGTTACTGTCTTTATCCAGCTGCATATGACCTTGACCTTTACAGACTAACTCAGGAAATGTCATTAGTGGTAACTTCTCCTTTTATATGAAGCCAGACACACACTCAACCTGAAATCCCATAGACCAACATCACAGGATGGCCTCATACAGAAGTCCGAATTTCCAACAAAGGTTTGAGTATTTTCATGTGAAAATACCAGATAATGATGAAATAAACCTCTGGACTTCGATTTAAGTTTGTATTGCTTTAAAATGTAAATAATTAGTGATTTTACCTAAAGAAAAAATGTTTAGGAGTTAGGTTTAGTTTAAAATTAATTTTTTTTGGTGATATAGAACAACATGTGCGTGTTTAGTATGTCAGTTAGCCAACTTGTTGCAAAATGTTTTTTTTTTTTTTACCCCACACGAGTATGTTTAAGAAACAAACCACAGCAGAGACCTCAGAAAGAGGACATCTCCTTTTTTTTGTCTGTTTTACAATTATCTTTAAAGTTTATTCAAAGAAAAAAAAATCAATAAAATACATGACTTCCTGTCATACACAGAGAGAGGACACAAGTTAGAGAAGCATGGCAGAAACAGAGGAGAAACACGCCGCCTCACATCCAAGCCTGCAAAGAACATTACTGCAATGTTGCAATGGTAAAGCAGCACATTGTGAATACCTGAAACGAATGTCCTTTAATGTTCCGCAAATAGGTTAATCAGTGAGGGGAGAGATGACAAAATTGATTAATATATATATATATATATATATATATCTCCAATAAAAAACAGGCTCAAAAAGCAGAAACAGAATTCATTAATAAAGATGCATTAAACATAAATACTGTGATGCACGTTATTGTAACCAAAAAAAAAAAAAAACATTGCCTCTGTAAACATTTTCTCCACCTAAGGTGAGCATAATAATATTAAGTCACTGCAGTCGCATTTTACATGTTACATACACCTACAAAAACAACATAAACTTCTCAACTAGATCTAAAACTTAATACACAATGCTTCAAGTGATTTTTTTTCTTCTTTTTGACAAGAATTTAGTGGTTTTAATAATAAAGTACATTTTAGTTTTGATTTCAATCGATAAGAGGCTGCTTTTCTCACCAGATTTCGCTTTAAAGCTCATCCGGAATTGGATTATCGATAGGGAAAACTTTTTTCTCTAATTTTCCTCTTGAAGTTGTGTTAGCCTTGATGCAATAGAAGAATACCTGGGAGTTTATGAGGTGCCGGGACTGAAGCTCAAACATGTTTTACGTTTGTGTGCAGCTATCAGTGGAAAAATACAGCAAGAGTAAATGTGTCCTGACGAAAAAAAACAGGAAAACATGTTTGGTCATGAAGACAGAGCACAGAGTGGACTCTGTCAGGCCCCTGTTTGAGTGTGCAATATTTGAGTGTTTACAGAAACAGAGGAAAGCCCAGCTCAATGAGGTCAGCTCTGCCAGTGGAGCTGTTTTTCACTTATTAGAGCAGCAGCAGTGCATGCAGTGAGTAAAAAAGAAAAAAAACTAAACAAAAAATTTTAAAAATGGGATTTAAGTTTGTTTTTTTTCCACAAAGAGCCAAATGAGGAAAAAAGTGCATCCTCAGTGTTTCATCGAATTCCAGAATATTCAATTATCATGTCATGTTAAAGCGTGTCTGCTG
This sequence comes from Oryzias celebensis, assembly GCA_014656515.1. Taxonomy (NCBI): domain Eukaryota; kingdom Metazoa; phylum Chordata; class Actinopteri; order Beloniformes; family Adrianichthyidae; genus Oryzias; species Oryzias celebensis. The sequence continues at coordinate 11,303,361 of BNCR01000017.1, read as the reverse complement.
TGTGGAGGTGGGCGGGGGATCAGCTCTAAAACATTAAGGACTGCCACAACTTTGGGGAAAAATGAAATAAAATAAAAGTCTGCAAAAAAATAATATATCTACACCTGATAAAGAGGTTCTGCTGTTTAATCTTCTTAACTTGAACATCTAGGATTGATCACATGTGACAAGATTACAAAGTAAAAACATCATCTCATGCCTTGGACCACCACACAGTAAGGAGTCTTTCTACATTTCTTGACACTTAGTGCATTGAATACATACGAAAAAAAAAAAAAAAAAAAAGAAAAGAAACGGTGAGCCCAAAAAATATGAAATGGAAAATTGAAGTCCACCTCCTGCAGCCAAACAAACCTGCCAGAAAAATCCTAATTCCCTCTCCCATGCCGAGCGCTCTTCTCTGCTTCATGTAAGCTCTCATTCACGTCACTATTCACAGCAGTTCTCCAGTCGTGATTTACAGGTTGGGCGGAGAACTTTGACGAAAGCTTTGAACGAACTTTTTACTGTACATAAAACATCTTGGTTTTTCTTTTGACGATCACGCCCACAGCACTTTCATCGCTTCACATGTTCGTGGTTTCAGAGTAAAAGCACGCAAAATGTGGACTGTGGGTGCATACATGTTCAAATCAGGAGATAAAATGCAGGATTTATTTATTTTTTTAAACTCCACATTGTCACACTTATCTTCAAGGAATAATTCATGAAAACGAAAAAAAATACTATTCTGAAATCAGTCTGCCTCTTCAGGGCTTCCTCTTTGTGTCATGCTGTTATTAAAGCATCTCCAGGCTTCAATCACACTTATCTGTGTCCCGTTGATCAAACTTTAACCTTTAGATCCTGTCAACAACGTGCAGCTTTTGCTCTCATCTCTCAATCTCAATACTCACTCCGGGTATTACGTCAGCAGTAACCAGAACATGCTTGAACTCACTGAAACCCTCTGGGATCTGTATGAAAGATCAGAGTTCAGCAAAGCAGGTACAGAGAAACCTCCTCACAAAAGAGGCCTTAGCTGGACTATAACGGTCTTGAAGTCTGACTGATCGGCCCAGCAGGTGGAAAAGAAGGAGGTGAAAACTGTATCCCATGGCAAGCTGAAGAGCACCAAGAAAACCGAGGAAAACAGAAGCTGCACACCTCGTTTTCGTGAATTCACATTTCAGTCTCGTCTACTTCTTTTATTCGTCTAACTGCTCGTTACATTTTGTAAGCAAGTCCTCATTTGTGTGTTTCGGAAGGGGCAACGGCTAGGCCAGCTGCCGGGCTCAGAGCCCAAGGTCCTGGTTATCGATTACTTCAAAGGGTTGGTGATTGTTCTCTTCTGGTGGTCCTAAGGTTGACAAGTCGTCAGTGGCGGGTTCTGAGATCCAGTGTTAGCGAGGGTGGAGGAAGAGGAGGAGGAGGAGGAAAAGAGCAGGGTGTGGACCTCTACCAGCTGAGCAGGTTGCTTCGACCCAAAGTCATAAAGTAGACCTGGCTGGAGCCTCCAGACCGAACTGATGCAAAGAACACCTGAAGAAGAGACGCCATAAAAAGATGACTTTAACTTTCTTTCGCTTTTGGTTATCAGTTTCTCAGCAGTTAAATGATACTATTGTTTCCCTTTTTTTGCTGTCACGGCTAAAAATCCACGTGATGTTGAGGGGGAAAGAGGAATCTATTACTCTGTTAGCTTGGCTGGCCAAACAGGAAGTAAAATCCATAAAATAGAGAAGAGAAACCCAAGAAGTGAGCTTGCTGCCACAGCTACTGTATAACCACAACCAGCTAAAATTCAATCAAGTTTCAGAGGAAAATCCAACATGTTTGGTGTTCATTTACAGTTAAGAGTGAGTTTGGATTATACAGCCTTTATTTGCAGGAGAAACTCTGCCAAACTAGCAGCGTAAGCAGCAAACACAAACAAAGCACAAACAGTGGAACATTTGGACTGCAGACTTGTGATTTTACCAGAATCTTTCACGTACAAGTGCAGCCCGACACGGGTTTGCAGGAACATCCAACGCCTGATAAGGAGCGTGGAGATTCATTGTGAAGGTCTCACCTTGTCATTTCTTTCACACAGGAACTTGAGTCTCTGAGCTCTCTTGTGCATGAAAACTCCATCCAGATGGCCCGTTTCCACGGAGCGGATCTCGATGGCCTTCTCCCCCCACCCCATGATCTGATTGGAGCGAATGTAAGCTGGAGAGACGGCGAATTTGCAAACATTGTAAGAATGCTGGTACCGCTGAGAATGTTCCTGTTGAAATGTCACAATAGAAAGAGTCGTGGGTTTCGCTTTCAATTTTGCGAGAAAAACCTACCCACTGAGGTGGGCATCTCCCCCCACTGCAGCACCACATCCTTGGTGATGCGGCCGTAGGTGTTGACGTAAACGCCCTCGTCCTCGTAGCACACCAGCAGTTCGATGCCATCCGTGTTGGGCAGGATGATGATGGCGTGCGACTGGATACTTGTCTGTATCTGGAGATGAAACACACAGGCGTCAAATAGTTCCTTTTCAAATAACAGCTGTAAATTGCCCTTCAGGACCGATTTGTTGCGGATTTCGACAATAGGATGACTGCAGACGTCCTATTACATTGAAGATAATGGAAACACTTACATGTGTCGGCAGGTAAATGTCATAGACCGCCCCAGAGTCGACGTCCACGGCGTGAAACCCTGAGCAGGAGCCGTAAATGACCTTTAACCTCTGGCCTTCCTCCACAGTCAGATCCACCAGCAGTGGTTTGTGGACCAGGTCACCAAAAGACTGAGGAGAGCAAACAAAAGGTCAGGATGACAAGAAGGTAGTTTTTACCTGAATGCGTTGGGGGTTTGGATGGCGGTAGGTGACTCCTCACAGCAGGTTTAGGTCGTTTACCTTGAAGGCCATGAACTTGTGGTAGGGCTTGGGTGCCCAAGCATAAACTTCTACTGAATTCTTCAGAGCTAGAACCAAAAACTTGATCCTCTCATATTTCACTGAGGACAAATCACAAGGAAAGCAAAAATGTCAAAAAGACGAAGAAACGAACAAAACTTTCACCAGACAAGGATGATTAGAAGAAGAACATCATTAAGATCCTAAAGGTCAAAGTGCTTTTCATTTTTAATTACATAGAAAGAGTTGGAAGCTGAATTTGGCGAGCATTTTGCAAAAAATTAGCAGACGCATGTCTTCTCTTTTTTGGTGCTTGAAGACCTTTCATCTTATATCTGAAATACACCTGTTCATGCAGCGCCCCTCCAGACCATTAGAAATAGTCTTCTCTGATTATTTTATTAGAATATTAAACTATAAAGCTGTGTACACATGGGCATTTGAGGCATGCTCTAGAATGTGCATTAAGGTGTTTACACTGGACAAGCAGGAAGGGTTTACTACCTCATGTACCTGCAGTTGGACGAGGTTTTAAACGGAGAAAAAGTGTTTAGGACTTTTACTGAAAGTGGCTGCTTGAACATGCATTGCTGAAAGCTGTGTGAGTGTAGCTTAGGAGTGAGTGGAAGATGCATTTTGTAAGGAAAAGCTAAAAAATAAAGATATAAAACCCTTTCAAAATAAGATATAAATACATCCAGTGGAATGACAGCAAGCTGCTCTGTTTTTCGCTTCTTTGATAGGATCAGGGTTTACACAAGAGTGGTTTACGTTCATGGACAAACCTAAAGCCCCTTGACAGGAAACTGTCTCACTGTTTGAGTCCAGCGAGTGGGGTTTCCACCAGGAAGTGCCAGAGTTTGCTCAGGGGCATCAAAATCACCAAAGACATTCTGGATTTTAGACAGGTCTATGTGGCTACATGTCTGTCCCCGTTGTTGCTTAATCGTGGGCAGTTCCTTCCATCAATCACTTGCATGCTTGTCTGGCATCCAAGCAACCACTTTAGATCAGACACTTTATTCACAACTGGCCCTCGAAGGTTGAGTTGGAGGTTGACGTTTATTGAAAACCTGCTGAATGACAAAGCAGTGATAGATCCTGATGTGAGAAGCCATGTTTTTATGGTGATGCACGTTCAATGCATCTGTTATTTGACCTTTAATAATCTTAATTGTGCCCTGTACAACACTGCACGTGCTTTCCTGTAGCTTCTAAATGAACAGGGTTGAGTTGGAGTCTTTCGCCAGCCCTTTTTCACAGAGTAATAACTCAAACCTTACAGAAAATGTGGGGGATAAAATGCACAAAAAAAACATGTAACTTAGAAGAAAACAGTGCTTCTTACAGTACTAAGCCACAAATGCAATTCACAGTCAGCTTTTTCTGTCGTTTCTGCAACTTGAATGATTCCACCTACCGACTTTATAGTGTACACAGCCTTCCAGATCTCCTACGGTGGTCCAGCCCTGCTTCTTCTCTACCTCTGGATCATTGTGCAGGATCTTGTTCCTCAACCAGGACAGGTAGTAGACCCGCAGCTTGTTCTTTTTACCTGTTATTGACGAGAAAAGGAAAAGCATCATTAGAAACACTTTTATTCTGAAAAAATAAGAAAATTCAATCAAACGCTGTTCGCTTTCTCTGAAGATCTCTTATAGTTAAGTTCATATTTGCTATTTTCACAGTTTTAAGATTTATTTTTTTCATTTTCTTCTTTGATTTTTACAGCTAAACATTACTTGTTAGGCTTTTGGTTAAAATTTCTTAAATGCTTATAACAATATGAGAATACAATTTATAAATATACATCTGGGAGTTTATTATATTGATTTAATTTACTTTATTTTTAGATTAAAGAATTATGCTTAAAGGAAATTTAACACAAAGTGGATCAAACTACGATGCGTTTAATCTCTCTTTTGTCTAAATGTCTTTAATGTAATCTGATTACATGATATAATAAACTGTCAGGATATAGTTTGAGTCATCTGAGATTTTTTTGCACACAGCACAGGAAGTTTGAGGTTGAGAATCAACTCGGACGTTGGTTTATTTCTTTTTTTTCTCATTTTACAGAGTAAATGATGGTCTCGTGTAAGAAACTGACGTCTGCGCCGCTCAATGGCGTTTCTTTTCATCATGGAAAGCTCGGCTGTGTGTCATTATTGCACAGATTACATGGTCTTTACCCAGAGGAGCGTTACTCAACATCCGTTTAGCTCAAAATATATATTGTGACACTTTTGAATACTTTGCATGTGTGTATGATGTTGAGAAAAAGAAGAAGTAAAAAAGGGGAAAAAAAACAATCTTTCTGTTCAAATCCAATTAAGTTTTTGTACTAGGAGGGATTTGCTTAAGTAGACATAAAAGTAACAAACATGAACACAAAAATCAACCTTTTGACATACGTGTACTTTCATTTTTATCTTAAACTCAATTTGATAGAAACGTGCCGACTTCATCTCTTCCTTTATTAAATGGTAGTGCGTTTGTGCAGAACCTGATATAGTGACCAGAACGTTGAGCCCCTCCAGGACATCCATCTGCTGGAAACGTCGTCGGTTGATCAGGGGGTAAACTTTCCCCTGACCGCTGCGGTCCAACAGCATCAGACCACTTTCTGTTCCCACCAGCAGGTTTACTCCTACACGTGCACAGAATCACACAAATAAGGATCCAATTCTGAAGATGAACCCCAGTCTACACACTTCCACCTTAATTACAGTCAACCTGCCTTGTATGATGACAATATTAAACTCTCTAAATATCCATCCGTCGTGTATGAGGAGGATTCACTTGAAATATTGAGTGCATGTTTTTTCTTCTCTAAATCGGTGAGGTTTAAAGTTTAGCATCAAGTACAAACATGACAAAAAAGAAGGTACTTTTTGACATTTTTCAGAAAGGAGTCAAAATACAAAACGATAAAACGTATTTTTTGGTCTCCAAAGAGACGATACATAGTTCTAAATCAGCTTTAGATGATGATCCATCTTCTCTTTTGGTAAATCTTTTTATCTGCAGGATTAGGAATAGACCTTAAAAAAAAACAGATTTTGCAAGGAAGATTTATCAGGGTTTGACTGCCACCCGGTGGTAGGAACTGGGACTTGTGAGAGCTTTACTGAACTATTTCCACAACAATATTAAGGACCCACTCCAATGGAAATGGTGTTTTTAACATGTTCTTGTGGCATTTTTCTGATCATATAGGAAAAATATTTTTAAAAATTCAGCTTAAAATGCATTTCTGAGTACTTCTTTATTCAATCCACTAAGAATCAGGAGCAGACGAAAAAAATGCTGCTTGAAAAATATGGTAATTGTGATGTAGTTTGTGCAGAGTTCGCCACAAGCTCCCTCCTCTGAGCTCTTTGCACTGGGGAGAGGAAGGGGGAGCGGGGTTGCTCTGTGCCAACAGCCCTGCCCGCAAGTGTCTATTGAACTAGTGCCACTCTGCAGAAACTGTCCTAAAAAACGACACAGGCTTGTTCATTTGGGTTAAAAACAGCATAATCACAATAAAAAGACCACTAGGAATTCTTCTACAACAGATCAGAGTTGATAGGAGTGGGATTTTTCGGGTTAATAAGTTGGGGATATCAACTGAACGACTTTGATGTGCCTACCCCACACACCAATGTAGAATGACCGCTAGTTACTATGCTAAACTCTGGTCTTACCCCAGAGTGCCGCACACAGGATCTCAGAGTTGAACCTCTTCTTGTACTTGCGGATCTCTGGCGTGTCACTCTGAGGGCGAGTGTTGACTGGGTTGACGTTGACCACAGAGCCTTTCCGTGAGGGGTCTGCTCTCAGCGCCTCCGCCAGACGTGCATCATTGCTGTAGCCTAAAACGTCCAAAGGAAGGGCTTAAGTAGGATGTTGAAGGGTGTGGAGTTTACCGGGCAAAAAGAGGGTCAGTCAAACAGTCTGGGTTAAAAAGATGCACGGATATCCTTCAGGGAGTTTTAAGCACTAATACAAGATCTGCGGTTAACTTTATTTTCAAAGCAGACAACTAAAAAGTATGGTCTCATTCTTTTCAGAAGCAATCAACAGATAAAGGAGAAGGAGTGAAAAACAACTCTGTATGTGATATTTGCTGAATCCTGTTTTAAAATCTGCAAGAACATCAGGTGTTCAAATGCATGCTGGAGAATGTGTTGTTCAGGGGTCAGTGTCTGGTCACCAGCTGCACCAGGTGAAGTCATGGCCCAGCACACTGCAGGCCTCACTCTTATGCTTGATTACAGGAGGGATTATGGTCACGGTGATTGAGCAGGTGGCAGTTAAGGAAGGAAAAGTTTTCTTGAAAACTTTAGTATCTAATCAACGTTGACTTCTGCAACAATTGCAGTTCCTGTAGAACTTTCTCTTGGAAAGTTTGCAAAGATCTTCAGGCTCTGTTTTAAGAGCAAAAACATTTGTGGCTCTAGATGTAAAAACTGAATTATAACTTTGCAGAAAATGAATCTTCTGGTAGAGAAAATAATCATTTAACGATCTTTTCTGGACTAACCTAATAATCACAAATACATCAAAGTTAAAAAGCTGTAAGGAGCATCTTTATGTTAATCCCGATCCTCTTTTTGGAAAAACCCTCATGAAATAAGGTCTGCATAATTACTTCTAAAGGGTAAACATTATGTCTGCTTTTCATTTTTTTATTTAAGGTAAAAGCATCTCATCTCTTATTCTCTCTCTTCGAACTCACGTTTTGAGAAATTAACTGATTTAGGATTTAACATTTTACCCAAGGACACATCAAGTGCTGCAAGAGGCAGATTGAACAGTCAACATTTAACTGGCAGATCCCATCCACTTAACAATAGCTAGAAAAGTGCTTCACTCGTGCAGGTTATGTACCATTTTATAAGCCAATCGAATGAATACATTTAAAAAATAAATAAATAAATAAAATGTATCTGTTACAATTACTCTGAAATCCTTGACCCTTTCATAATCTTCAAACTGCTGGGCTTTTTTTTCCAACTAAAATGTATTTTTTAACAATAGTTTCCATAGTTTTGATGTGCCTGGTTGACCACAAATCTGTTTCATTTGAATTTTCGGTTATGCTGTGCAGCACATCCAGTAAAAAAGCTTTAAAGGACATACCAACGTTGTTGAGGGCACTGCCAGTTGATGGAGAGACTTGAAGGAGGCGTGGGTCAATGAATGGAGTGAAGGACGAAGAGGACTTGTGTTTTTGCATGTTGTTACTGGACTGGCTCTACAGGAAGAGAGAAGATAATGCTGTCCTCATCGAAACAAAATAATGACATCACACTTTTTACAGAATCAGAGACAAACGGTATGAACAACAGTTGGATCGAATGACATTGGACACAAAATGAGGAGGCAAACTAGGGTGCATCTGCTGCATGCAAACGCAATAAGCATTCCATATAAAGGTAAAATAATGATTAATGGGCAACAAAAAAGGACAAAAAACTAATGATGGAAAAATAAATTCACAAATGTGAACTAAATATACACCAAAAAAGGAAAAAATACAGCTATGTAAAAAAGTATTTTCAGTTTAAAGTATACTTGCCATTTCCTTTTTTATTTGCTCTATGATCTACTGCTTGGGTAATGTAAGAATGTCACTCGCTTGCTGAAAATTAGCAACATGAGATGCTAATCCATTAATCATAAAAACTTGTTTATTAAAACATTACTCTTCTGTCTGTTTTGTATTAAAAGAAATTCACTCTAAACGTTCTTCACGACATACCTCGATAAGGATGCCAAGCTTTTCCAGGGGACTCTGTGGGGACATGGAGGAGGGACTGGCAAGGCCGGAGGAGGACGGGGAGTTGGATGCTGAGGACATTGGGGGGGAATGATGGCTCTGCTGAATCAAGTCTGGAAGGTGGTGGATGCGGCCAGCAAAGCCATTCCTGTCCAAGTGCTGTGTGGGGTGATGGTGGTGGACATGATGGGGGTGATGGTGGTGGGGGTGATGGTGGTGATGCTGTGGGCTGGGGGTGTGCTGTAAAAAGCCCTGCCCTGACGCCGAGCTGGGGCTTGGCGCGAAACCTGACAGGAGGGTCTGTGTTTGGCCCGGGGGCATGTGCTTTCTGTTTTCACTCTGGAAGTAGAAAGAGGGGTACACCACTTTGGGTCTAGATGTGTTCCTGATGAGCTCAGGAGAAGGGAACGTGTTTGCTAGAGCAAAGGGCAAACTACAGTGGCTATTCTACAGGTGGAAAGATAAACTCGTATTAGTAGTTGGGTATAAAAAAAAAAACCCTACTCATTGGTGACACTTAAGGGCCCTTCTAACCATTAACTGCAAATGTTCTCGTCACCTAAAAGCCAATCAAGGTACTTCAACGTTTTTTTTCCTTTCTATATGTAAAACCTGTAATTAAAGAGCATTTTAAATGATTTTTGCAGTTTAGTATGCAGTAACTGAAACTGATAAACACACCATGCAAACACAATGAACAAGTATTTGGGATGAGACAAGAAATACCAAAAAAGAAAACAACAGGACATGGAAAGTGAAATGTCTGGCTGTTATCTTTTTGGACCCATTACCTGTCTGACAATGAGTGTGCTGTCCTTGCATGGAGTTGACCCAGCATCACTCTCACCCTCATCATGAACAATCATGGTCTTCACTGACTCCGTTTCTCCATTACTCAGCTTGGATGACCTGTAAGAAGAAAAATAAAAGTGCTCTACAAACCACCTAATGCTGTAATTTACTGTAAACCATTAAAAACAACTGTGCGGTGAGGTGTGAACAGCTGAGGGGTGGAAATGTTGAGGTGGATCAGATAAGGGGTGGAAGTGCATCAGATGAGGATTCAAAAATAGTAGAATAGCTGAGGTGGATCAAATGAGGGGTGGACCTGCTGATGTACAACTGAGAGGTGAAACAGCTAGGGAGTGGAAAGGTTGAGGGGCTGTCACCAGGCTGCTCATGCTAGTGTGGGAAAGAAAGGAGAGTCCATGGCGTGGAGACTGTTGCAGGGCTGCAGTTCTCAAAACATATAATGATACTTGATGGTGGTTTATTTCTAATGTGTTGTTGCATCCAAATTCCCCTAATGTTTGGTGTTGCTTATTATTTCTCCATTAAATACTTACACAGCTTTGGAGTCTTCAGGGCCAGAGGTCGACTCTTCACCTGCCTCTTGGTCCACCTCTTCATCGTCATCCTCATCTGTGGTGTCTGAATCCTCGCTGGAGGATGAATACTCAGTCACTTTGTTTGGTGGACGAACGTCATCCACTGCACGGAGCTCTTTGGCCAGAGCAGTCAGGTCCTAGAACATCATGGAGTGACAGGAAAATCCTAATTAAGCCAAACTCACTTTTTGGGGAGGTCTGTTGGAGTGAAATTTAACCACAAGTTGTTAGTGAATACTCTGAAAGGCATTTCGAGTGGATTTTCCATTGCAAGTTAGAGAGCAGTTGCTGGAAAAGAAGAGCGGTTAAAGGTGTTTGGCAGTAATGGAAAGCCAATGTGAGAGGAGGAAAGCCAAACCAGTGAAGAAAGGAAGGAGATGACTTTTCAGCTGATGTTCCTCAAGATACTGTGAGTTAGTGGATTACTTCAAAGAATGAAACAGAAATCAAAGCTGCAAAGATGAAAAAGGGAAAAGTTAATCAAGGTTAAAAAAATAAATAAAATGAGTTAAAGTGGCAATCATTCAGCGTAAAAGAAACCCAGCAGTTTGAAGCATTATTGTGCTGCAATGACAGCGGATGACATCTTCTCAGAGGAGCAACTTGATTAGCAGAAATAAAGGGAGGACTTTCTCAAACAAGCCACAGCAAATCATCATACATCCCAGGATTTAATCCATCTCAAAGCAACACGCTGTTAGTTTGAGCTCACTAAAACACTACTTTCTAGCTCTAGATCTATGCCAGCAACACATGACCGTACTGGCTAATCAACTGCAGGTCAACTCTCACCGCTGGTTTGTTCGGCTTGACCAAATCTCTTCTCTCCTCTGGTTTTTTCCCAGCATTCTCAGGTCTCTGAAGGGGTGAGCTTTCAGATTTTGAAGAGGCTGAAGAAGGGGGGGAGGCGGTAAGGTCAGTTTATTAAAGACTTAAGTGACCAGGGAAAATGTGCAAATATGGACACTTCACCCAGATGTTTTCTTAAAAACTTTTCATGTGTTCTCCACCGCCTGTGTGTGTTTTCAGAGATGATTTGGAAAAGGGTGTGTGGACTCACAGCGGACTCTGAACCTCTCTCCAGAGCCGCAGTGAGAACTGGGCTGAGAACTGGAGTTACTGGAGCTGCTGGAGGAACTGGAGCCTCCACTGCCACTATTGCCTGTAGTTCTGGGAACCAGTTTTTCCACACGTTCCCACAGTAGCCGAGGCTCTGCTGAGCTGCAGGGGCAACAGACACCAGTCAAGAACATTCTGCGGGGGAGCTAGAAATCCTACAGATTGGATTTTCCATATTTTTTTGTTTCTTTTAAAAAACGCTCAACCAATTCTAAAATCGTATTCAAAATATGTCGATTGTGTTTAGTTGAAGATTTTTTTAAATGTTTAATTACTTTTCTCTTTTTTTTACTGCTTTTTGCACAAACGTTTTACATAACAGGAGAGAAAATAAACACAAAAAGATAGAAGTTTGACAATTACACATTGTGAGTGTGTGCTAATCATCACATTCACACAACAAGAAGACTCAAGGTTACATAGCAAGCACTCTTACATAAACCCTCCTACACTTTCAGAAAAGACAAAGACTACAGGCCCCAGATAGACAGCAACTGTTAAACACATCTGATTCATCTTTAAATGAGTCTAGGCCTTTTTAGGGCTTTCATTCTTTTTCAAATTAGTGAATTTTTATGCAATAAAAAAATCCATAGTATTTATAGCACTAACAGTGTCACTCTAGGACAAAAGAAAAATTCCAAAAGAGAAAAATAAATCAATATTTTTTCATTTCTTATTAATGCGTTTCAAAAACAAATTCTAAATCAGCATAAAGTAAAAACCAAAGATTAAAAAATTCCTCAAACTTGTTAAATACCTTCATTTCAGACCCTCCAATATATAAATGTACAGGAATTACATTGAATAAAGAAATTAAGGATTCCTTAAAAAAAAAAAAAAAAAAAAAAAAAAAAAAAAAACATAAATTCTACATATTTACTATGATTTTCATTTACTTACATTTTTTACTACAATTTTTAATTTGGAGTTAAATATATTTTAGTTTGAAATGCTGCACTGTCATAGCAACAGCTCTTCTTGCCCGTTTAGGAGTTGTACTAAAGGAATATTCTTTTTGGGTTAGTGGAAGAGAGAAAAAAGAAAACACAAATAGGGTCAACAGGAAAAAAAAATTGTCTGCAGTGAGCAGTGAGTCCTGTTCAAGCTAACTGGACAGTTTACCTGACAGTGTTTCTGTTCACTGCATCCCTGTGTGAGGCGTTGCCGTGGTGATGAGGCGAGTCTCTTCTTGACAACACAGGGGACCTTGATGTGGTTCTGACAGGAACCTTTTATGATAAAAAGATCAACCAGCTTACTTACACACTCATTCTCACTCTGCAGGCATGAGTGTGCAGCAGCATTAACCTGAACGCTGCCAAACCAGGTCAAATGTCCTAAAATTAGGGTTATCGGGGCCGCCATTTTAGCTAAATACAATTGAACTATGTTCCAAAAAGATCTTAAAGACATTTTGTCTGACACCCAGAACATTCAGTCAGTTTCTAAGTTTTCAAGAACTACAACTTAACAGTTTTTTTGTTTGCATATGGTTTTTGGATTACAACCATTGGGAAAACAAAATGTGAGCTCAGGAAAAAATATGTTTAAACCAATCATATGTCTTGCAATTCTATATACAATTTATATCTCAGCACAAAAACTTACATCATGCATGCATCTTAGCCTTTCAACAATGCAAGAAAAAAGGCTTTTATAGTGAGAGCAAAAGCAGCAACACCCAAAACACGCATTCCACTTTCATATAAAATCAGTAGAAATGCATCCATGCACACAGGACCCCAAACTGGACTGCTTTGTTACTGGATGAAATGCCCATTGCTGAGAAATAAGACCAAACATCCAACTATTTGAAATTTAGATCAGGGGGTCCCCAACTTTTTCAGGTCACAGACTGGTCCAATGTCAGACATTATTTTCAGGGGCCTGCCTGTACAAGGCTGAAGTAGACAGTTTCCAGTTTTCCTCAACTTTTGAGGGCAAAGTTTATCTTCATCTTCTGAAAAATATCTGCAGCTGATTTAAACTTTATTTGTACACTAGATTTTGTGTAGGAACCGATAAAATGTGTTGTAAATTTTCCCTTAATGCATAACTGTCAAAGTACAAGCCAAAAAACAAAAAAAAAAAAGTCAGACTGCAACTTCAGCCTCATCTGACTTTTAAGGTGCGGTAGATAAATAAAGAAAAATTTGTGACTGAAACTTGTTTTGTCTAAAATAATACGTGTAAATTTATCATTTGAGCAACTTCATTGGCAGCATCCTCGTAACAAAAGACAGCAGGTTGCTGAATATTCTGCATTTTTATTATGGTGTGAGGGAACAACTGTCACAATAAATCCATATTTAGACTAAAAACCCCTTGTTTTTGTTTGTTGAATGCAGCTTTCTTTTTTCTTTGAAGTCAAAGACTGTCTTTCAGTTTTCTTACTGGATCTGTTCTGCATAAAGACATTTTCCAAATACGTTTGTTTTTTCTTAACTTTTCTAGCTTAAGGGTTTCAATTAAACGGTTGGCGCAGCTGCTTAAAGAAAGCAGAGGATGGATTTTTGACATGTGACCAAGTGGCTTGACATGCATCAAGAATGAATCAGATGTGGTGAAGAGAATCTGATAGTTTTTCAAAATAAAACTTCCTTCAGAAGTGGATATAAAACAAGTAATTTAACTTAGGATGGCATAATTGTGTTATTCTGCAGGTAAAAAAACAAAAATATATATTTTTTTTCAACTAAATTTAAACATAAATATGTTTTTAAATAATTTTGAATCAGCTTACTTCAAATACAGAATGCCTGCACTGACGCAGTGTTAAACAACACAAAGTATAAACCCGACACGCATACATTTAACAGTCCACCAAGATGACATCCAGTAAGGTCAGTGGCTGAATTTGTAAAGAGAAGGTAGGAATACAAGTGAAAAATCCAGAAAAAAAGATTTTTGATCTAAGGTTGAATCAAAATAGCTAACCCAGAAAAGAAGGCTTGAACTTAAGTTTGCAAACCCCAACCCTTTCTTTAGAAAATCAAATAAATAAACTCATCTTATTGTAACTAAATGCTGCCCGAATACAACAAAGCCTGTTCAGATTTGGTTGATTTAATCAGATAGGAACGGGACAGACAATCTTGCTGCAGATTAAACATTTTCATCATCAAGTGTCTTATTTTGGTAAAGCTTAGAAGATAATGAATTTCCAAGAATCCCAACTGAATGTCCAAGTAAAACTATAAAGAAATTAGATTAGTGGAACAAAGATGTAAGGTTTTGAAACCCTGCCGAAAGGCATAGCCGTTTCCTGCACCCCAGATGAAACAACCTAGAAATGGCCCCTTAAAGATACGATCCAAGAAAGATTTACAAGCAAGTCAAAGATCAAAACATACAATTATATCAATTATTCAGAATCATTCAATATTGTTTTTTACAGTGAAAGAGCTGTATATAGAAACCACTTTGAGAATTTCACAAAATTGTGTAATTATGGGTAGATTAAAAAACATTAAGTCGAAATGAAAGCTGAAACTTAAAAGACAACTCTGTGCTCCATTTTGTGGTGAAACATTCATGAACAAAAAGATCAGATCCATATTTCTTTCATTAATCACTGTTAATATAAAATTATAGAGAAAGATGTAGGTCTGGAACCCTAAATATTCAGAGAAATGTAGAAAATACACTGAAAACCTGTTAAGAAGACTTTTAGTGGAGGAATTTTGAACTCCAATTAACTGTTCCTGTTGAAACACTGTGCCAGCAAAGAACTTCAAACGTAAACTCATAGGGATCAAAGAAATAAAGGAAAACGTAGGTCAGGAGGTGTTCTTACCTGTGGTTCCACAGGTCGGTGCATGGCCGTTGATTCAGAGTTGGAATCGGCGTATGACTCGGAGCGTTGCGGCACCGGAGGCTGCTGTGGTTTGATCTGAGCAGACTGAGGAGAACCTTGGATGTTCTTCCGATATCGCTCGTCCGCCTGTGAAGATCACACAGACTGAAGCTTCAGTGCTGCCCGAGCGGATTTGTGAGGAAGGCAGCAAGGACAAGTTCATACAAGGGTTGGTTAGTCTATTCCCACACAGAAGAGATGCTCAGTGGTAAAAGAGCATCAGATGATGCAGGAAAACCACCACAAAACAAATATTCTTTAGAGAGAAGCCGTGTTAATTTGACTTAAAAAGTATTGTTGATACCTTATGTTAGAAGGAATACAACGCGACAAAGAGTCAGACAGTTGTGTTAGACCAAATATAAACATTTCAGGAACACCAAATGCCAAAGTTAAGGTGACTTTTTGATTTGTAAGATGTCTCATTTGTTTTTGGGGGGGTCAAGAAAGTCATACACAATTTTTTATTGATAGAGTAATTAAAATGTCGTTCTCAGTTTAGTTTTCAATTATTTCAAATCTAGTCTAAGAGGTTAAAAACAAGTATTTTCATTGCTATAGTGAAGCCTGATAATTTTGCATGGCAAAGACCAACTTGCTTGTGTTACTGTACGCCTAGTGGTTACTTGAAATGTCCTGACTCCAGTTTTGTTTCAAAGTTTTCCTCAGTGGGTTAACTCTCACAGACAAAACAAAAACGATGTGAACCTTCACCTATCTGCTTTTACATAAATGTGCATATTACGGCATTAGTCACATGCACCCATGCGGGAGTTGACCCGTGGGCTGATCATGAGGTGCTACGGGTTTTTGGGTTGTCCAGGCCTGCGGAGGGTTGTAGACTTCACAGGAGCGAAGGTGTGTCTCAAAGTTCCCTTGGGGGTCATGTGGCCATCATGAAAATGGAATGTACCATTGTTGTGTGTGAGGTAGGTTTATTGTGAAGTGTTTGTAAGGATAATATAAGTTAAACAAACGTACAGGTCATGCGGTTGTACGGAGCCCTTGGCACAGTACTCCACTCATTAGTAAGGTGTGCGTACTGGCTCCTTATTGACGAAAAACACTGCATGCACGGGGTGTGCATAAGTGCACGTAGGACGTCTGTACAAACTACTCTCTGATTGTCTAATGTCCTAAATTCTGACAGTCAGGCCGTGGGGAAGTAGAGCGCACTTATCACTTCAACAGCACTAACAGGCCTTGGTTTTTGGAGGGGTTGGAAATTAATGAAAAATGTATACGATGTGCCTGTATCTCACCTGCTTCACCCTTAAATGTTGTATATGTGTTCACTATGACCTGTCGCCCCAAGCATGCCCATTAAAAAATGTTCAGGAACATTTTCACTCTACGGGTTCAGAGCAGTCTACTACTTTGATATTTCATGTGGGTCCTCTGTATGTTCGTACAAGTTAGCGCATTTTTTGCCCGCAGACAACCCGTATCCATGCTAAAGTAGGGCTGTGACTAAGGCCTCCCCACCCACCACATTACTACCACTAACAACTACCACTAAACCAACATAACTAACTTAGAATGTATACAAATGAGTGGGCTAGAGTACTACCTTTCCCATTTTTCTACTATCCTAACTGCTAAGTATTATTTTTGACCTGTGTTAATAGAAAGGTTAATGCATTCTGATCAGAGAAGTCCTCTAGAAGGTGCCCATTCATCCCACATCATCAAGCCATCACCAAGGTCAGGATGCTGGAAGCAGCAGGAGTGAGTTCACACAAGCAGAGGAAGCATTCTACAGTGGTCAGGGCTAGCGGTCACCTCTCTGACTGGCTCAAAGTCAGGGGCGGGGCCTTGGAGGTCAGCCACATGTAGCTCTGGTTCTGAAGCTTTGTCCAGACTGGAGACCGGACTGGGCCGTGCCTTCTTAGAGTCAGAGCTCTGTTTAGAGGCATCCAAGTCAGGGTTTTTCTCTTGCTTTACCCTGTCTGGTTCAATGCTCTGCACTTGTTTGGTACTTTGTTGCTGAGCCGTTTTGGAATTATCCAGGTTCTGGTTTTGCTGTAGGGAAAGCAGGTAGGCCTGCTCCTGCTGTAGCTGTCTCTGGAGCTTCTGGGCTTGACGCTGCTCCTCAAGCTCCCGCCATTTATACTCCTAAGAGCAAGTAGGGCCAAGATGAATCAAAACCACTGACGGACAAGACCAGACAGAGGACTTCAGATCCAAAAGTACTTCCATTTAACAACTTCCTATCCAACCAAATACAGAAGGTACTGAAATTCAAACTGCTAAACACACTTACCATCTATTCAAGTATTTCCAAGTGTTTCTGATGACAAGGTCATGTGATTATTAGGAATGTAAAACCTTTTAAAGCATAAAATAATTTTATTAAAAAACTTAAATGACCAAAATACTTCTTTTAGACAATTTCCCAAAATGATTTTTTTTAAAATCAGTTTGCTGAATTTCCATGGAGCCTTGCATGTACATTTTCAAACATCAGACATGGGGTCTCAAAAATTCAAAGCTTGTTTGCTGCTAGTTTTGTAGCAAAAAATAATGTGTGTCTTTTCTCTGGATTGTTCATTTACAAAACTTGGGGCAGAAGCAAAGCCAGTTCAACTCAGTTCTGACAACAGTGGAGCAAATAAGCATTTGATTCACTATTACTCATTAAGAGTTTTGGTTCACACAAACCAATTAAATTCAATTAAACATACCATTAGGATGACGGGATCAAATATTTATTTCCTCCACTGTGTAGACTAAAACGGTCTCAATGAACCTTTCAGGACACTACTCCGCTTGTTTTAGAAGTGAATTCATGAATGGTGAGTGTGGGAACCAGAAAGGGCAGATAAAGATTTAGTCATGGTGCAGAGCCGGAGGTAGCCATATCCTTTTATTATGTGAATGTCTTCTTTAGAGAAGCAGAAACCTTAGAAAAACCAAAAACAACACATAGGTCAACATATGTTGACATGAGCACCTGCAATATAACAGGGGAAACTTTGCTTTCCTGTTGGATGACTAGTTTCCGTGTGATACCATCACTATCACCAAAGGCCTGTAAACATCCTGTCTGCTGCACCAAACCCAGAATACTTCCGCTTTGACCTCCGTTGTTAATGGTTCCCCCCAGATCTTTAAAAGTTACATCATTAAAAAGGAAAAGATTAAAGGACTGCATGTAAAAACAACCTTTACCGCCATCATCTAATAACCTGATAGTTGGAAAAACTCAAAAATGTTACAATTTAGGCTTATGTTAATGAAATGCGGAAAAAAGCTCATAACAAAGCACATTTTATACACAAAGGGAAAGAAAGTGTTTATTTTTAAGTTTTGAGTTTTTTGTTGCCTTGTTAAAAATGAAGAAAAAAATAGGGAGGTATCCTGGGACGGAAGAAGGTGGTCAAACACTCACCAGCAGCATGGCCTGTTCATGGAGAAGCTGCTGTTGGAGGATCTCCAGGTGCCTCTGCTCCTCCTCCAGTTGGCGCCGAATGTATTCCTGTGGAACACAAGCTGTCTCTGGTCATTTTTTTGCAAAAAATGCAAATAGTTATTTAAAACAATATCTACAAAAAAGATGGGATTTTTTTTTCCAACAAAAAAACTTCACTTCAATTTAAGAAGGTGTAAGATGCTACCAAGTTTGTGGAAAGGAAGACTTCTTGAATTACTCATTAAAACTGCATTTTTTTGGTTGGAGTCTCCTTTAGGCAGAATAAAAGGATATAAATATGTTTTTTTTAATATACACACCTTGTTTAGACTAAATTCAGATTAAAAGACTTAAAAAGTCTTTGTTTTGTTTTTTGATACCTGCTCTCGGTCAGCCCTCCTCTTCTCCTCCTCAGCCCTCCTGCGCTCCTCCTCCTCCTTGCGACGCCTTTCCATTTCTTCTATGCGCCTCTTCTCCTCTTGCTCACGTCGGCGTTGCTCGCGCTCCTGTTGCCTCCTCATCTCACGCTCACGCCGTTGTTGCTGCGAGCAGCGGGAGAATGTTTATGTTTACCACCTCCTGAATCAGAGGCTCAGGTGAGCTCAAACTGTGGTGCCTTTAATTAACTCCAGAACAAGAGTCTTTACTGTATTGCAACAACACTGAGCAGCTTTTCTAGCACCAACTAAATGTTCCTTTTTAAAAAAAAAAAAATATATATATATATATATATATATGTTAAGCAAAAACTGAAAACAGATGGTTTCAGCAAAAGTACATTTAGCAAATGTCAAAGCCGGCTGCCAGCAAAATATGTGCTATATTGTATATTTTGAAAATATATATTTTCAAGAAATGTCTGCACTATTTCTTAATTGCTACTTGCTAAATTACTTTATAAGCTATAGTAAACCAGTGGCAACAACACGATCTTCAGATCATAAATTCACATAATTTTAGTAAAAACTCATTTACATTTATTTTTATTCTGTGTGAAGAAATTAAACGTATCCAATCCCCCCCTAGAAAAAAAAAATCATTAAATAGTTGATTTGCATTTAATGTCACTATAAGGGCCCATAGAATACATGTCTAATGGTCGTCCCTGACAAGTTTTCTTCTCTCTAAATCTGGCCTTCTTTGAAAAAAGGTTGGACATCACTGTTCTACAATAAACAAGTATTACTGGACCACAGAAATATGAATCAAATCAATTTTATTTAAAGAGCACAAAGTGTTGAACCAAAAATAAACACATAGAAAGAAAACTAGACCTTAATCCCTCTCTCACACCTCACACCTCTATAACCCATGGAAGTGAACACTAGGAGTCAGACTAAATCACATTTTCTGTTCAAATATTTATTCACATTTTTACCAATAAGAAAATAAATATAATATTTTAATTTTTGTCAAATGTTGGTTTTATGATCCATCATTTTGATGCATCAGTTTTTTTTAAGGTTTTAACTTGAAAATTCATAAAGACAACAAACAGAGAGCATATAAACATTAAGTGACTATGATCTGAAATGTTTTGGAAGAAGTCCAAATGTTTGTGTTTTAATCAGACTTTAGAATGAAGTAACTTAAAAAAAACTTCCTATTTCCATAGAATCGGAAGAACATCAGCTTTAGCTTAACATAGTAAAGTGACGTGTAGAAGTTGTGTGCTTTGCTTTCCAAAGGTGCGATCTATTATCAGCTTTCATGTACAGTAACATTTCTCTACTAAAACGTCTTGTTTCTGGGTTTAATATTCTCCTCTATCACGTTTTCTTTATGTTTCCTGAAAGTAGAGGGTGCATGTAAGCTCATGATGAGATAAAACTGGGGCTTCAAATTTCCTATTAAAGGTCACCAAATAATCATTTTACTAATCTACAATCATTTTGGACTAAACAATCAGTTATAATACTAACCTGTATCCATCTGTCTCTAATCCCATTAAATATTAATGTCTTCAAGCTCTATTTTAAGTCAAGTTTTTGCTCTTAAAAGGGATGAGACGCCTCTTAAATTTCAAAGCATCATATGCAAATTACTGTGTTGATGAAATCCAAAGAGAAATATTCAATTGGTATTTAAAACCGATTGAGGCACTTCGCTCTTGTTTTATTCAATATATTTGCATAGTAGAATACTACTATCTAAAATACAGAATATGATTGAGTTTTATCAGTTTTATTAGTTGATTTCAGTTTCATCTTCTTTTTAACAAAACGCAAGGATGCAGCAAAATCTAAAAGGATTACAAATAGCTTAGATGTCATTATAAATCATGCAAAAATCTATTTTAATCTTTTTTAAGCTGTTGTGTCTTATGGGCCAGTGGCACTCAACCCTAGAATCATGGACTAGTTTATTGTCATACAGTTTTTTCACTGAGAAGCCTTTAGAATGTGGTGAATAAATACGATAAAATAAAATGATACAACTGACATAAAAAGTAATATTTTCATGATATATAATAAACTGAAATCATGGTGTCTGTCAATTTTATGAGCAGCGTCCTTATAATATCAGACAAAAGCCGAATTGCTTCCCTACCCCTATGACTCCTCACTATTGCTCCAATTGTAGGGGCATTTGAAGCTGCAGTGGTGTCCTAAAGTGTTTTATTTTTTTTAGGGAATTGCTGTTGAAACTTAGGGCTGGCTGTAGCCTGGTTTGCGTCATGAGGAGAAACGCATTTCTTCACGTGCGTGTGCCCTGAAGCACGAACGTTTACCCTTAAATGTTTGTTTTTGCAGGCCTTTTCAAAGTTAGAAAACTGACGTTATGTATTTTCAGAGCACTGGCACTCACACACCAACATAGATGATCTGTGGCTATTAATGATGTCATCAATCGATATTGTCCAAATTTACAGACACTGTTTTATCCACTTGAAGTTGTAGGGATAATTTGGATTTGGCGTTAGAGAGCAGGCTGGGTGAGTATGAACAATGGGTTGCAATAAACCCTTCTTTCTGGTGGGAATTATGGCACACATTTATTTAAGGCTTTTCTGTCTCCCTAATGGCTCTTTTCAGTGCAAAGAAACTTTGTGTTTGTTTTTGTTACCTTTGATAGCTTAGGGGTTTTAATTTAAATATTTTTTTCTGGCCAGAGCCTCCTTCAGAAGGTAGCAGATGTAGGCAAGACGTGACCATGGCAAGCATTTTGACAAAAATCAAGAGGGAGTCACAGAGAGATTCTGTGGAGAGAAAGCGGTAGTTTTCCAAAATAAAACCTTTTCAGAATCGGATAACAAATAAAACAGGAAATAATGTATTTTTTCTGCATGGCCCAATACCAAGTGACCCATGGAATGGTTCTGGTTTGCAGAAGGTTGGGAGAACTGCAATAAAGGATGCATCTCAGTCTCATAGGGGAACGTGCTCTCTTTCTAAAAACTGCCTGCACGAAGCCTTATAAATAACTCATGTCTTTTCCGTCGACTGGATATTTTTTAGTAATGTTGAGACTTTTAGTGTTACTGCAGAATGGCATCTTTGATGTCAGGGTTCAGGTTTTAGTATTGATTTTTGTCTGAAGTCTGAGAAGATCTTTAATTATTTTATTAATTTATGTTTATTTTTGATTTTTCCGATAATAATTTGCCAAACTGAACAAAGATTTTTGTGCTTGTTAATGATCACTGGAGTTCAGACATCCATATTTATATGATAGCCCGTGTGACCTCATGTCTGTGCCTTTAAAAATGTACTTACCCACTGTTACAACACCCCCCCAGTCTAAGAAATCCTTATGACTGCATGTACTTCTGTGTCTTCATGTATGATACACCGCTGAATGCTAACCTCCTCCAGACGCCTCCTCTGCTCTTTCTGCTGCTCAATACGCTTCTGTCGTTCAGCCAGCAGTTGCCGCTTGTACTCCTCTTGTTCTCGGAGCTGCTGCTCCTGCAGGAGCTGTTGGCGGCGCAGAGCCTCCGAGCGCTCCTTGTTCTCCTGTTGCAGTCGGATGAAGTCCCGGCGCAAAGTGGATTCGCCTGGAACATTGACTATGGAGCTACACAGACAGAAAAAAACAGCGTAGTTTGTGAGAAAAAAAAACATATACATATACATATATATATATATATATATATACATATATACATATACATATATATACATATATACATATACATATACATATATATATACATATACATATATGTACATATATATATATACATATACATATATGTACATATATATATATACATATATATATATATGTACATATATATATATGTACATATATATATATACATATATATATATATATAAAACATCAAATTTTATATTTTAGCAAAACTTCAGAGTTTGTTTTTTAAATGTTACAGCATTTTATAATAACTTTTGTTATAGTAGTTCATCCTTAGGGTCATGCACAAGTTATGTAAAGTTCTACCTATTTTTAACATAAAAAGTATACAATAACTGATTTAGTTTTGAGCTACTTTTGTCAATACTATAGTAATATTATTTAATAATAATAGTAATAATATTTGAGGTACTTGTCAATACCTTGGCTCGCCTTCTTGCTCAGATGATTCTTCCTCCTCCTCTTCACTACCACTATACTCGTACTCCGTCTCATCTAGACATAACAAAAGGAAAAACAATTATTGACACTTTGTATTTATTTTTTAAAAAATGAAAAAAAAATTAAGGAAAAAACTTAAAGAATATTTTTGAAGATTCAACTATGGATAAAGATAAACTACATGACTCCAACAGAATTTCCTTATGGACTTACCTTTTTCTCCCCTCTTCTTCTTGGTTCTATCAATGTGGTCTTTGAGTTGGATGCGGACTTGCCTCTCGTTGGGTTGGTCGCGGATGAATGGGTGTTTCAGCAGCTGCTCAGTGGGGGGACGCTGAGTGTAGTTCTTTACCAAGCAACCCTCAATGAAGCTAAAAAACTTTTTGGACCTACAAGAAAGTCATTTTTGGAGTAAGATTTGTATAACTGTCCTGGTTTATGTGTATTTTTGGCTTTTTGCGTGAAGTGCGCACAGAGATGATTGACAGGAAAGCGGCTGTACCATTTTTTGGACTTGAGCCGAGGGGGAGGGTTTCTGGGGATGAGGAAGAGGGCTCTCATGGGGTGCATGTCACACAGAGCTGCAGAAGGAAACAAAAAGAGGAAAAAACAGAAATTACTGGATATGTGACTCTTCAGTAAATGCAGCCTAAGAAATAATACAAAGAAAAAACTTTCCCTAAAAAAAATAGAAAACGAAGTTTTAAAAAATAGTATATTTCAGAAACTAATTAGAAGTCCCCTTTCTGTTAACTTGTACTTACGAGGAGCTCCTTCAGCCATTTCTATGGCGGTGATTCCACAAGACCACAGGTCGCTCTGACAGAGACAAGGGAAAAAGAATCATTTAGGTTTTTCTATGCATCAATACCATTTATGACTGATGTGGATAAAAATCAAGTACAATATATTGTTTAAAATAAAAGTTAAAAGCTTTAAGTACGGTACTACATCCTTACATATGGGAATGTTTCTATACTTTTTAGAATTAGAAAAAAATAGCAAAATCTCCTGGATTATGTATTAAATGTACAGTAACACCAACTCCAGGACATTTTAGAAGTAAAGAATATTTTCCCATCACGTATGGGAATTTATTTGAATTCAAGGATAAATATAGCTTGTTTTTCCTTACCCTGTAGTCATAGGTGGCGTCCGGGTTTTCGTCGCATGCAATGACCTCTGGAGCCATCCAGTACGGAGTCCCAATGAAAGTGTTTCTCCGACCCACTGTCCGATCCAGCTGAGCGCTCACGCCGAAATCCACTGGGGACACATTAGAACCAGTTAAAATAACTCAAAATTTTTACTTCAAAAGATATGACACAAATTTATGATTTCATGGTTATTTCATGAGTCATGACTATGAACAACAGCTAATCTGCAATAAGCACAGAAAAGAAATGATGGAGAAACAGAAACTAAATAGCTTAGAACCTCACTAAATAGGCACCTAAGTGTTAGAGGAGTCTTGCTTCAAAAGCAAAAAACATTAAATTTTACAAAATTGACATTAGATGAATAAATCAATCCACAGAAATGCAGCTCTGACTGACAGAAACATATTTACATACATATATTATGTAGAAACATATTGTAAATTATATAAACTATTTTTGACAAACAATATTTAATGGTCTTATTGTGTAATTTTCTGTATGGAAAAAATTAATATGTTTATTTATGATTAAGAGAAACGATTGAACTATTCACAAGTGAGTGTGGATGTATGTGTATTTTCCACTCAGTTTGTTTTAATTGCTTGAAATAAACCATTTCCCAATCCAGCTAAAATGTCCAACTTTTTTTGAGCAGTTAAAAAAAATAACCTAAAAAAATGGTAAGAATCCATTTTCAGTTTGTGCAGTTTATTTACAGAAAAAAAGTTCATCTTTTTTGTGAGAGTTTTTTTTTTCACCTTTGTAATAAGCTTTTTAAAAGAGGATAACACATAAGGATAAAGATAAAAACAAAAGCAAAAGCAGATCATACCCAGTTTGACTTCAGCGTTTTCCGTCAGCAGCACGTTTTGTCCTTTAATATCTCGGTGGATGACATGATGTGCATGCAGGTGAGCTAATCCCTGCCCAAAACAAACACCAGATTATACATTAATACACAAATCTAAATTGTATTTATTTTTATGCTAATTGCTATTTGCCAAATTAGACACAAAAAATGATTACACAGCATCTATTTTTGAGTGACAACAAGTAGTAGTAGCTGAACTTACCCTGAGGATTTCTCTGGAGATGTAGGCAATCCAGTCCTCCTTCAGCGAGTTGCCTTTGGTGTTCTTCACCAGATCTGTGATGGAACCAGCACCACAGAACTCCATCACCAGCTGGAAGAGAACAGAATTATGTTCAGAACCACAGTTTCCCAACAAAGGATTATACTTCCTTAGATTTTTTGTTACATTTACATTTTAGTCTAAAGTGCTGCATGACCCTTTAACCCTTACTGTCTGCTAATGGGAGATACTCAAAGGAGTGAAGGGAAAATGGAAATAAAAAATCTTCATGCACATTTACTCTAAGCTGTGATTGATACAGGAAGTAGTGTGGCTTTTGAGAGACAGCATTAATGAGAAAGAAGCATCAACACAAATCCCAGAGGAAGGGAAAAGACCACAGATATGAAAGTGCTTAAAACTTTGGACAACTAAGAAAGACTTTGATGTGAGGTTCTGATGGCAAAACAGCTTTTGTCATGAAAAGTGGGTAATGTACAGCAATCCACACCTAAATGGCAATAAAAAAGCTTTCCTCTAATCAGCCTCCACACTGTTCATTACTTTTTAATGACTTTTCAGATGGTGGTACATTGTGTCTCACTATTGCCTGAGGATGCACACAAACGCTCAATGATCCCGCGTGTGATCTTCAGTGATGGTCAGCCAAGAACAAAATTATTCTAAAGCTACCAGTTTAACACAGGAGCACTGGAGGGTTGTAATGAACCATAAGGGTTGCTGGGAAAAGTACACGCGGGATTTGTTGCAAAGTCAGATGTCTCATTTAAAAGAGCTTTGAGGTCAGAGAACCACATGAAGGCATCTTCATCATTGCAGGAATAATGTGTGAAGCTCAAAACTGATGAAAAGTTGAAATAAGTGTGTCATAAATGCATTAAAGAGCAAATAAATCTGGATGTTTGGAGACTTTTTACGTGCTACATAAATTCACTTACAAACTCAACATGTTGGACATTTTGATCTTCATCTTTCCACATAAAAATGAAGTGTTCTGAGGTGACACGATTTTATTAAAGTTCTTTCGTGTGTTTGACTGTATATGAGAACTTCACCCTGGTGTTCCAAGTGAGAAGTACCTCCTGGCTCCAAGATGCTACAATCCCACCCACATAGCGATGTCTGTATCGCAAATAAAAAAAGGTCACTCATTTGACTTCATTTCGGAACTAGCCATTTTCTTTGGGTGATGTCACACTCACTTGGTCCAGTTCTTATACGTACACAGTCAATGATTTGGTTCGACTTTTTTATTTTCCACTAAAAAGTATAGGTTGTTTACAGTTGATTTTTAATGATCAACTTTTGCTCCTACAGTCTGACTAATGTGATAATCAAATGGTTTTTTTTGTTTTCCTGCCTTTAAACCTGTATCAGAGAAAATAGTCCAGAAAAATCTAAATAATTTTCTAAAGGTGGCAATGTGGAACCAGTTGTGTGGAAACAAACTCACCTTGCTTCGAGTTGCTACTGAGGCTTTTATTCAATCCTGTGACGCCTCATATGTTGATGACATCACTGTACTTAGTTAAACATGCTAAAGAGCCGGCAAATTTATTGGCAACCTCCCTAAACTGAAACGAGACTCATCCCTTAAACCTCAGTAAGATGTCACTGAGATTGTCCCGAAACCAAGTAAACCCACAACCTCAGAAACTCTGGCTGTGTTTGGGAAATTATCTGTGGTGCAAATGTACTTTAATTGGCTGCAACACAGTGAGTTAGTAATAATTAAAGCAATATTTTAGCTTCAAACCAAAAGTCATCAAGTCATGTCATCAAGCCACAAATGTCCACCACCTGAACAGTCTTTTCTAGACCTAACCCGTCATGACACAGAAATCCCACACAGAGTAAACAAGCAGGGAAGAACAACTGTAGCTTGCTTAGGTCATTTTAAAAGTTTTTTTCTAATAACACTTTATTAAAAACTACATTTCTAATAAATTCAAATGATTTTGTCAAGACCTAAAAGCACAAATATAAAACTATCTTCACTTAAAAATAACTATAGTCCATCAAAATAAAAATGCCCAGTGATTTTTTTAGGGTTATTTAACATTTCTTATTCAATGCCGCCAACTTGTAATTTACTTTTCGTATCGTAGCATCTGAACTTTTCTGTTTTGACATTTTAAAAGCCGAAACAACTTGTAATTAAAGAGATTGCTAAGTGTTGGTTCGATTACATCTCAGCTATCCTAGAGTTTCCATTAACAACAATGCACTATGGTCTGGTTGTGGTCAACTTACCCAGAGTTGATCATCATGGCCTGGTGGACTTTTCTTAATGAAGGCTCCATAGTATGTAGCTATGTTTCTATGATGAGAGTACTTCTTCAGCATGTTGATTTCCAGCTTTATTTCTTCCTCTTCATCCTGTGAGACAAATAAATCAACACTTTATTTGTGTTTCTAAGACACTCTAGTCGTGATTTTGTATTATCTTCATTATAGCTCTTCAATATTACAAAGCAGCTTTAAAACAAAATTAAACTATCATTTATGGATTACTGCCATGTTGCTGAGATTGGATGAAACCATTTTTTTTATGAAACCAGGGGTCCCCATTTCATGTTGTAGCCTCAAAAGAGTGATGTGACATTTTCACTGCAGCCTGGACTGCCAAGCAAGCCGCACACTCATTGGATGTTAACAAAGGAAAACTCCCGGGAGCTGACCAGGAACTTGGTAACACTACAAATCCAGACATGTTGGCTTTGGTACCAATGATAAATCTTTAGAAGATGTGATTTATTTAGAACTAGACAGCTTTTCAGGACAACGTAGTGTGGGGATGTGTGTGTGGGGGCTTGGTAGTAAAGGTCAACACAGAGTTTTATAAAACAATGTTATACTATGGTGCTTTTTTAACCGCAGATTTCCCTTAATGACATTTTAGGGTCATGGTTAAGGAGTTATACAGTTGAAAATCACAATAAAAGCTGCACAATTCCTCTATGTCCATAAAATCCCATTAGTTACTGCTGAGTTTTCTGCTAACAAACACAAATATCTACAAATGATTGCGCAGAAAGCCGAGCTTGAGAATGAATGTTCTACATTTTGTGCAATCAGACATTTGGAAAGTTTTTTGGTTCATTGTACAATAGACTTTGTTGACAATATATGAAAAGGCCAACAAGTTTTGTGTTGTTTCCTATCGTAAAAGCCAGAAACTATGCAACAGACCTATGAGGAATCATCCCGCAAGTCCATCCTAAGTACAACGGCATGCTTTTTTAAACTGTTTTGTTCTGCTGGCAACACACAGCAAGACATTTTTCCAGTCAGTCAGGAGGCCAGCACATCAGTTTGATGGCCAGCTCCTCCTGCTAATCCACTCAGCAGCAGACAGTCACAGAGAGGTAGCAGCAGCTCAGCCAGACTCCCAGCAGGTGAGCGGTCTGCTCCATCAGTCAACCAGGTGGTTGATAAAACCATGTGAAAATGTTGTTTCTGGTGCAAATAAAAAGAAGAATAAAGATTTTAAAACATTAACCGGTAATGTCAGAGTGCACACAAAACCCACAGATGTTTTTTAAGGTAAAGAGAGCTGTTTTGAATTCATGTATGCAATTCCCTGAGCAAATTCAAACAAAAAGTGAGGTATTTATGATGTCTTCATCTAAATGCTTGGGATTTACCCTGATTTATTATGGTTCGTTTATAAAACAGAATTTACTTTAGAGAGTTAAAGAGGCCAAACTTCAACATAAAAGCTGATTTAAATGGAATCAAACTCAATCGGATTTAGTAGTAAAGCCCTTTTAAGGTAAAGTATACAAAGCTATAGCTTAACAAATAAAATACAGAATAATGTTCTGATTAAATATAAATTAAAATGGGTAAGTCAAATCTAACAGATCTAGAAGTCAAATGGTACAAGTAGTAACCATTAAGAAACAGAAGATGTGCAACAGCAGGTATTTTTTTAAGCTTTTTAGCTGCACATCCCATTCCTTTTAGTTCTGACAGCATTTTGAGAACCACAAACCTTCAGATCTAAAGCAACGCTTTAACTTTCTATCACAAACCTCCCTGTTTTTTTTTTTTTTTTACTGCTACTGTGTTTTAGTAAAGTTACAAAATGAGGTTGAGTCACTGCTGCCATTTTTTTTAGAATCTTAAACGTACCGGTTCAACAAACATAAAACACATCCAGTGGACAAACAAGTCAAAGCTGAACGGAGAACTGGCAGGCAGACAGTGACCTACATGCCAGGATACAGATGCAGCACAGAGATAATGACATCACCTTCTCTGTCATGTGTTCACTTTGTCTCTCTTTCTTTTTCCACGTTTAAAAGCTGCACATTTGCTTTGACTCGCCATCTGCCCCATTTGTCCTTGCAGCGTGACTTTATTGTCTCCTGTAAAGACTTGAGGGCCACGTTTGAGTATCGTTACAGCCCACGTGCTCACCTTCACCATCTCACTTTCCCCTGATGTCTGCCTTTCAAAACAAAGATTCCCGAAGCCGCTCATTATCATTCTTGGGCATGACATGGTGGGGAGACTCGGTGGCGGCCATATTGTTGTTAAAGTATTGCAGCGCACAATGAGACCAAAAGCTGACAAAAACCACGACCCCAAGGGAGAGGCGAGCCGCCAAATGGAAATATCATGCAAAATAGAGGCTTTGGCTTTGAGAGACCAGAAGGCATGTCTGCAACAAGCAACCAGGAACCCAAGGGAACATTTCTTGGGCATCAATTTCAAACCTCCTGTAACTTATTCTTTCTTTGTTGAGGGTAGTTTGGGCCTACAGATTCTGAAAACAGAAAAACATTTTCTACAATTTCTAAACCACAAAGTACAAACACCAAAGTATAATTAGTTAGGGATGTAGGATTTTTTTTTATTTTGTTAGGAATTGTATTGTTAATTTCCAACAACAAAATATAGTAAAATAAGTAAAATAAGTATAGTAAAATAACAATGAGGTTGTTTTCCCTTCCTTACACTTTGGTTTCACACCTCTAAATGACTTAACAGTGGGGAGTGACAGTATACAGCAGTCGTGTTTATTCCTCTGTAGGTTTTACAACACCTCGGCAGAGAAAATGAACAAGAGAAAAAAATGTGTTTCAGAAAAAGTTCTTGGAGAAACTGAAAAGTAAAGGAATAAGGTAAAAAAATGTTTTTCTTTTCTCATCAATCCATTTTATTACACCAGTTTTTGTGGTCACTGGGTTTGTGGAGTCTATTCCATATACTGTTGTGCTAAGGTGGGGTACACCCTGGACAGGTTGCCAATTTGTTGCAGGGCTGCATTTGGAGTCATCAGTTAACCTTTGAAACATATTTTTTGGACTGTGGGAGGAAACCTGAGTTCCCAGAGAAAATCTGAACTTGAACAGGAAGAACATGCAAACTCCACAAAGAAAAGACCCAGTTGCGATTTAAAACAGGGCCTTCTCGCTGTAAGTCAAGACTACTAAGTTTCTTGGTTTCCCAAAATGTAATTCTTGTGCGTTACATTTGGAAAGAGGGAAGGAAATGCAGAACTCGGTTCCATTAACCTTTCACCTTTAAACTCATTTGACAAGACATGTTTTGTAAAATGTTTGGTATAAAACTGATCCTATTGTCACAAAATCAAAATAAAAAAACAACACAAAAGGTCCTTAAAAAGGCAATCAGTGAAGATAAAGGACAACAGGAGGTAGACTGATTCAAATAAGACAACCAATGTACTCTCAATGATTCATTCTAACAGTTTTATCTCTCCAAAACTTTTATTTTCAGTGTGGTCCCTTACTATTTAACTCACCATTTGTTAGTTATTAACCTACTTCAACAATATTAATGTGAGCCAGTGTTTTAGAGCTATAAACCAAAGATCAACATACAGTTGCATGCAAAAGCACGCTGCAAAACAGTGTGCTCATTTCTAATGCAAGTTAAACTGTGGAGGAAAACATGCACCAACACATGCCAGCATTTTAAACCCAAGCCCTGCCATTAAATCAAGCACATAAATCTCAAATACCAGCAGTTAGACCCATCCCATAAAACCAACAACTCTGGAATCTTTTCATTTTAACACTACACTCTCAAAATGCCATATGTTGATTCCAAAAATGGGAACAGACTTTGTCAAAGACAGTATGTGCATACTATAATTTTAACTTCCAAAGAGTTTGCACACATGCATACCAAAACTTAAAAACAAAATGCTGCTTCACATTGTAAACCTGGTTGGAACATAAAAATTAGGGCTGTCAATGTGCATGTGTTTAAAAAATAAAAAAATGAACACGTCAATATATATTCACGCTGATTAATTAAACTCCATGAAGCAACCGTCTTCCGCTGGTTCAGGCTTCCGTAGCGTTCGTCAATTTCTGAAAAAGCACACTTCGTCAGGCAGATTCCGCTTCTAACACGGTCACTTACATAAGAAATAAATATTCAATCGATTTGGTACTTAATTCTTGCTATTTTTTTTAGGTTTAGATCACTAGATCACAATAGGTGGAATATTTGCTATGTAATGTGACCTACTGTCACAGTAACCTACTGTCACAGTAACACGATACCTTGCTGACTGCAGCAGCAAAGGAAAGCGATAAATATGCTGAGCGTCACAGTAAGTTCAATAAGGCATCACCGCTTGTTTTTGTCCACATCATGAAGAAAACGTTTTTTTTTTTTTAAAGCCTGCACATATAGAACATTGTGACAGGAACACCCAGCAGCCAATCAGGATAGAGTATTCACCCAGGCCACTGAAAGTGCAGAAGCAGAAAGTTTGTTTCTTAGGCTGTATATCAGCATCTTTGTTTTCTTGGTGTAATACTGCAGACATTAAAGTCTTCACAGTTCTGCTCATCTTACTGTTGATATGTTTTGTGCACACAAATTAAACTTCTGAGTTAACACTTTATACATTTCAACATTTCAGACAAAAAAATGCAGGGAAACATTTTCTCTCTGGCCTTTTTTTGTTCAAAAGCTGCGTATTGTCATATAAAGTTTAGTTCATAAAACATTGTGATTAATCACAACTCAAAATTGTAATTAATCTGTTTATTTTTTTTATCCATTAACATAACTAATAAAAATTCATTTTTTACATCCTTCAACAATAAAAATGTCGCATGTTTCTTTTTTTGCTGATTTTACTCTTAATTTTACTCTCAACAGACCATCTTTGACTTTTCATTCACCAAATATTTTTTTTATTATTATAAATGTATCATGTAAACAACTTCCACTGTCAAACAGCCATTTTTTTAAAGTGACCAGATAAATTCAACATGGGGATTATTACAAAGGAAACAGCCTAACTGAATGGAAAGTCTTAACAACCAAAAAAATAGAAAAGTTACTTTAAAGCCTTGAACCTCACTCCCCAGCATGTGCATTTCTCTTCAGTGACTCAGCTGGTCTGAAAGCATAAACATATTTCCATCAAATGTCCCCTGATCTTTTCTTCACTGCTCCCTTTGATCTCGCTGGTTAGAGCTAAAGTTCTGCTCTTGCAGGATAGAGACTGTTGCTTCTAAAGTACTCTTTTTTTTATAACATCTGAAGATTCCATTTACCAAAAACCAATACCAGTACAAATACCAATTTCTAAGTCGGTTGACTTTACAGACGAGTCCATAAATCTTCCGACGTGTTCAACACAAAACTCCTTAAATTATTTGAACAGTTCATGCTGGAAATAATTAATTATAAAAAATACTTCAAAGTTATCAATTTAACATCTGACGAAAGCCAGAGTTGCAGAAAATCTAAGAAGTTCTGTCTTCATTGCTGGAGTTTGTATGATGACACATTTATGCAAATTGAGCTGCACTACATAGTGCACTGGATTATAAGGCGCACAATCAATGAATGTTTTATTTTCAAACTTATGTCATATATAAGATGCACCAAACTAGAGGAATCTCCACTCCGGTACCCTGGCATAGACTTTTTCCAAAGAGGCTGAGGACACCTTTGTGTTCAAACAAGGTGTTTGTTATGGACAAACTATGATAAGCACAAAAGTCCAAAAACAAAACACTGCTCAGATTCAGATCATGGAAGCTGTTCCTACCAATCACACCCCTCCAGGTGCCACTGTCATTGCCCACGTGGGCATTGAAGTCCCCCTGGAGGACTATGGAGTTATCCGTTGGGGCACTTTCCAGTATCCCTTCGAGAGACACCAAGAAGGCCGGACACTCCGAACTGCTGTTTGGCTCGTAAGCCGAAACCACAGCCAGAGACTTGTCCCCCACACGAAGGCGAACATCTATTTTATCCATACACATAATCTTCAATCAGATGCAGCATTTTCTCCAGGAAAACATGAATTCATCTGTTGTAGGTGTACACACTTATTTAAGTCACTGACCTCTGTAACGTCCATGACCTTGATGGCTGCCAGTTGTCCCGTCTTAACATGCCGACCCTAAAAACACAAATGAGAAAATATGAGGTGAATAACTCTTACACGTTTTAATCATGCACAACTTACACATTCATCGGACAATCTGTGTGTCATCTGTTAAAGCGTGCAAACCAAGGTTAGAGGACAACAAAGGCATTATCATATTTTTTGTTTTACTGTTCACGAGGAGTTGACCGAACATCAGTAAATCCAAATCCAAAGACTTTTGATTGTATATCAAAAAGCTTCACATAAATGGTTTTACTGCTCAGGGGGACTCAAGTTGATTCACTTTGTTGTAAAAACATATATATATACATATATAGTTATCCTTAGTATTGTATACTGCAACATCTTCCACACCCAACACCAATAACTAATTTACTTGGTACATGGAAATGAGGACGGTTGACGCTATAAAACCAAGCACAAAGACATTGGTCCAACAGAACAGAGATTGGCTTAAATAAGAACAAACTAGTCATTTTTGGAACTAATTTGTACCAAGACTGCTGAGTGAACACTCATTTCCTCTGGTTCCTAAAATGGGTCTCATTTTAAACCAGGAAGGATCCTCAGTGCGTGTTTGAATAAAATCATTAACAGTTGGGAAATAAAAATTCACTGAAACAGTTTCAAGTCCAGTACAGAATATTAATTTGTTATAGTGAAACATAAATTAACAAAACCAGTATGAACAGGTTTAAACCCCATCTCCCTTGTTTCTTCTTATAAAATAACAAAATAAATTGTTTGAATGCATCACTTTGTAGGTTAAATTGCTAGTGTGAGTCAAAAATATTGACAGTGGTTGAATATTTTCACAGATGGGGAAGTGGAGAAGAAAATTACTGTCATGCTTGTAGACTGAACTAAACTGAGCTATAAAGTTTCCTTTGTGGGGAATGGATTCATGACACCTGAGCTCTCATTCTGCAACGGTTTGGCACAGTGCACAGTTTGTGTGATGAGGGATTAACCCATTTCAGTTTAGCCACAGGGCATGTGTCTGTGAAGGCAGCCGGGTGGGTGAAAAGGTCACGGGTGATCGAGGGAAGAATCTGTGAAAGCAACAAGAAAACAAATGTCTACCGGTCTAACACAGTGGAAACTACACAACTGTGTTCAAAGACCAACAGACATTTACCTTGGTAAACTGCTAAGCCGTACTGCTCGAAGGATTTTTGGAACATTATGGCTACCGTAGAAAGAAGCTTGGCAGAATTATTTGTACTGTGCTCCAACATAGTGAACTAAAAAGTGAGTGTGTTGTTTGTATTTTCTGTGTTACAACTGAAAAATGTTGAGTTATTGCTGATAAAGTTTGAATTCTCTGCAAAAGTTGCTTATTGAGGATAAAAGAGGTGAACAAGAACAACAACACTGTTCTCTGAAAAAATATACAGAACTTCCCATCAATCCTTCTGACCAATGACCCGTCTCTTGGACCTTCTAGGCATTCTGGGTGGTGTAGGATGCATTAGACAAACGCAAATCTGTCACAAACTTTTTAAAGAATCGCTCAAAAGGAATACTTGATAAAACTACTACTATTTCACAGATGTTTGGTTTTAACATAAGTTTACTTTCAAAAATCTTCCAAGCAGTTCAGAAAGCACCTTGTGAGCACCCCCTGAGTGAATCTGCAAGTTGTCCAATTCTTTAATCTGATCAGACTTCTCTAGCCATCAGCTTAAGGTCTTCAAGTCAAAATTTGAAAATCTCTCCACTGTGAATTCCAAGCCTGGCCTGGTGAGAAACAAAATAGAATAAATAACAGTTCCCATCAAGCAGAAACTCTATAGAGAATCTAACTTCGTGCTGCTAAATTCAGTTAAATATTCTTTCCCTTTTTAATTATTTTACTCCACTTTACAGAAGGGGGTTATTTATGTGTTTGCCTTTGTTTTACATTTTGTAGCCAATTATAACTCAACATTTTTTAGGTTACAGAATTCGTTCCTATAAGAATTGTATTAAAATATTCAATTGTTTTGAAAAAAAAAATCATAACTTTGTTATTCATCATTTCGTTCTTTATTTAAAACTACTTGAAGTAAAAACTACACACAGTACCCTATGAAGTATGGTTTTGGACGGTGGGAGAAAGCCAGAATTCTCTGAGAAAACCCACTCATGTTCGGGGAGAACATGCAAACTCCACACAGAATGGTGCCCCACCAGTGATTCAATTTCAGGTCCCCTCAGCCAGGACTTGAACCTAGAGCCTTCTTGTTGTGTGGTAAGAGCACTAACCACTGTGCCGCCCAAAAACAAAAACAAAAAAAAAAACCTTCAAATCTATCAAAACATGAGAGTAAAAGTGAAAATGTAAAATTAAAAAATGTTTTACAAAAGTGAAAAAATTCATATTGGTCAAAGTTACTTGGTTTTTTTTTGGTCTTTCAAGCAAAAAAGGATTACATTCTGTGGATTTCTTGGTTTCTCTTTTGTCGGCAGAGGCGCCCTAAACACTTTGACAAATGAAATGTGAAGTGTTTTACGTTGTTCTGCTCTTAAATCTAATCTGTTGAAAGTTAAAGTAAAGACATGTCCTGTCAGACTACAGTGAATAAAGCAAACATGACGTTTCTGCATATATATTGTTTGGTTCCTGTGACATGAAGAGATCTTCTGCAAAATCATGACAGATTTAGGAAAAAAATGCTAAGGTCCTATGTTGCTACACTTTTGTTTCTTAAATCCATTTATGTTAAAGCAAAATGTGATCACATATCACCAAATAAACAATCGCAGGATGTGTGGAACTACGGTAATGATGATTTTAAGGCAGCTTAGAATCTATACATTCCCATAATGACGCACACATGGCCTGACAGTACAAACATGGAGAAAATCAGATGCAGCAGACTATAGTCAAAAAATTCAATTCTGGAAAGCAGGAGGACTCTTTTTACAACTCTTCTTTTGTTTTTTTTTTTCCTTTTCGGCAGATTTTGAGATTCATTAAGAAATGCTGTCATTTTTACCTCCTTTTACCCTTCTGTAACATTTAGGGTTCTTTTGTACCTTTGGCTACCACGTGGAGGTAAAAACTGTTGGTGTTATATAAACGTTTTTATTCAGGGAAGTTAAAAGATGAAAACATGGTTACCAACTTGAATGTGCTCCGGAAACGCTGCAGGCATACAAGAAAAAAACACAGGCAGTACTGTGTTTTTAAAATCCACTAAACTGTGCCTTGCTCATGCTTCTGAAGATTCAACTTAAAGTTTGCAAGTCATTTTAAAAAATTGACAGAAAAGTTGCATCACACACACATACACATGTATGTGTGTGTATACACACATATATATATATATATATATATATATATATATATATATATATATATATATATATAGCCAAACCTATAAAAAAAAAAAATCCATCTATTTCCACCTAAAAATGTGTTAAATGTGCAGGACAAATTTTCTTTTGCTGTTGCAACAACAAACAAATAAATGCTGTGACTGTTCATAACTATATTGAATTTTAGACTTTAATAAGTCTGCATAAATGAAGCAGTTTTGAAACTTAAGGTTAATGCCTCCCTACTGACTCCATGCTTCATTGGAATATAATATAATTCTTCGGTCATCTGCTCTCCCGTGACTAACACCATGATTTATCCTCAGTAAACTTCCTCAAGACTGTGTGTGGGATTGTTTGAACTAGAGTTTCCTCCATCATGGAAAAGTCTGCAGGGCTCAAGAACTGAAAGATGAGTGTTTGGTTACAGTTTTTTTTTTCATGTTCATTTTTTAGAAAAGCACATCAGAACTTTCTGGCCATGTGTTGGAAACAGGCATGAATGCTTTGTGTATATTCATTAGAATAAACATTCTTCATTAAGTAAAAAGTCATTATGTTCAAGATTTAGAGATTTTAATCATCATTGTTAGAAACTTGAGCTTTTGTAGCATCACAAAATGCATATCCAGTGTGGCAACACATCATACCCATATAACCACAGATTTATGACAAAAATAAAGACAAATCTTGTGCTATATTAATTTTCAGCTTTTTGTGTTGTAGACCTCCTGACCAGCGAAAGGGACACGTGTTAATGCATCAAATAACACCACAAAGTGTAGTCGGACAAAGTCTGTATACATGTGTAACAATAAACTGATTCACATCAAGGTTCTATTCAGTTAACACTCCCTTTACAACCCCTTTATGCCTGAGGTCTAAGAATGTATTCACAGTATGGTAGATGTCCCTAATCCAGTTCTTCTAGACAAAGATTCTAGATATTTTTGGGATCTGCTAAAGCTACTTTTATCATTTGGAGGCTCTACAATAAGCACAAGAGCCTTTACCTTCCACAGGTTTTTGCAACTCCAATCCCTGATTTTTTTTTAAACTTTTCATGTTCCTTCTTGATACTGCAGATACTTTATCACAGCAACCTTCTCCAGCTGTTTGTTCATCAGCATATTGTCAGGTTCGCTTTTTATTCCTATTCTGTAGGTTTGCATCCGTATCTGTCGTATGTGAGCTCTGCCACAGAAATAATTTTGTCACTTTGTCTTTAAGATTTCCAAATATGAGTTAATATGCACCAATTTGAATTTGATAATCAACAATAATGTGGAATACAGTGTGAAAGGTTGTTAACCCTGTAAAGCCTGTCAAATAATTGACAGAAAATTCCAAATCTTTATAGGATTTGGAGCTTTTATAGGTCCCTCTGAACAAACAAGCAAAAAAACTAATAA
Organism: Oryzias celebensis; assembly: GCA_014656515.1. Taxonomy (NCBI): domain Eukaryota; kingdom Metazoa; phylum Chordata; class Actinopteri; order Beloniformes; family Adrianichthyidae; genus Oryzias; species Oryzias celebensis. The sequence continues at coordinate 11,265,032 of BNCR01000017.1, read as the reverse complement.
CCAAAATACTTTTTTTTTCATTTTTTTTTATAATCTGCAGCTATACAAAGAAATTTGTTAGAGAAAATGTTGGACAACAGAAGAGCTGATTAATTTCGAATTGATGTTTTTAATTGTGGTCTAACGTGGAGGTTGTGCTGATGTTGTCGGTACTCAAAAACCTCCAAATCAGTCATCGCCATTTAAGGAGAAGGATGGTCAGGTTCAGTGATCATGTGGTGATCACCAAAGCAAATGCGACTTTTAGTGTGGGGTAGACCATTCGCAGATTCCGTAATTTACAATACATTTTTTTTGCTATTTTTTTTTTTGTTTTGAGTTGAAAAAAAAGACACAATATTTGAAAAAAAACAGAAATGTTTATTTTTGCCTAAATTCTCTTAATGAGTTTTGGAGTCCCGCTGCCAGTATCCACAGGCTGGTAAGACAAGAATGAGATGAGTGAAAGTAAAGGCGAGTGGAGGAAGCCAAGTGTCTGAGGTTTTATGGAGGAAAAAAAAAAGAGACAAGAAGCCACAACGATGATATAAATTTATGAGTGTGTGTAAGACTGTCGAGTGTGAATTAGGATGGAGGAAGATGGAAACTCTGTGACTGTCCCCCCGGACGGAAATACCAGCAGAGTATAGTCATTTTACAGGGACACTTATACCCTCATAACAGTTTGTTGTCTACATATTTTTCTAGCTTGGGTTTAGATGAAAATGGTGCTGATTTGGGTGAGAATTAAGGATTTGTGAGTGTGCATGCACATGTGCTTACATGTGTGTGTGTTTCTTAGTTCTAAGGACAAGGATCTCTTTATCTGCCCCCTCCTCTGAGCTCTGGGGCATACACAAGGAGGCCAGGTGCAAGCTTTGGCTGAGATACACAAACTTTTACACATGCACAAATGCACAAAACACACACTTCCCATCTTTCTAGCTCAGCAAGCATGAAACTAACAACTCTTATGATCCAAACGAGGGTGTGAGAAATTATGAAAAATGGATTAGTCACTAGCCTAAAGCTTTTTTTTAATATATATTTATCATAAACAAAGCAAAAAACAAAAAAATAACATTGCAAAAGAAAAAAAAAACAGAGAAGGGATCATTTTTCTGCATGATTCCACACAACAGCTGCTTCTAAAATCCTCGCGCTTCATTAACAAGTTTGAACAGTTTTGCAGGCCAGAAGACATTGCGAAGATGTCAATAGCCTGATCATCTTCCCTGAGAAGCTGTGTTATAGGATTATGAATTGACTGCAAAGCTGTTTCAGTAAGGATTGTATGAGGCAGGCTACAAGTGCTGTAATTAGATCTAGTAGTAATAAAGGGGGGTTAAATTCTGGGCATCAGTGCAACTTTCCATAACGTAATGATCCATAGGCTCATTTTTTTAAACCTGTGGGTGGGGTTGCGTGGGGGTATGAGGGATGCTGCAATTTGATAAGGCTCAGAACGAGGCTACCAAACCACAATATCAGGGCCTTTCCAGATAGGCATGTAGAAGCAGCTGAGACAACAGTCCTTTAGAGATTCACAAAGCGAAGAACGCCAAAGCCCCAAAGGTTTGGTGGTTTCAGCAACTCCCATCTGCAAAACAACTAAAGCCTGTCAACACAAATTGGCAGAATTACAGTTTGTTGCAGCGTTTATTACAGGGCACAGAATGGTCCATGAAATAACTAAATTTTAATCCTGCGGTCACAGTGAATGCAATTTGCGCAGTGAATTTCAGTCCACTGCCTCTGTTTTAGGCACGTCAAATTTGCTGTTGGCCGTTTGTCCAAAAATGGATTCAGAAAACTAAATGCTCCATTGCTACGTAAAATCTCTGACTGTCAATCTCATATACATACACAAGGCATTGAAGATGCAGATGATGTTGAGGGTAAGTTTATTTATTTCACCAATCCAGTGAACATTGATGCACATTGTTTTTTTGCGGAGACTTCTGGGAAATGTTTAGGGTACTCAATTTTGGAATTGTAGATTCAGACACCCCTACGAAATGGCAAACACACTGTATAGTGCACTATGTAGTGAGAAGTGAAGGAATTCTAACACAAAAATAATCCCATTAAACTTCAGTCAGTAGTAGAACTTAGTAGTAAGATCCATTGCTGTTGCATCTATTAGGTGATTCAAAGTGAGAAAATCAAGACTGTGATGCATCATTATGGATTGTGTTTAGTCTGGTGATATCCTTCCTGCCCCCATTTCACTGACATTCCAGTCCTCTGAGCCTGAAGGATCAGCAGAGAAAACTTCTGCATTGTGGAGACATGAAAGAAAGACATGAAGCAGAACTAAAATAAGCTTTTTTTCCAAAAAGTCAGAGACAACTATAATAAGATGAAGGTAAAGCATTAAAAAAAAAAAACTTGGTCAAAATCAGACAAGTTTTTGTTTTGCCGACTGCCCTGCATGTCAACAGCAAAAGAGAAAAAGTTTCATACAAACCACAGAGATATAATTAAGGAACTTCAGATACAATCTGTATGACAGCATCCAGATCAGGGATAGGCAACTCCAGGCCTCGAGGGCTGCATTCTTGCATGTTTTCCAACAAACCATGCTCTGGCAGGTTCTAATTGGCTGGACACACCTGAACCAGGTAATCAGTCATGAGTAAGACTTAGATATCTGGAAATCATGCAGATGAATCCATGGAGTGCTTTGTTCAAATGAACATCAGGATCTGATGAGTATCTGGTTTAGCTTAAAATGAGAGTGAACTAAAAGAGCTTCACTAGGCTAGTCTGAACATGAACAGAGATAAATTGCCCCTTCATAAAAACATTTTAAATGAAGAATGAATATGTTAGCTAAGCAATAAAAATCTTTTTAGAGTTTAGGAGCTATAAGACATCACTGCTTCATCAGATGTTCTGTCTGATTAAGACTTAAGCGATTGGGAACACTGGAGTAATTAGCTTGCTGTCAGAAGACATTGGCTCTGATGTTAAGAGCAACCCAGAGCTGACTCCTCCTCCTCCAAGGACTGTCTACTCTAAGACGACACTGAGGAGCAAGACTCCTTAAAGATCATTATTCTCTCGCCATGGCTCATTTGTGTTGATGTTGGCTGACTGGAAGATTTCGGAGATATGAATCAGCTACAGTTTTCTGCTAAACCGATCCTGTTTGAAAGGCCTGCTCGCAGGCTCGAAATGAAGCATTATAAACAGATGGAAAAGGATGAGAGATAATGCAGGCTGGGAGGTGACTGGATTCAAGCTAGAAAACCAGGCGATAGTGAATTTTTTATTCCATGATATTGTTTTTTTTTTCCTATCAGACAATCACGATATATATCACAATATAAATTAAATAACTATATTAGTTTAATTTGAACGCTAACCCTGCTTCAGTAATTGCTGCTCACCTGGATCAGGTGTGTTGAGTCAATAAGAAACTGCGCTGATTCAATCCAGCTAATCAGCATCTACTGAAGCAAGGTTAGCTGCAAAAAAGCAGGACGGTAGCCCTCAGGAACAGGGTTGGAGACACCTGCTCTAGACTAAGCCATAGTAAGACAGATTTTTATGGCATATTTATGGCCACAATATTTTACATCATTTAGATATACACTGGCTTCTCATCATCTGAAAGTTATAATGAAGCAGCAGAAGTATATATATAAAAAAAAAACGTCAAATTATCTTCACACGTAAGGCCCCCAATTCTGGTTTGTCTTAAACGAGACTCCTAAATTAACATGTGGAATCCATTAAATCTTCACCCACAGCTAAATTATCGCATGACAGACCATCTCTGCTCTGCATCGAATTGGAAGCAGGAGTTAAAGGAAGGGATGCTGAGAACTACTAAGTCTTAACGCTTCTTAAATTCCTCCATACAGCATTAATCAGAGCAGTTTGATAGAAGTCTTTACCTGAATATACTGTATGTCGAGCTCTATAGCATCCTGCTCCTTTCGAGCTATCTGCGCACATTTGCTGCTAATTAGGTGGATTATTTACTCAATTAGGGCCTGAAATCACCAGATTCAGGTGATCAGCAACTACTTGGACGCCAAAGAAACATGGTGTTGGCTTCAGATCACAAAGATTGTGTAAACTGAGGTATTGCTCATTTGATATTTGCAGATTGTTACTTTAGAAACAATACATCTCTTCAAAAGGAAATCCAACAGCTTTTGACTGCATTTGTATAGCAAAGTCTTACCAATTTTTGAAGCTCAGATAAAATTCCCTTGGAAAAATAATGTTTTTAAACTTCCAATGTCTGTAAATCCTGCACAAAATTTCTGATAAACCTTTATGTAAAATGCAAAATGGAAAAAATAGGAAGACAATGCTGCAGTGAAGCCAGCTAATCAATGACAGCCAGTAGCTGCTTCGATCCATACCATTGCTAAGCATGATCAGTGCATGACCACGCCAGACAAAAGTGTTAACTCAATTAACTTATTAGCCAAGCCTGACTAGCCTTTCCAGCTCTCTGTAAGCAGAAATAACCTCAGACCAAACAAGTCTTTACTTATCAAAAAAGATGTCACTTACAAAAAAAAAGTTATATTTCTAATACTGCAAAACTACTTTTAAAAAATCCCATTTACATTAACCACAGATAGCTGGAAAAAAAACACAAGCTAATATATGTTTATGTAATTAAATATGCCTAAAAAGAATTTTTTAAAAGTTGATCACACTTTGTTTATTATTTGTTTTAAATAATCTTTTGGAATATTATAACCTTAGTCCTCATCTACATTCATTTTCTATAACCTTGGTTTGCCTAAATGCAATTCATGTTTGTTTATGGTTTGAATACAACTCATTTTTCAAACCATGACAATGTTGAGATGTGATTTCTAAGACAGCTGAGTTTGTCTTAAGTGTGAAAACAAATGAAAATCCCAGAAGGCTTTGAGTCCTGCTCTTCACTCATGGATCGTCGCACATCTCTGCTAATTCAGCTGCAATCCTTCATGTGAGAGAGGAAACAGAGCGCGAGTGGAAGTGCGGAATGTGTGTGCAACCGGCCATGTCAGACGGAGCTCTTTGGATGACATGTGTGTTCTGGGGTTGGTCATCTGTGTTTTTTTATGTTTGTCTGGGCTGTTTGAAGTGGCCTACTTTAACACAGCCACTGATGCAAGTCCTGCATCATTGCCGTTGGATGATAGAAACAGTGCTGCATAGCTACCTAATATACAGTACCTTAAACTATTTTTTTTAAATCAAATTAGATACCTTTCTTTTCCGTTTCAATTTTACTTTTTATTACAAATTCATGTAGGACATGAATCCCAGACAGATTTGCCATTCAAGTGATGGACCAATATGGCTTTTTAACCAAAAGGAGAGGAGAATCCACCATGAACCTTGCCTTGCGTGTAAAAAGTTGATCATATAAGACGTGCAAAACCTGGTCTGGCTCGCACATGCCTTGGTCTCCAGCATAATTAGGACAGAGGTCAAAAAGAGTATAGAATTACTCAAAACTGCACAAGCAAGAGCAACATGTGCGCAGCATACCACTGTGCATTCAACTATTAGAAGGAAGCTAGAGGACTTCTGAAAAAGTTTTTTTAAGTGTGCATGTGGCAGAAAACCTACGATGCATGTTACCCTCAGGCAGCTGTAATACCGTGCAGTGTGTGACCATGGAAACAGGGAACACTGAGGAAGTGTGCTTAAAAATGGGTCAAAAAGTACAGTCTACAAAAGTCTACAAAAGAGCTTGGAAGAATTTGTTTAAGCAACGCTTACACCAAACATGTGACGCACATTTAAGAATGCACATTTAGCCCAATGGTGTTTACGCTAGACTGTTGCTACTTGATACTAGCGCATGTACAACACCTAAAATTGGAAGAGGCTTAGTGTGAAATGTCGAAGTGGTGCAAATCTCACGAATCTTTCTCCAGGATTTTTCTGTCACAGTTCTATTGCGATAAATTAAAGACTTGGTGTCATATTTTCGACTGGGCACAAACTGCCAATATTAATTTATTTTCCATGATAAATTTTCAAATGGGTGGCACTTCTGTGAACTAAAAGTGACGCCATCCATATTTCGCAACCAAATCTAAGTCTCTGGTCAAAATTCAGACTGGTGTAACTTATAACATGTATTAAATTGCTATACATTTTGTACATAGAGCCCAAACAATGGTCGCAAAAATGTACATAGCATAGTGTGAACATAACAGTTTTGAACGTAGAAGCACGAAATTAATATATATGCACTTTTACAAAGACTTTTCATTGGAAGTGGTCCCTTAAACTTGCGTTGCAGATGGCAGTGTTTACATAAACTTAAACTTAAAACAGATATATGGAAAAAAAGATATAATAAAAAAATGTAAAAAAAGCTAATAAAGAATGACATTATTAGCATACCGCTAGGAAAACTAAAGACACACAACACGATGAGCCAGTTTATGAGGGATTGCGCAATCAAGGTTGCGCTCGTGTGCCATTTTACCTCACAATCTGTGCGGTGATTTTAAAGAAAACACGCAAAATACAGCGATTTTGAGGCTAAAAAAATAATAAAAGTAATTTATATAAATGACATTTGGAGAACAGATTAGTGGACACATTTTTATTTCATTATTATTACCTCACGATGGCGAGGATAGTTTACACGTGAGTCTCTGGCTTACCTGCACTTGTCTCTGCTGAGACGTGTTTCCTTAAGGAACCCCCTGGACCAAACCAAACCTGCCCACATTATGTCTACCAGCCCAAAGCTATTTCTGCCGGCAAATTTAAACTGGCCAAATGGTCATGAAACCACCTTTTATGACAACACTGGTTTTTGGCAAGACAGCTGGCGCACTGCATGATGGGACTTGTAGTTAATTTTAATAGTAGTCACAAACACGTTGTGATTGGGTCTTCTGTCAGATCTAGAAGCACAAGGAATTGTGGGATACCATTCATTTCATCTTCGGGGTGGATTGGGGTTTAAGTGTGGGTTTTTGCCTGTGTGTTCTGTTGTCTGGCTGATTTACTCCGTTTTGCTCTTAGTTTTTGTATGCTGTTATGTTTATTTCTTTCTGCACCTTGAGTGATAACTAATCTCACAATCCTCTTAATATTATTAAACATTGCATTATGATGATACTAGTGTGACATGTTGCCATTTTAATAATATGGATTGCTTTAGTGGGCCAGATCTAATTGCTGGGCAGGTCGGGTGTGGCCCGTGGGCCTTGTGTTTGACACCTCTGCTTTAAAGGATGTAAGGGAGCACAACGAAAGTTGTTCAATCTTGAGAATTTTCTAATATGCTTCTATAGTGTCCACTATTGTCTGTAAAACATTTTAGCATAGTAGCGCTTTAACAATTAGTAATGAAAAATATTAATTTTTTAATCAGCTGTATACATTAAAGCTCTACTTTAATTCAGCTAAAATTATTTATGTAAAAACTCATTCATTCATTCATTTTCTAAACCGCTTTATCCCTTTCGGGGTCACGGGGCTGCCGGAGCCTAACCCGGCTACTCATGGGCGAAGGCAGGGGACGCCTCTGGACTGGTCGCCAGTCTGTCGCAGGGGCCACATTCACACACTCACGCACACTCACATCCACACCTAGGGAGAATTTTAGAGTGACCAATTAACCTATGAAGCATGTTTTTGGATGGTGGGAGGAAGCCGGAGTCCCCGGAGAAAACCCACGCATGCACGGGGAGAACATGCAAACTCCACACAGAAAGGCCCCCATTGTTGACACTATTTCAAGTCCCCCAGCCAGGACCTGAACCAGGAACTGTTTTTCTCAAACAAAAAAGCAGACTTGTTGAAAATGTGAAAAACTGAATCACATTGAATTGAAATATGAGGTGATTATGAATACAAATATGAAGCCGTTGCTTCCAAAATGCTGTGCTTATCTTTAAACAGCTCTAACTATAGTTAATGCCTTAGTCACAATTGCCATTATGGCTAGATATTTGCTGTCTGCGTGTGATAAAAGGGCAAACCTGTATTAGGCAAGCAGGTGGCCGGCACAAAATGGTAAGATCCTAAACCGATTGGTGAGCCTGTGAAGCAAAACTATTGACAGCCCTACCTAGTCATCATAAGAGCAGTTGTGACTAATGCCCTGAAGTGTGGCATATGGTCACTGTAAGACAGCCTCACCTGTACATCATAAATGCGTGTAACTTGCATTATCCTTATGAATACTTTACGACACACTTACCACACGCACAACAATCGTATGTGCAATCCTCAATTAGCCTCAAGGGTACTGCAGGACACACCTGCGCTTCTCTTTAACACTGGAGATGTTGCTGGCAGCATCGAAATCACACATGCGACTTGACATACCGTAACTCTTCCACCATTCACTGGATCACCATGAATCAGCTTCTTCTAACACAGACAAAAGCAGCATTGTTGTTGCATATTGATGCAAAGCCGCTTTTCTATGCAATAGAATCAATTGATTTACATTAATTGTGGCAGTGCTTCACCTCTGAAGAGTGTTGTCTGTCAGAGCAAGGCTACTTTTCTCTACTTCAGAGTCCACTTGAATCACAATAGTCATGAACATGGTTGAGTTACGATAGGGTTTAAGAGGGCCCACGAACCAGCCACTTCTCTCTACAACCCTCCCTGGCGTGGACACCGAAAAACCAACAGGTGCACCTGTATAGGTCAAATCCCATATGGGTGCATGTGTGACTATAAATAATCTGATATCTACAAAACAAAAAACTATTATTACAGAAAGAAAGCAAAATAGTAAGAAAGAAAGAAGTACGGTTGTTTTTAAGGCTAATTCTATGCTTTTAAAAGAAACAAATAACGTTGTTTTGTTTCCATGAGGGTTGCACCCTTTGGGCACTCAATGAACAGAACACCAACCAAACTGGTTGACTTGACAAAGCAGCTATTGTTAGCATGCTTCCAAGTCTGTTTCACACTCACTGTTAAATTGACTTAAACTTTGCATATGTATACAAGAGGCATCTGACTAAGCAGAAAAACCAAGCCCAGTTCCAAGCCAAGCCCGATGATTTAGTCCTTTGATTGATGCTGCTGCAGTGTTCGGTGTCCTGGAAAAGCTGGCAGGTGGACAAACCACTGAACATGTGAGCGGAAGGAAGGAGAAAAAAGAAAGATGGGAACTGTTTCTTCAAAGCACCTCCAACTCTGCCAAGATCTTCAGAGCCGTGGCCGAGAAAACTGAACACTTTTCACAGAGAATCGTCTTCTCCTGTTCCTGCTCCGTCATTTAAAGCCTAATTCTAGAGCACATTCCCCTAATGAACAATCCTAGCAGTGACATGTTCAGTTTAACCCTTAACCCCCTCCCTCCAAAGAGGATGCTGATACCAGATGAGACATGGTTTAGTGTGAAATGCTGACGAGAACAGTTTTCTTTCCAACCATTAGGAATGTGGCACTTAAATCATATTTAAGAGGGCCGCTGGTGCAGACTACTCCCACAACTTATGGACAGGGTGATCTGGAAACCACTGGACTTTTTGACATGAACATCTTTATCACCTCTTCAAACAGTTGCAATGGTAATGGGGGGGGGTGATGTTCTGGCTCTGGTAAGTATACATGGGAAGAGTGAGGTCTGAGGAAGGTTTCACATTCTCAGAAGGCTGTAATAAAAGAAAGCGGCTCTTTTTCTAGCACAGGGAAGGGTGAGGTGCACCTAATTAAGACCGAGATGTTTCAACCACCAATGAAAACACACGCAGCTTAAAAAAGAAAAGCTGAACTGGCAGACAGGGTGGCATGATGGGGTTATTTTTAAATGCAGCCTTGGTAAATACAGACTCACTGTTGCCTTTTTTGCCCCACATAGAATTTAAGCCATGTCCAATAATCAAAAGCAAATTAAACAATCTCTAAGAAGCCTTTAAGCAATATTAAATAAGGCTCAACTCAACCAAAATTAAAATAAAGAGTAAACCAGTGGCCTCTTGCACAAAAGAAACATTTGTTCTGATATCTGAAGCAGTGAAGAAAAAAAACAAAACAAAAATAAAAACAATGATTTCAGTTTTTGATAGAGATTGTATCAAAGTTGATTAAAAGGTCATAGGATTCCTGATGATCTAAGATCTTTTACTAAAAACTCTACAATGGGATGAAAATAACTGTGGTTGGGTTAACTTATCTTAGTATTAAAAAGTGTACACCTTTGAATCCATTTCTATAAAAAAAATTGTACAAAAACAAGAACATTGACGGAGACCTTTTTGCTAAATTACAATAACTGCGTATTTTTGAACTACAATGCGCACAAGATGATGTTCCTTAGTGCCATGAGAACCATGCAGGTGCTTCACAGGGATTAATGGGATTAAGAAAGTAATGCGAGATTTGGTCAAAGCCTTAAATCAACATTGACTGTATAAGCATTAGCTCTCTCCTACACGATCTACACTGCAGATAGAATATAAATATAATAAGATTTTGATTTTAAATAAATGACGTGATGACATAGCAGTCTTGCTTTTAAGCATCATAGCAATGAAATCTGTTTCCCACAAGAGCATGAATGTATTTTAAAATAGTGTGATGTCTGACATGTAAACATCACAGATATTACCACAGCCAAGTCTAAACTACAATTTTATAGTCAATGCTGCGTTCAAACCGACACAATTTACATATCAGGGGGTCTGGTTTCAATGTACAGTCAATGCAAAGACTTAGCAAGAGGTCCAATGACGTGTTAATAACGAGATCAGTGGGTATAGTCAAAAGCCAACATGGAGGAGAAGTTTATTGGTATTGTTTGTGATCTTCTCAAGTTTTAATGGCAAACGGCAGTTTGCTGCTAATGTCTGTGTAGTGCTCTTCACAACTGATTCAGGTAATCAGCAGCAAATAAAGATTTCTGGAAAACCAGCAGGAGGCCAGCCCTTGAGGACTTGTATGACACCCCTGCTTTAACAGCTCTATTCCAATATATGAAAGACTTGCAGTTATATTATTCAGGTCAGGCATAAACCACAATCATCAATTCTTCCTCAGTTATCAATTTCTAAACAATTGGCTTTTCTGTGAAGTAAAAGAGATGCCATCCATATTTCACTATCAAATCTTAGTCCCTCATTGACTTTCTACACACGTGCAACGGCCATGCCTTTTGCATGTAAAGCCCAAAAATGTGCATAGCTACATGTGAACGTTTATAAGGTCAAAACGCGTATCAATGAGTGCATACCTAGACTTTCCATTGGAAGTGGACGCTTAAACGCGTGTCGCGAGGGCGGTCTAAATGCAGCCTCACTCGCAAATTTGCCCCGTATATGGCTTAAGAAGACATGGTTTAACACACAAATAGGAGTGAATTTAGTGCAGGAATTGTGCTTGGTGTCAATGTAGTCTAAAACAGTGGTGGGAACTGAGAGCTGCATTCCTGCTCATTTTCCCTAACATACCCTGCTCTGGCATGTTCCAATTGGCAGAGCACACCTGATCCAGGTAATCAGACAGGAGTGGGCCAACAACATTCGGAAAACATGCAGACATACCAGCCCTTGAGACCAACCCCTGCTGTAAGACTAACTAATCATTTTTGTTGTCCAAATTTGAAGCCAAATGACACTCCATGCAGTAGAAACAGCTATTCCTTCGTCACAACATACTGACCCACAAGTCAGATCTGCCACTGCAGTCTATAAATAGACAAAGATTTAACCTACAGCAAAGCCAAAGAGAGAGGGGGATAAGCTACCAGAGCGAAGGCAAACATTTAGCAGAGATCCTTCTTGTTCCCCGATGTAATTAATTTTTGTACAAATTTGAGCTCTCAAAAAATGTTTACAAAAACCAGCAGGTTTGCATGAAGCAAAAAAATAAATAAACTGAAAGGCAGCATCCCATTTTTAAACAAATCTTTACCCTAAAAATAAAAAGTTAACTGTTCTTAACTTGCTACCACTTGCAGAACAACAGTTCTTAAGATTCTCAATCTATATTAGTAAATTGTATTGCTTTTTAAAATGCAATGACTATATCCCAAAATGCTTTGCGTATTTATTTAAAATACTGGCTTTATTTGTAATTGTTGTTTTTCCCCATGAAATAACTTATTCCTTTATCCAACATTGTTTAAATTAAAGAGTTTAAAAGAAACAATAATAATCCAGGGTATAATGTTCTGGCTGATGAAGTAAAAACAAAAAATAAAAATTTAAATAGTTATATAAAACGACACATTTCTTCCCCTGTCCCCACTTTTTTGCTCAGGTAGGTTTGAGTCAGACTTGCATCATCCTATTTGCATCTGCCTGATTCATTTTTAACCTCAGGGATGGCGTCACTCGTTCACTATCATTTCATCCAGCCGTCATGCCTCCCGTGGAGTGCCAGCAGGGTGTCCTGGCTGTAGCTGAAATAATGTTATGCCCCAACAACAGTCAAACTCTCTGTTGAAATGCCCTTATCCAGTTAGCCCCAGATGGCCTACTACAATATCAACAATACCCCAAGAAACAATGTAAAACTGAATTGTATACATAAAGCCCTATTAAATAGACATAATACCCACTCTAATAAAAAACTGTGTTTTTGGGTGTTTTTGAGATCTTTTTGAACGATTTTTCTCCAGATGGAGAACATTTATGGAGAAATTTTAGATTAAAATTGCGTTTGAGTATTTCTATATTCAAATCATTGTGAATAAGGATCAGACAAAAAGATGCCACTGGAAAAAAAGCCTGTAGTTATAATGTACAAACTACAATCAGAAGGCCACTAGGCCCCTGCGCTGATGCATCCACCTACAAACAAAAAAGATCCATGTACGTCTTCTGAGCTGGCATCTGGCTAAAAACTGTACAGCTGGATATCGCTGATATTGCTCACCATTTTTGTTTCACCACTAATGCTAGGTTGGGCTTGTAACCTAGCGGGAGAGAGTGTAAACAAAGGGATCATGGGAAATGAGAGAAGGCCCGCCAACGGTCCCACCCACAACTCAGGGGCAAATTTCTCCTGCAGCTCTGGAAACTCTGACCTAGATAACGACACAGGTTTTTTTATTTAACCAAAAAAAGGGCATAATCATGATTACAAAAAGCACTGGGAACGCTTTCAAGATAGATCAAAAGATGATTTAAGTGGGACTTTAATACCCAAAGAAAAAAAATGACTCTGCCTTGAGCTATCATCACAAAGGTGAGACTTAAGTAATATCCACACGTGACAGATAACATGGGTCACATCATTAAAAACCTGTTGACCCACAGTGCAGCATCTCTTTGCTGTCAGCACTCAGAGAGAGATAGGGTTTCCTGTCTGGGGCCAGCCAAGCTCATCAGCTGAGAGCCCAAAAATAAACATCAATCCCAGCATGCCTCACAAGTTGCCATGGGATCAAACGATATGAAGCGAGGGTGGACACCGAGCATTTGTTTTAATCACATGGTGGAGAAGGAAGGAGAGAAGGAGAAGGAGGGCTGACGGTGGTTAGACACGACAAGAAAAGAGAACAGAGCGAGGGGTGATTACAGAGCAGCTTCGCTGCAGAGCAACGCCACGATGTGAAAAGATAAACAAGTTCATCGGAGTTGGCTGAGAGACTTGCAGTTGCTGCCTGGGAGAGTGACGAGTTATCCAAGACATGCTAGGACTAAGGAGAACTCAAAGTTTAAAGTGCCAGCAATGGAAGGATGCCTTTGTTTCTTGTAAATGTAAATCGCGTGAAGATATAAACACATGCACAATGATCCTTTTGCAGTAAAACCAGACTTTACAGTGGATTCATCTATACAAAACAGAAGATTAAACCCAGATACTAAGATGAAAAAAAATAAAATAAAATGTGTTCATTCGCTTTACAATCCAGGTAGTAGCCTATTGAAACTTAATGGATTGTCTGTGCTTCAAACAGAACACATGGGGGTGACTAACTCTCAAATTTTCTTATGAGTGTGAGTAATATGTGTGAATTATTAGACACATGAATAATGCAGAAGAGGTGACGGACAGGAGGAGCAGCTTCTGTCCATCATCAAAGTTAGCAGACAACTTTAAAATAAAGAAAAAAAACACTTCAGACTCCCTGGTAGGGCAGTAAAGCTCTTTTTCTGAATGTAACTTAATAAACTATCACAGAAAATTCCACAGAAAGACCATTGAAAGCCTTTTGCAACCTAAAAAAGTTAGGGTGCCCTACATTTGTAAAGCTCCTATCACCATTGTTTAGTTTTTGATGGCCATGGAACTTCCAAATATAATTTAAAACAAAAAATTCAAATACATTTAATCAATTGTGAAAATAAGATGTGGATTTCAGGGGGGAAAAGCATTTACATCTGATTCAACAACAGTCAGAGGTTTTTTCAGCAAAAAAAACCCAAGAGAAACTATTTCAATACATTAGTAAATAAATGAAAAGGGAAAAAAAGGGTATTGAAAATGGATAGATGAAATTTGACCCAGGAGCATATCCATCATAGCTAAACCAGGAGACTCTGCAGAGACGCCTTCAGATCACAGATTTCTGTTCTGTTTAGCACATATGAGCATTATTTATAGCATCAGTGTGTTCTTAGTTGAAATCTAGGGTATGCCGACAACTTCAAAACATTGTGTGTATTTTCTATTTTAGGTTCTTTTTGTGGGACTGAACTCCGGCCAGTCAGGAAAATATAAAGCACATTTTCATCTACATTCAGTGTTAAGAGTCTTGACGCTGAACGCTCACACCTTTCCTTTCTGAAGATGAGGAGAAGGAAAACCTTTCAAATCTGGCAATTTTTCTTTTTTGGCTTAATCTCTAAGAACAGTATACATAGGCCCCACCCTGAGCTGCATGACACCCTAGACGAAAAGAGATACCTCCCACCCTCCCAAAAAATAAACAATTTCATAAATAAATAAACACCACCTCCCCGCCACCATATGGAACAGAAATGACATAGCCCAACTAACCGGATTATGTTTCAATTTGTATTTATTTATTTTAATTATCAAAACGTAAACAATAACTATTTATGATTAGTATTTAAAATAAGGACAACTTCCGAAGTGTTTCTTTCATGACCCCATATTCTTTGTATGTTCAGGACTGTTCTGATGCATCTTGACAATATCAGTGCAGTTTTTCCAGTCTTTAACACCCTTATTGGTTTTTAACTTCACAACTGAAGAAGTAGTACAAATTGTCTTTTTTGGGGAAATACAGTAGCCATGTTCTTTTAATCATCTCCTGATTAGCTAATTTTCTGAAGAAATGACGGTGATGGAAACTTCTTCCATCCTGGTTTTTGGCGGCGTAAACACTACCGCACAAAACTGCTGTAAAGCCCCTGTTCTCTGTACATCAGCTGATTCACGCTCATGGGGCCAGCAGATGAATCAAAGAGCATTGCAGGTTTTGACAGAGGCATCTACACCGTTAAAGGTTAAAGCTTAAAAGAAAGAAAAAAAGATTGTCAATTAAATTAGTCTTTTCTACCAAAAACAAGAGTATTTTCCAACGAAATGCAGACCGCCTAGGCTGCCTATGCCCAGGGCTGGCCCTGAACATACGCTATTGGCAGGATCAACCAGGTATCCCCAAGAGCTAGAGTGCGCAGAAGGGCGGCGAGGACCCCCCACCACCCTCTCAGGCTTTCTAATGGGTGGCATTACGGGGCATACACCACTAGGACCCTGGTCCATGGGGAGCGATCGAGAAGTGCGTGCTTCTGGACAACCCTGCAGCCTGACTGGGCTCAGATCCCTTGGCAGGAGCCAAAGCTCTGGCAGCACGCACTGTGGCAGGACAGCTGGGTCAGACAAGGCGACAGTTTTGTTTCCAATCGAAGAGGCACACAGGCGAGCCCGGGCCTGAATAAACGTTCCTGGGGGCTGGAGTGGCCCTCTGGCGGGGACCGGGCGCCCAGCCGGGCCGGCTATGTCAGGCTGAATGTGCACTCAGTGTAGTTAAACATGCATGTGTAATGACGTATGTATCAGATATTTGATTGACTGTTCTGGATGCCAATGAGATGACGTACCTCACACTGAGGATGATTATTCGCTGACAGATTTATTAAATTTTTTTTTTGATGGCCTGCATTCATCCCACATGTCCTTCAACTTAATGAGAACCCTTGGCTGAGACTGTAAAGGAAGCTAAAAAGCATGTGGCTCATGTATTATTTTTCTTTGTCTTTCATTTCTGTAAAATATTTAACAAAGAATGTTCCCTTTTAATAATTAAATTTAAAAAAACAGTTCTAAAAGTGAGGGTGGGTTAGATATGTAGATCCCCAAGCATCTACAGACACACTTTTACTGAGGAGAACAGCAAAATGAGAGAATGGTTATCTATGGATCGTGTAAAGGGTTAAGGACCACTTTGCACGGCTCATTGAACATCCAGAGTCTTATCGTGTTAGGTTACGGCAATCACACCTGAGGCTAAGCAGGTGAGGTGCTGATACAAAAAAGTGATGCTTTTTTTTGAAAGCATGAGTCATATTTGAATCATGCAAAAAGTTTACAACGCAAATCCAGCTAAAGCCAGACCAGTCTTATGCAATGGACTTTTATTGAACCACAGATGCAATCAGTTTACGTGCTGATTTATTGTGTGTGGCGTGTGCAGCAAAAGAAGTTGCATTTGGGAGCACAGGGATAAAGTGTTCATTTATGCAAGAAAAGATAGGCCACTAAAACATAAGGATTTATGCATAAGCGCAGTAAAAAAAAAAAAAAGTTATTATTATTATTATTATTATTATTATTATATTTTATATATATATATTTTTTTTTTTGCCTGTAAGGAGGATGCTTGTCCACAGAATAATTTCCAAACTGACCTGTATAGCAGCTGCACTGAGCAACCTCAAAGCCAAATGATTAAACACGCAGAAAAACAAAGAACAAGCTTCATCACAGACTGTGGGAGGTGCAACGTGGAAAGCAAATGTGCACAAGAACTTATGGGTTTGTGTCCAATAATGCAGCAACAGAGACTTTATATGGAAAGAAAAAAGGATGCCAAGTGTTACAGAGTCTTTTGGCACTTTTGATTATGTGGAATATTCAATAACGGTTCTGTTTTTACCACTTTGGAAAAACAAAATGCCACTTTCAACAGACTCTGCTATCTTCACAAACTCCCAAAAGAAATTAAAAAATGAAAAGTTTAAATTGTTTCCGCTGCTAACCTGAAGTAGGGATTCAAAGACATGTAATAGATATTGTCGATGCTATTAATGTCAGCAAACAACTTCACCATTAATGTGTTGCATAGGCTAGTATTATTTTAGGTCAGGGGTGCCCAATTCGTCAATGAAGGCTGTGTGGCTAGATCATAAAAAAAAGCTAAAAATCAAATATGTTTAAAAAATTGAAATCATCATCGTCCCAGAGAAGTACGTCACTTGATTGACATGCAGAACAGTCAATTGAACATCCTCTGAAACATCCAACAGTGCACATGCATGTTCAACAACACTGAGCGTTACACCCTGGTAGATAGATTTCTTCTTCTTCCTCCGACACTTAAGAAAGGTGAGTGTTTTTAGCGTCAGACTCCTAACTATGGATGTAGCTGCTGATGTGTCTTATTTTTTCTCAACTGGCCCGAGGTTAGTCACTCAAAAAAAACCTTGAAAAGAACGCACATAGAACATCTCTGTAAGCACACCATGAACTGAGGTGCTGTTGACATGACAAGTAAAAACACATAGCTTTAATTCAACAAGCTCTTGAAGGACAAAGGACATGAACTTTTTATCATGTGGTAATCTTACAGTCTAAATTTATCAAATTAATTCAAAATATTTGTCTGATGTACTTCAAAATCTGCTTTTCATAATAACTGTGGATTTAAGTACATATAGTATGATATTATCGAGTGCATATATACATAAATATATATACATATACATACATACATATATACATATACCAGTGTTTTACGTTTTTTTTTGTTTGTTTGGTTCAGTTTTCTTAAGTCATAGCAGCAAACAACTAGAAATATTTTCTTTTTTTTTTAAAGGAGGATATAAGTATTACACAAAACAAGAGTGAACTATAACACGTTACATTTGATTATTACAGAGTAAAAACATGCAGCGTTTTGACATTTATTAAAGTGTTTTTGCTGTGGTGTCTTTTCAGCACTTAATGGTTTATGTCTTATCACAAATTTTTGCATAACTTTAACTTTACAACAGAAATGTAAATTAAATCAATACACATTTTTGTGCCAATTATTTAAATATCCTAAAATAATAAACTGTAAAATGACATTGGAGAGGACATTTTAAATGTAAAGCATCCAATAGTCATTTAAAACAAAAAAATGCTGAATCATTCAATAAGAAAGAAAGAAATGCAACACATTACTGCTAAACTAAAAATTCACTTTAAAGTAATGCATCTCAGATTCCTTGAGTATTTATGTAAAAGGAGCTAAGTCCTGTGCTCTTCAGGCTGTGGCTGCGGCTCATGACTGCTCTATATGTATTTTAGAACCCTTTGGTCCTTGTGGGAGCATGTGCAATCTGCCCGGCTACAGGAGGAAGTGTTCTGACAAACTGAGCCAATCAGACGCAGGAATTCCAGTCAGCTGGCTGAGGCTCATCCCTTCTGTCCAATCACACAGCAGGATTTGTGGTCAGATGAGGGTTCAAACTGGCTCATGGTGTTTTGAAGCAGATGAAAACAAAAGCTAATGAGGCCGTCGGTCTGCCTGCCAGCTGCCTGGCTGCATACATGGCTGAAAGAGGCTGCGGAGCTCCGAGAAACAAAACAGGATTTATTTCAACCACAGCAACAACTTCTTTTTAAAAAATGATGTAAAGACAAGGAGGTAGACGGTAAATAGAAAGTAAAGTAAAAAAAGAAAACTTTTCAATTAGCCGATTCTATTTCCATCTGATTTAATGGTTGTAGACTGTGTCAGCATGCTACAGACCTTTACAAAACCCATCTGGACGGTTCCTTAACTGGCAACATTGTGCAAAACCTTATGAGGTGGAAAAAAGCCAGGGACGATGTCTACAAAGATTCTTGACCGATAATGATTCCAATTATGGTTTTCCTTCTCGATTTCAGCAAAAAAACTAAAAGGTAAAGCCACAAACAAGTACATTACAGAACGACCGAGGACATTAGGGTGCATTTCTGTACTTAACAACCATCTTTAACTCGTTGGTACTGTAAATGCAGGACTCTTAGGGTGTAACCAATTTGGTTGCCTTAGGGCTGGGCAATATATCGATTAATTCAAATTTTTTGCTTTAGATGATTTATTTTTGGAAAATCAAGATTTTATTTTCCCAGCTCTCTGCTTTCTTGTGCTTCCGTTGATCGGACTAAAGGCAGCCGACCTGTCTTCAACAAGCAGACATGAAAACTGCAACAAGCAGAGGATCTACTTTTGTAAGACCTAAAAATAAATTAATAAATACATTTTAAAAAACTTGCTGCATATTTACAAGCGCATGCGACAGGTAACCAGGGACTTCTTGCTGTGACTCAAAAGTAGTAATCACAGTATATTGCTTTGTACGAACTGGTCCATATGATGTTACATTTGGTGACTTTTCTGGTTTTTGACAGCACAAAGAGAGGAGAAATTTCAGCAGCAAAAAAAAAAAAAAATCCAGTTTGAGGGTCTAAAAAATGTTTCTGATGTAATAAATGCCATATTTTCCTGAAATTAAATATATAAAAATAACGGTTTGTTTTATTGTTTGCATTTCAGTGCAGAGAGTAAAAGAACATAGAAAAGGAAGTAGTTTCGACTAAAGATGAAAAAGAGAAATATGGCTGCGCTCTAGAGCCCTGAAATGGTCCAACACATCCATAGTTCTGCAGGGGAAATAAAAACCTAAACAATCAACTAAACACACTTTATTTTGCAACATTGTTGCATAAAATTCCACACTTTATATGCATTCCACCTTTAGTCTATAACTGTTGCCTTTGTATCGTCAATGAAAAACCAGTTAGGCAGTATTGGTAGACATCTAGACTAAATATGTTATATTTGTTAAGTGTTATGTATATTCAGCCCTAATCCAGAGTTTCTTGCATTTTATATCACATCTTAGTTTCTCAGCAATTCCTTATTGTGTTCTGTTCAGTCTGAAGTTGTGATCCATCTTTTTATGTATTTTGCCCTTAAATGAACACAGTTTATAGAGCTCAGTCTTTTTTCCTTCTTTTCCCTCTGTTCTTAAAGTATTCTCTTCAGTTTGCATTTTGGACAAACAGGGCCCCCCTGCCGAAAAGTAGCTCCCCAGTCCAGATGGCCACCTGTACAAAAAAAACCCCACCGACCACACACACACACACACACACACACACTAACTGACACAAAGTCCACGCAGTTAAACCACAGAAGCTCAGACAGGCGGGCAACTGTCATTAAGAACTCCAACGAGACGCCAAGTTTGTTAGTGTGCCTCAAGGGGGGGGGCTGTAATAAGCCAAGAGGACAGACACGTTGTGCCTTTATTCAGCAAACCAGCAAAGCCACTTCTTATTCAACATGCACCGCCAAAGGCTCAGGAGGAAGGCTGGTCAAAAGAAGTCTTCAAAACAAACAGGCTTTCCAACAAAATCCAAGAAACAGCTGAAGTCCTTCACCTAAAGCTCGAACCAAAGTGTTTCCATTGTTAAACACATCATCTGAAAGGCCTAGAAAATCTGTTTGCTTACAAAATAAAAGTAACAAGATGAAGCAAAACTAAATGGTATGGTATTTGCCACCCCAAGTAGGAGCCATTTTAGCTTGAAACAGAGA
Source organism: Oryzias celebensis (assembly GCA_014656515.1). Taxonomy (NCBI): domain Eukaryota; kingdom Metazoa; phylum Chordata; class Actinopteri; order Beloniformes; family Adrianichthyidae; genus Oryzias; species Oryzias celebensis. The sequence goes on along the minus strand of BNCR01000017.1, from coordinate 11,244,325 downwards.
AGCTTTCAGAGGTTTTTATCAGGCAGGAGGAGGTCAAAGATAAGAGAATGAAGGGCCTTTTATATGAGATGAGCACAACTGCTGTGGAAAATCAATACATAGGGAGTCCTGGGAAGAAGCAGGGAGGCACGAACCCATCAAACACGTGACTCGTGCCTTGGAAACATCATGCCATCTTTTTGACTCGTGAGCACTTAGCTGAGGGAGCAAAAACTGAGGGCCTCATAGGTACTTGAATAATTGGTCAAATTTAAGTGAGAAATTTCATGACCACGATCAAAATAACAGCTAATGAGAAGACCAAGAGACAAGCCAATTCTGGAGTAACATATAAGATAACCAAACTGCAAAACAATTGTCTTTTTAATAAGCAGTCACCATTCTTGACCACCATAAAAGGTGTGTGAATATAAACAAAATGAAAATAATTTGCTGCTTTTCAGCTATGAAAAGCAGCAAATTATTTTTAATATCTTTTTCTCTTGGTCCTGATCCACAGTAAGCTTAATTCCGTCCTTCTGCTTCAAGCGTGTGCCATCTCATGCTAAAGGATTATAGTCACCACAGCGGGTTGAATTTCATCAACACTCCCTCCACCCCTCCGATTTATCCCACTGAACAGGGTTGAGGGTGAATCCTTCCAAGTCCTACTAGCCTTCTACTGCTGCTTTATACCACTTCCTTTAATTTCATCCGTGCCAGATTTCTAATCCTTTTCTATCTTCTGTCTGGTACTGATATCACTGCCCTTGTAGATAGAGGCATCCCTGTTATTTTGGTTTTCTACTTTTTTTATATATATATTAGCTGGATCATAGGAGGATACGGGAAGTGGTTGGCTCATGAAATTTTTAGCAGTCCCTTTTAGGAGCTGAACAAGGTAAAGCTCCCAACTGTGATATTGCAGCAAAAGGATTTTTTTCTGTCACAGCCTGTGTATTCACCACCACCGCCTGATGCGACAGTAAAGCCAAATCCAGAAAAAGAGTTCAGAAAAAGGTGATAAACTCAACTGAAATAAAGATAAATCATTTCATAGTTTACATGTTTTAAGGACTTCCACAAAAAAAAAAATCTCAAAGTGCTTAAAATGAAAAAGAAATGTATTCAAACAAATGTGTTCAAGCTCAACCCCCTCCCTCCTTGCTGTGCATCAGCTTTGCCCCGTCAACCCTTCACAGCAGCCACCATGCACACACATGCACAGAAGTTAAACAGAACAATGATTTGCTAACACTATACTGTGTCAGTTGATTCTTTACACATCATTTACAGCACTGCATAATAAAAATGTCATGTTTTGCACATCCTGGGCCTTTGTGATTGTTGAATCTATGAATCAGCTAATGTTTGAGTGCATCCACTAGGAGAAGCTGCAGCAGTGCAACATCCATCTGCAGTTAGCATCACAGGGCATGACCTAGATATTGTCTGAGGCTCTTACTTCGACTAAAAGAACGGGAAAATAAAGTACATCATGAATAAATTCACAAATAGCCAATAAAAAAATCCTTTTCCGTGTTTAGTTCTGCTTTCCTGCTTGATTTCAACTGAATAAAGCTCTATCATCAATCATCAATAGAAACCAGCCCAACTTCTCTATCATAAATCTACTCAAAAGTGAAGTTCCTGTTGATGCCATCAACTTCCTCTTCCTCCATTTAGAAAGGTCACTGAAGCACCAGTATCTTAGGTTGGAAAGAAAAGTTCTTATTGGAAACAAGTTTGTTTGCAGGTCCTGTTGCCGTCAGTTGCAGCCGAGCCTAACTTCCTGCACTGTTAAAGGTCACAGCAGACACGACTAACATTCCAGTTTGAATAGCCGGAAGGCTGGTGAGGCAGTTTTGTATGAGTCTATTCCCTCTGACAGCTTTGTAGTTCCTCCACTTTACGTAGCCGGGGCTCCACTATAAATAGAACGGCGCTAAGCTGAAATCATATCAAAACATTCTCATGTGAAACATAAATCTCTTCACTGCAATATAAGAAATGTCATGAAAAAATATTTGTACAAAATTAATGGCAATGCATCTGTTAATTTATTGCTGACTCATTTTTAAAATAACAAAATTCTAGTGACTGACATCATGTTAGATACTCTAGCTAAAAAGACAACGGCAGTTTAATATAGGATGACTAACTACTACAGAAGATGCCAAAAAAAAAAACAAATACAAGTTTAATAGATGATATTTAAATACTCAACCAAAAAAAAACACAATTATCAAAAAAAAAATTTTTTTTGATCACTAAAATATTTATGTAAAAATCCACATTGTTTTGACAAAATACTAGAGTGGGTGGTCATATCCATGTATCCATCCATCTTTAAAATCCGTTTGACAGTGTTTGGGGTCACCCAAAGAGATTATCGCAGCTACTTTCAGGTGAAGGTGGGTACAGCCTTGTTTCGCCAGCCCATCACAGGGTGGTGGTTCTATCAAAAGCAGCTAAACCTGTGGGCTTTAAAGCCAGATTTGGACTCCACTAGCTATTTTCAGTTCAGTTCAGACTTGCTTTTTTCCCCCTTCAATAAAATACTTCGTGAAGGATTATTCTGCAGGTTGTTGATCAAAAAAGTATGCATGCACCTCCCAAACTTGCCAGGGATCTGATAAATCCAAGCATTTAATATCCTTTAATCAACTTTTCTCTGCAGGGTGTCACATCCAACTGTAATTTATCAACAGCAAAGAATGACATAACTTCTTTTGCAAAGGCAGGGAGCACAGGTGCAAAGGAAGTGAAACCATTGTTTTTATCTTTACAGTAAGTTGAATTTTATTCCTGTTTCCATTTCTTCAAATGCGTTCCTCTATTTTAATCAAACACTTTATTATTGAAACACATTGCACCATCCATTTTATCATCTGCATTCTTCACTGCTAAATAGGATAAATATTTAATTAAAAATAGGCACCATTTACATAAAAGTTATGCAACTATATAAAGACTTAATACATCCAGTTTTCATTGGTATAAACTTGAAAAACATGAGTGTAAAACATCTGATTCCTCATTTAAGATTCATAAATATCAGTCTCTGTGCTCACTAAAATGCTCAGTTAGTCATCATTTATCACCCACAGGTACAGCGTGACATCCCAGCTGAATGCACAAATTAAACTCATCTTTCATTTAAACAAACCCCTTTTATTGCAGAAAACACTATTCTTTCATGGCAAAGTATACACTGGGGAGAAAAAAAACAAAGCAATTATAATTAAATTTTTTTTTTTAAATCAAAGATTTTACAACTTTTGCTGCCTGAAAATCTGTGCATCGTTGAATAATTTACCTTCTAAAATTGCTTAGTCCTGTTTAGAGTTATGGGGATGCCTATTCAGCTACTCAGGGGTTAAGGCTAATTCACCAGACCATTGCAGAGCCAGATATGGACAAACAGATTCCCATTTAAAGACAATTTACAGTCACCAAGTAACCCATTAAGCATGTTTTCAGACTCTAGGAGGAAACCAGAGTGCCCTGAGAAAAGCTCCACAAGCACGACGAGAAACGTTCAAACCCCACACACTAAAGACCTAGATGGAATTTGAACCAGGACCCTATAGCTGTGAGGAAGGAGGGCTAACCAATGCATCACCATGCAGGACTAAATTAACCACTGACCTATATATTATACAGAATGTATACTTTTTTTAGGTGGTAAATCTTCCAGGTTAAACTATAACTTAGCAGACAAAACACATTTTTTAATCATCACACAAATTAACTTATTATTAAACATGGCAATACTGCTTGATTGTATATGAAATGGACTGAGCAAGTGAGACATCACTCATAGAAAATGACTTACAGTTCTAACAAAATGAAGTCAATTCAGTCGCCATTTTTAGCAATAAGGATGTCGCCATGTTAGAATCAGAAATCGTCAGTAAGCAGTGGTTGGTTCGAGTTGATGAGTCAACATTTCTATGGCAACCACTCTCACCAATCAGGAGAGAGCTTGTTGGAAGTCCACACCCCTACCACCTGAAAGCAGGCTAGGGAGAATCTGTTAATCAGACATTTCAAATGCTGGGTGCCTACTTTTATTGAAGCATTTGATCGGTCAGATAATAACTTGAATAACAAGCACTACAGAAAAAAAATATAATGAAAACAAACGGATCAGCAAGAAAGCGTTTATAAAACATTGGTAGAAGAGCAAGAATGGTTAGTCTGAAAACTATAATGACTGAGTAATAGCTGTTTATTTCTCTTTAAAAGTCCATCAGACTTTGACTTGTTGGAGCCAGTGGGTACTTCCTCTTTGAAATGGAGGAGGGAAGAGGGTCACCAAGTCCAGTTTTCATCAACAGTCAATGGTTGATAGACGACAAGGAGTCAGGAACAGGGATGTGGCTTTTCCAATCTGACCATCACAGAAAATCCACCAACTTCTCCTTGTGCCGCTGATGACTTCAGTCATCTCATTGCTTTCTCACAAATAATGGGGGGGGGGGGGGGGGGGGGGCAAGATCCCGAACTCTTTCTTTGTTCCAGTTAGAAACTATTTGTTATGTTTCACCAACTTAAAGAACCATTTCTAAGTGAGCCTAAAACAGTTAGATCTGCAGATCAACTCTGCAAGTCATAAATGGGTTAAACCATTTCCTCTGAGAGGGGATTCCCAGCTCCACTTTTTGAATGTGGTCATAACCCTCCAGTCGGGGGGGAGGTGTTTGCCTTTCTTATTAGTAGTTATTTGAATTTTCCAACACTTCACGCTGTAAAATGAAAATAAAAAAGTGATTTGATTACTTTCTCCTCGTACCAGTAGAAAGTTATTCCACTTTTCAAAATATGTTATATATTTTTTTTTTAATAAATGATGCCGGTTATTTAGCCATACTAAAACTTGCTTTCCACTGGGAAAATAGATTAAATACAGAGTAATAACAATTTAGTAAAAAGAACATGAAACTTACATAGTTAACTGTACACACACTGACTTTGATTCACAGCAGATTAGACATCTGAGTCATAGTTGTCTCACAAAACAACCTGTAGAATGCATCTCAATTCTACAGCACTTCTTCTGAGCATTTATGCTGTAGTCGTTTCCCCTCTAATCTCTTCACCCTATTTTTTCTATCCTGACAGCTGTTGCCGATGCACACAGCTGCAATGCCTCAGTCTGTCACACTTGGTTGCTATTTGCTTGCTAGGGAAGCTCAGAGTGTTTAGGATCAACTGCACATGTGCGGGCAAAACACAAAAAAGAAAAAAAAAAAGCATGTTTGTGGGTCAAGGAGACAAAAAAGTCCATCTTCTCTAAAGCTGCCAAAGAATTTTGAGCAGCTAAACCCAAAATGCACAATGTTCAATGCACATAGAAGCATTTCCAAAATTACATATGCTGTTCTTAGGACAACACTCATGGCTGAGGATATATGAGACAGCTCCTCCTATCTACAGGGTGAAGTTTGTATAATTATTTTTTCCAGACAGTACGAAGCACATTGCACATGTGCCACAGCGATGCAAAAACTTATACAACTAGGTAATCTATCACATGAATCTTAAAATATAAGGAGTAAATTACCAACAAATTTCCGTTTTTTAAAGACACAAAATGTTAATGTTTATATGCAGCTCAGCTTAGTTTTTATCCAAATTAATGTTTGTGCACACCACAAATCCATGACTGTTTATTAGCAATACATCATTTAACATTTTACAACACATATCCTTTTTTTTATATATATCTTTCCATCTTTTTGTGTGTACATGTAATGATTTTCTTTTGTGTAATTCATTAATATGGTCTCATTATAACCCAAATCTGGTTTATAACAAAACGGGAAAACAAAATGTTTACTGAGCAAAGCCAAATATGTATGGACACATATCTTGCTATTTTGTAGTGTAATAAACAAACTTAATTCATTGCTATCGCTCAATAATATTGTTTCTTATAATTCTAATAAAATTAAGTATTTAAACTGTTTTGTTCAAAACTGAGTTACTCTTTATATTGTAGGTCTACAATTGTACTGTTAGTTTGTGAATCTTTTCCAGATGAATATAACATTTCAAAAAGGGAAGTCTCCTCCAGAGATTAAACGGTGTGTTGAAGGCTGCAGCAATTACCACTGCCCATTCTGTTCTACAAAGTATTTCTAACAAATAAAATTATTAAAAGGTTCAAATTAATCTTCAAAGACTTAAACTTAAACAAATTTGAATGGCAAATGTTACTGAACATTTCTTAGAGCAATATATTTATTTTAGTTAGAGGAATTTGACAGGAGGATTGGTATAGAATTGAAAAAAATACTCCCCAACCAGAAAGTATGTATTTTTTAAATCTTATATTGTTTAATTTGAAAGATTGTACAAATATATGTTTCCTTTTCTATTTACAGCTGTGACTTATTGTGCAGAAACCAGCTGTTAAATGGTTACACGTGTCCTTGGTCAAGACACTGAACCCCAAATTGCCTCTGGTGGATGGTTGGTGCCAGCGTTCAGCAGCGGAGCCGCCATCAGTGTGTGAATGGGACTGTGACTGTAACATTTATCGTAGAAAAAAATTGATAAACGGCACCCAGCGGCAAGGAGGCGCTGTCTCAAAAATCGAGAGTTCTGAAATTGTTGTCCTGAGAGTGCTGTTGGTCTGCTTAGTTTGCAGATTCATAATACTGGAAGCCCCAGTCATGTGACACACAGTATTGAATGTGCATTTAGCCCATGGTGTTCACAATGGATGAGAGGGAATCTTCTTTTTGTACTGTTAACTAGCGTTTTGAACGTAAAAGCCCGAAAAGCGCATATGCATGCGTTTACGTAGACTATTCATAGAAAGTGGTTGCTTTAACGCATGTTGTCGAGGGCGGTATGAATGTAGCCTTACAGTCAGAAAAAAAAAAAAAAAAAACACTTTAAAAATTGAATGAATTAAATGCTTTTGGTCACTTTTGGAACCTGATGGGGGTAAGCAGAAGACACTCAGGACTTTTTGAAAGGGAAGACACCTCAAATTCTGAGTGTGCAGCAGCACAGGTTGACCTGGAGGCTACCATACTATGAGCAATATACTGTCCCAACCTAAAGCATGTGGAAGGGTTAAAACTACATCCAAAGTCGCAGTAGGAAGCTGAATAATAAAAGCTTTTGCATTACAAAGTAGCTGCAAGCAAACAAGCCCAAATCACAACCCTTCAAAGCCAATGCTGCACAGCTGTCCATAACAGAGTTTGCACCATCAACGCTGCAATCTGAGTCTCCAATAGCTGATTGTGATGCCTTCAAAACTGAAAACAAGTCAACAGAAGCTGATGCAGCCGCTCTGACCCAGTCTTCATCTCCCATGTTTTTATCTCTGCCAGGCAACAACAGGATGATTTCGCTATTCATCCCTCACAGGGGGGAGGAAGGAAGGTGTGAAGGAGGCTGAAAGAGGAGCAGGAAGCCTCCATGACACGGATGGACGTGTTCGACTATCTACGTGTTGAGTGGATTTAACGGGCATTGAAGAGCCAGATCCAGCTGAAGGCCCCTCTGGGCGATGGCAAATGCGCAATGAAACACCGCCCACCCAATGGCGCACAAGTCGGTCAGCGTGGCTACAGCCTTGCCATGTTGGCCTGATCTGTGATATTAAGCTCTGGTTGGGGTGTGGATGAGGAGGACGGACACGTGACAACATCACAGTTGTACTGCAACATTGAAAAATGGTAAAGATTTTTTTTTTAATTGATGGAGGATGGATGGATGGCATAGCTGATAGGCCAAAATGCTATCAGGGATAATCCAGGCCAGACCGCACCGGTCCCAGATGAAGAAGGGGAGGGGAGCATGTTATAATAAACATATTCTTCCATCCCCGAGGAGAAGGGAAGGAAAAATGCTTAAATGCGGTGTTTGGGCTTCAGTTTCCGCCGGTTTTATTTTGGGCTTCAACTGAAGAAGAAGAAAAAAATACCAACCTTGTAGACTTGTCCATAGGTGCCATTCCCGACCACTTCCACCAACTCGAAAATCCCAGCTGGATCCTGGATTTTAAAGATAAATCAAACACGTGAGAGAGAAGGTGGGAAACATCTTGATTAATTGACTCGTTACAGTAATTGCAAAAGGTTCGTTTGGTGTAACTACCGGCAGCGCCCAGCGAATATTAGACAAAGAAAAACGACCGCAGGACTGTGTTAACATTAGCGTTGCTCACAACAGTAATATCATATTTTTATACATATACGTCAATAAATAGGAGCAAAATGTCAGCGTGGAAAAACGCTCACCCTCAGGGATGCCAGGTCTATATCCACCAGACTTTTCGCCGGAGAATCGTTCGCCATCTTTCCAAAAAAATCGATGTTAATCAAACGTAACGAAGGCGTGCTTTGAAGTTTCCTCAAACGGACGGCGCTTGTCTCATCCTCCCGCACCCCTGGATGAAATCACGGTGCTTTTATTCCTCGTCCCCGGCGCGTCTCCGCTCTTTCTGGTCCAGCTGAAGGGATTCGCCGCTGCTACATTCCGCCCAGGGAGAGCCTGAGCTCCTGCCTGTCCCTCCTTGCCTCCGCCCTCCCTCCACCCGTTTGTGTGCATGTAATGAACGTCGAGACTCCGCCCTCTCCCTCCCACTCGGCCCATATGTTTATCTTTTTTAATTTTATATTTCCACCCGAACATGGGTTTACACGGACCTATTTTAGGGGGACACAAAATGCAGCAATTAAGGACCGCTACCCGCCAATAATAACCTGCTTAAACATCATTGAACTAATTGTGGGCGTGGTCAATGGCAGTTCATCAAAGAGAATGTTTTAGTTCTAAATCCAAGCTAACAGACGGTTAACAGGTGGTTAGAACAAAAGATTCTACTTTAATCTACTAGCTTTACTTACAAGTATCATCAGTAACACAAGTGAAAATTAAAAATGGTATAATATACCGACATTCCACTTCTTATGAAATGAATTAAAAGTAACATTCCATGTTTTTTGTGTTTTTAACATGTTCCTTTGTCGTGTATCTCTTGATGGAGGACATGTATAAAGTAAATTAATCTTAAATTATATTTATTTGTATTTTTTTATATTCAAACCGCTTTAAAATCAGGAGCCGATGCAAAATTTCTGTCTGAGACATATTGTTGGTCACACTGAAGCGATTGTGGCAAGCCGCTTGTCCCTGCTATGCTCCATTCTGATGAATCCACTTGCAGACAAATAAATACATAAATGTCTTTGTTTTCCTTGTCGAGCTGGAAACTGACTCAAAATTGTACAGATGGATATCTCCAATATTGCTTGTCAGTTCTGTTAGACTGGAGTTGTGGGGGGGGCTAGCGGAAGAAAGTGTAAACAAAGGGATAATGGGAAGTATGGGTAGGCTTACACCCGGTCCAACAGGTACACTCACAACTCAAAAGGTGATTTTCTAATGAACTTCTGCCACTCTGCAAAAACAAGGTTCTAGAAAGCTATACAGTTTATAAATTTTAGCTAAAAACAGCATAATCATAATGAAAAGAACTGGAAACGCTTTGAAAATTGATGATGGGAGTGGGCAACATCAAAGCTTTCACTTACAATAAAATTGAACTTTTTCAATATAGCTATTGACATAAACTGGACGACATGATGCCAATAAAGCTTTGTTTTTTGTCTTTGAATACAAAACATTAAGTTTCTTCTAGCTTTTTCAGATAGATCATTATTAGCTTTGAAATAAATGTAATACTTCTTTTTATGGTTGTATACTCAAAACTTGCTCTACTTTTTTCAGCTGATCTTTGACAAGTTGATGACAATAATAAACATCTGTTTCAGTTATTTGTAAATAACAAAGATGTACAACATTGCTGTGCTTTCTTAAAAATAATGAATAATATAAGATAGTAAACACAAAAAGTAAACTACTCAGACAAAAGCAGCACATTGTTCTTAGAGTAATTACTCTAGTAAAACTCTCTAGTAAAAAGAACGTTGCAGCAAATTACAACTTTTACAAAAAGCTAATTACCTTTACTTACGCAGTTACTTTACATAAAAGTTACAAAAAGTTTTCTTAGTTTGTTCTGATTTTAAACATAGATGATTGCCTTGAACCATTTTTACAGTAAATTTGATGTTTGTACAAAGTGTCATATTTGCTTTGAAGTCATGTGAGTCTTTATTGAGTCTCATTTAAAAATGTCTCCACAATAAAGTTGTGTAAAGCAGAAAGAAAACTTAACACAAACATGGCCATATATAAAGAGAATGTGCGCAAAAGAAGATTTTAAACTTAAATTATTATGATAGAATTGGAATAGCCAAAGACATTTACGTCATTAATGTGGTATCATCTAATATATCATATTGTCGTTTTTGAGGTCCAGAGCTATAAACCTGATGGAGGGCACTCCTTTAGGTTTATAGCTCAAATCAGGAGTCAAGATGTGTGTTTTCACACTTATTTATCGGAGTTACTTCCTTTCAAGTTAATGTTTTTCATGCCATCTTTATAAATGAAATCTTCTGGAAGACAAGCAGAATGGTTGATCTGGGTAAGAGAACTAACATTGTCCGACTGCTAGCGTTCTGCTACAATAAACTAAAATGTCAGACACACCCCCCCTGTAACCAATCTGAACTAGTCTGGACTTGTCCTGCACTGCATGGCACCTGCTCTGGAGGACACTACATCCATGGACTTTGTTAGAAACCTTGCTGGAAAGACAAGGTATGCAGTGTTTTTATATGTCATGATTATTTAAACTTTGATAACCTACGTTGTATGCCTTAAACAAAAACATATTTCTTTAGTTCACATTCAGTTAATGATTTTTAAATAATAAATGTGACATAAATATTTGATGTCTTTTAGTTAAAGAACAGTTTCAAAGATGCACCCTTGTAAAGATGTTCAGTAACAAAGGGGAAGCAGTTGGCCTGCCAATCAAAAATCTGATGATGAAACGGTGATACATGTCAGATAATTTGGCTGAAATAAATATTCCTTAAAAGATTAATATACTGTATGTCATTTTTGTCTCTGAACCGGAAGTATCCACTAAACCTTTGAGGGTTTTCAAAGGCTGGTTCACTCAGATTTCTCCCTGTGCTTTTTGGATTTTGGTTTTAATTGTTGACAATTCAACTGAATTATCTTATGGCTGTACTAAGTTGATTGTTAAAACTGTTATATTTTTGTTGGCACTTCTAAAATTGTAGGTTTGCAAACTCAATAAATCTTTTCAAAATAAAAGACATTCTTGTATTTCTTAAATTATTGTAATCCCTAATTTAAAAAAAAAACTTTTCGAAAACTTACATTTTAGGAGTTCATTAAAATAAATACATTTGAGTTTGTAAAAGAAAAGGAATTTTCGACAGATAACAAAATTTTATTAAGTTTTACTTACTCAAATGTAACTTTTATGTTAACTTAACATAACGAAACATTTTAAAATAGAAAAAAAATAATAATATTTAGTTTTACTAACTCTAAAACCACTTTGTTCAGTAAATGCTAAAAAAATGCTTGGAAAATGTCTTATGTTTAAGTAATATCGGGGAATTCATTTTTACAGCGTAGGCTACATTCAAGCTACTTTGCGTATTTTTCTTTAAACTTCTTAAAAGCTTGTATGAGAAAGTTAATTTAAAATTTTGCAAATTTAAGAGTATTAGCTGTTTTCTTTATGCCTTTCTTTTAAGGTGAATCCAAATTGAAATTTTGCTGCAAAAATGAGTAAGAGTCTAAACAACTTGTCATCAATGTTAAACTAAAAACAGGCACAATTTGTCGATCTTAAAAAAAAAAACTTAAAATATGGGTCAGACTGGTGGACAATCAGCATGACTATGCTTAAGGTGTTAATACTATTCAGTCCCTTGCAGTGGTCATTGTAATATGTGCAACACTGATGAACACTGCCCTCTTGTGGACAAAAACGGCCATACAGAAATGTGCAGGAAAAAGGAATAAATGTCCATACATCTCTATTTCAGCAGAAGTCACACTATGTGGATCAAATTCATATAATAAAATGTAATAAGATCAAACTTATTTATTGAGAAGTAGCTGATACAAGCATCCTCTAAAGTTAAAAAAAAATGTTGTGTCATCCCATTGATCTGGAATTCGTATTCTCATTTGAAGCAGGTGAAGTGAGACTTGTAGCTTTTTGGAAATATGTTGTTAGTTATATATGTTAGTGAATAAACTAAATCTGCTTTATGGAGTTCCCACACATGATAAATGAGAGGAACACATTTTTTTTTTTAACAAAAAAGGACAATGTCATCCTTTACATTGAAAACAGAGGCACAATGAGAATCACTCTGGAGAGACAGATGTCATTTAATGCAAGATGTATAACACTAACTAGCTATGCAATAATAACCTCAACTAACTAAGCTGAAATTAAATTCAAGATTGTTTTTCAAAACGGCCTACCAACATAGCTTTTAGCAACCACGAACACTGAATATTGTGCAATAGCAAAAAAGATGAGGCACTGTTTCTGCTGAGGAGTGGGAAAATAAATACTTTATCTATCACATCTTTTTCAAATTTGTTTAAAAAAACATATTTCACAGATTAAACTTTATCCCATTGAATGTTTCAGCCAGGATTTGACTCATTTTGCAACAATCCATCTGTACTGTTCTGTGTTCATTACTCTCTGAACATATTGTTTGTGGATATTTTATTCATGGGAAATTTTATTAAGTTACTCATAATTATGGGTAGATATTGCACACACAAGTGTAAATATGTTATAAAAAAAACCCGCAAAAACAATGTTTTTTTTCAAAAAGAGATGATGCTGTATAACAAAAGGTTTTATTGAATCCTGCACTGTCATAAAAGCTTGGTCTCATTTGAAACTCTTCAAAAAAAAAGAGGATTTATTTTGATTTTTTTCAACCCCCTGCAAAGTAAAAAAAAAGTTATATCTCAACCAACTAAAGTTTGGTTAAAATGTTTAGATTTTTGTCAGTATTTGAAGTATTGGTCAATAACAGTTTGATCAGACATGTAATTAAGCTTTTCTGAAGTTTCCATCTCAACTCAAAAACTTATCTGCATCAATTCTTTTAAAAGTTTTTTGTATTAAAAATGTACTCGTTTACCTTAATTTCTTTTTCATATTTCACATCTGAACATTTAGACCAAATTAAACATTTTAACGTATCAGCTTTCACAAATGAACTGCATTTTATTCTGAAAGCTGATGTGGTGAATGTGTAAGAAAAATAAAGAAAGTTAAAATGAAAAAAAGGCTGCAGAGTAAAACAAGATACACAAAAAATAAGTCAAACAGAGATTTAATGGTACAGATTATGGTAAAGCAGAGAGAAACTAACATGGAAATATTCACACTCCTCCCACTAGCGCCGTTTTCATTATAAAGATATGCTACAATCGAGAGTTCCAGATCAGCAGAAGGAAGGAAGATGAAGCTTTTTCTGTCTGCATATTCCTTCTGAATTTAAGTTGTGCGTCTTCCTGCTTAGAATCTCAACGGTTTCTTTGATCTTCTCTCAGACTCGTAAAGCAAGTTCTCCAGGAAGATGCACTTGTTCTTCCAACATGGAGTCTGTGGTTTGTTGTGGAAAAAAGATCAATGGCTTGGACACGGTGATGGCCAGGACTCTCTGCGCTTCCTCACAGAAAAGTCTGAGGTATTTTTTGTAACCGAGGAAGGAGCATTTATGAAGTGAGATGACTGTTGCTGGTGCAGGATCCGATCTGATGCTCCAAAACTGTTTCTGTAAGTGTAGTAAGGCAGGAAGGGGCGGGGTGGGAATAAATCTACATACAGATCGGTACATTCACTTGTGTAATTTTCAATAGATGAGTTGGTTTACTATGAAAAATCGACAATTCCTTCAGTATAAAGTGATGCAAACCACTCAAAAGTTTTCCAACGTAACTGATCTCGCCTTGACTCAGTCCAAAACAACTTTGACTGAAAAATGTTTGGTTTTGGAAGCTGGAGGGGGAGGTGACAGGGATGTCCTCATACCTGAACGCCATTGACAGAAACATCCCAAAGAAGGCTACATATCACAAGAACATGAGAGACACTGGAGCAAAGGAGTGATACAAAGTCAACACACCAGCATAAATTAGTGCCTATTGGTACTACAGTGATAGAAGGAAACCATACATTTCTGAAATGCATAGATGCCCCAGCAGCCCCCCCACCCCTCCTTCCAGGGCAGATGCTGGATCACCGTGGCCTCTTGCGAGTGACGAAGATGAGGACCCGTCGGATTGCAATGAGGCGGTCTTTGAATGATGTCATGGCTAAAATGGTGAGCTGGGCTCTGTTCTCCAGCGGCAGGACAGCCAATAGCCACCAGCACCAGGCTGGTCCACTGGGACTGGCCTGCAGAGGAACAACAAGGGTTCATGTGATGCACACCTTTAAAACAAAAAAACCTAAAACTGTTCCTCATTATGCTTTTTTTTTTTTAAGAACGTATAGCAAAATGTATGAGTGTCTTTCTACCTGTGGGTCTGAGTCCTTGCTGGGTAGATGTCCAAAGTGGCTGAGGATCTGACTCTTCATGTTGTCTTTCAGTGAGGTGAACCAGTTGCTGGCCTGCTCATATACAGAGTCATGCAGCTTTAACAGGTCTGTCAGCTCCTCCCCCAAAACCTGATTAAAAAGACAGAATTGACTTATGTTCCCATGACTGTAGTTTTTACTCAGGACTAAAATGTCTGTGTGGACATTTCACTTCTCTCGGCTCACCTTCTTGTCTTCCAGGTACTCTATCTTTGCAGTGTGGTAGCCGTCTCTCTGGCCGTGGCTGAGAACCTTGAACCGCGATATGCCGATGGTGTCAACCACAGAGCGCCCATCAGGAAAGAACTTCACATCTCGTACCTGCGATAGTTCATCTCAAATGAATCTGGTCTGCGTGAAGCAGGTCTAGCAGATCCAACAGAAAGCAAAAGGGTCTGAAAAGAACCCCGTCTCACCTGCAGCATGCAGCCATGGTCAGCGAAGCCTTTCAGCTCATCAGCTATGCACATGCCAAACTGTTTGGTGCCCGTCTCCATGGAACGGCGGATCATAAGGCGGTAGCGTGGTTCAAATACGTGCAGTGGACATGGGATGGTTGGGAATGCCATTGTGCAAACAAAGATGGGCACTTCCTGATTCAAACTGATATAGACAGAAAAAAGATCCGTTAGACAAGGTCACCACAGGAATGGGGATCCTTCCCATGGTTTTAGTGTGTTTGCAGCAAACGACAAACCAAGGACGAGCTTAATTATTAAACCGTACAAACAGTTTATGTAGTTACATTTCAATTTTTGCAATATAACCCCATAACATCTCAAAAATCTATTTGTTAAGGGTTAAACTCACTTGGACAACTCCTTCATTTCCTCTTCATGGATTTTTCTCCTCTCAACCAATTCGTCTCCAAGGTAACGCTGCAGAACTTCCTCCATCAGAAAGGTCTTGTTATAACCCCTAGCTGCAAGATACTTTACAAGATACCACAAAACAGGTCAAAAATGTAATCTGAAGAGACAAATACTTCTTATTTCATATGCATATAAAACTATATGATGCACTACATCAAATTTGCAGGCAGGACAACTGTATCAGTGCTGCATGCGTACCTCAGCTAGATTTTCTTTGCACAGGGGGCAGTTAGGGTTGTGGTCCAGGCAGCGCTCCAAACATTTCAGGCAGAAGGTGTGTCCACAGGGGGTGGTCACAGGTTCATAGAACAATCTCCAAAACAAACAGCCCAAATCAAATGATGTCATTGGTAGAAAAAAAAAAAACATACAAAAAAAACCCCCAAATTAAATGGGTCTTTAAAAATTCAAACTAAAAAATTAACAAATGTTGTAAGAATGAGAATAAGAATATTCACCTCATGCAAAGGGAACACTCCATATCTCCACTGTCCAACAGCTCAGTGGAAAAAACCCTTCCTCCAGCTACTGCAGCTGACTGAAAAGTGCATGATTCATCTGCAAGTGGAAACAAATTTAAGTCAAGAAAATTATAAAAACCACTTCCACAGTTATGCAACATGAAAAGAGATTTGAGTTGAGATAGAGAGTGAGAAAAATAATCTTTTAATTCAAAACTGCTAGCACAAGCCTGAAGACTAACATTTCCAATTAAAAAATAGGCAAAGTCTAGAATTAATTCAATAATAGTAATAGTTGATAATAGTAAATCAGAATCAGTATGATAGTCTAAACACAATTATGTCTATTTGTAGTGAGTCTACATATCTTACCAGGTCTAGGAAGTTTGGAGGGGGGGTTTAAGTTTGCTAAAGGGTCTTCAGTGCTGTGTTTCCTCTTAAGGCCACCAGGAGGAGCCGGTAAGGCAGCTAAAACTTCAGCCAGACTCCGGGAGCTGCCTTCTCCTGCAGCCTGATCCGATTTACCAGGATGCAGAGGAAGAGGAGATGCTCCATCCACTGGAGCACTTTTTAACACGCTGAACTTCGTTTCCTACATGTGCCGGCAGATGATTACATTAATGAACGATCACATAGGGCGAGATTCTGGCTGATGAGCTAACAGCAAGTTGAAAACTACCATAGTAAGCACAAGTTAAAATTATTAAATTCTTAAAGCGTTATTAAGATTAACTTGTATGTAAACTAATACAGAAAAGTAGATTTATCAGAAGTGACAAGTAAACTTTTTAAGAAGGTAGACAGTGTGATCTTTTTTCAACAACCTGTGAGGAGCAGTCAGCTTTCTGTGCGAGTGGCCTCAGGGACCGGAGCAATGCAGGGGGTTTGATGAGCCTGGAGGCCAGGCCTCCCTGCAGAGGGTGCAATGTGGTTGTCAGCTCGTCGTTCTCAAACACAGAGGAGAAGAGCTCACTGAGGACCTGAAGAGACAAAAGGAGATCATGCACCGATGTCTACGGAGATGAAAAGAAGCAGCAGAGACATGAGGAGGTTATTGCAGAGCCTTCACCTTAAATCTACAACTACAATCTCTTGTTTTCCAGTGTTTAATTATTCAACAGTTATTCAACAGGTCAGTGGTGAAAATGGTAAAGTGAATATTTCATTTTTCTTTGAAATTTGTGCTAAGAGCTATGATTGTTTGTTTGCTCATTTCTATGACACAATCAGAAGGATCGATGTTTATTTGACATCTTTTTAATGCCTGGAGGGAAATTAAAAGATACTCGGTTTAAAACTGCTATTGAACATACAACCTATTAAAGGGAATTAGCATTATCAATATGAACAATAAGAAATGTTGGTTATTTTGTCTATATTTTAGACTTAAACTATGTTCTTAAACCACCCTTTCATTGTCATAAAAAAAACTATTTAAAAAATTCATGTGTGTGTTGCTTTTTTGGTAACTGTTTTGTGAGGAGGAAAAAAATAAATAAATACGGGCATTATCCTCACCTTTTGAGCCTCCTGTTTCATTTTGGTCCAACCGGGCTTCAGCGCCACACACAGCAGGTACTCCTGCAAAGCCTCATCGTTTCGGCCGCCTTTGCTCAGAGCAGCAGCCTTCAAGGAGTGAGCCTAACGAGAGAAGAGAGACGTCAGCAAGTTATTAAGCAAATATTTTATTAACTGCTTAACATTGAATTAATCTGAATCAGGAAGCTTCAGAATACTGTTCAACAGTCCTTACTCTTTAAGCAAGATGTTAGAAAACTGGAATATGATGTGATTTATCATCCAATTGCAGCCTTAAAATCATGCATTAGCTTTATACACTCATGATATGACAGTAGTGCAATTTCTCAGAGGAAATACATTTATTTGCTCGATATGGAAATGTTATGCATCACACAAAATCTTTTGCAGGAAAGTTTTTCTTCTCTCTATTTTATCTAAAATCTGGAAAAATGTGATCAAATTTTCTCCAGAGAAGACTAAACGTACATCAATCACAGTCTTGAGCTTCGTTTACACCGCCCCGGCAATGCGCATTGAGTGAACTTCTAATGAAAAGCCTATGTTTGAGCGTCTCCGTTCAAAACTCTTGCATTCACAAGTAGATACCCAATTTTCTACAACAGGTTACTGGCTCTAGGTACAAAACGTGTTGACCATTGAACGCACATTACAAGTTAAACCACGTCAAACTTTAAGCAATCAGGGACTCGGGTTTGGTAGTGATGTATGGATTGCGTCCCTTTTAATTCTTGGAAGTGCCAACCGTTTGAAAATTCATCATGAGCGAGAAATAATAAGTTAAGTAAATTAATAATAAGATTTTCATATATTGGATTAGACCTGTGTAAGAAAAATCCTGGAGCAAGATTTGACCTGCTTTGACATTTCACACCAAGCCTCTTACAACCGTAGTGGTGGACATGCGCTAGTTAACAGTAGAAAAAGAAAAAGACGCCCCTTCCTGCTTGTCCAGTGAACACCATAAACTCTACGCGTGCTCTTAAATGCAACGTATGTGATAGTAATTTAGTCGAGGAGACATTATGAAGGGTTTTGAGCATACAAGAAACAAGAAAAGGTTTCATTAAAAGGCAAACTTAAAAACAGTTTGGGGATGTTATATCTTCTTGACATTTTTAATGGGTCTATAAACAAAACTGAAAGGAGTGAAGTCATAGCTGCTGATCCTGCACTGATTGTTCTAACTACATAGTTGAGAACAAAAAGAAAAACTATGTCTTCCCTCTAGTCATAAGGGAACAACCTGTTCCAGGCAGTCAGTGTGCCCACTTCAGAAAAGATAACACTGATAACAGGCAAACAACCCATGAAAATAACACTTTACAGCAACCAATGAAGGGTTCTTGGTTTGTTGGGATTTTTCGGAGCTCACCTTTGTCCACAGAGGTTTCAACCTGCAGAGCGTGTTAGCATCCTGCGCTGCTTGAGCGAAGTTCCTCATCTCCATGTGCAGTTCTGCTCGTTCACACATGAGCCGTCCTAAAGAGGGCACTGCACACACGCACACAAGAACAGATACAGATCAGCTCGGTGGGTATGCCTCCAGGGAAGGGACAGGCGTTTCTAGGTCTAGCAAAACTGGGCCAATAATGAAACATGTAGCATGAGAGCAGATTCACGTGGACAAGAAAACAATGTTCAGATGGCACAACTGTAGCCATCTGCCAGTACATTTTGTTTAATTTAATTGCAGCAGAAGCTAACCTCTTTGTTCTCGTGTGTAGGGAATGGGACACATGAATTTATCAAATGTAGATATTCTAGTGTTGCTCCTGCAGAAATGTATGCCTGTTTGTTTATCGATTGACAAGATTTTCTTTTGTAATCTATCATTTCAACGTTAAACAGCTTGTTTTACCCGTCCCAAGTCCACATTTGTACAAACAACTAAAAAAAGAAAGAAAAAAAAAACATATTCACATGCCCCTCATTACACTACAAAAGTTCCTTTGTTGAGAGATCGAACTAAACTGTCAGCCTCATTCACCAGAGACTGAGACACGTAATGCAGCAACATTGAGAAGAAAACATTTCTTTCTTCTAAACTGAAATCCTTTTTTAAGTAAAATGTGACTTAATTTGAAGTACATTTACAAAAGTTACCAAATAAAGTCTTCTACCCAAGTAGGTTGTCTATGACAGCACAGAAAACACAGACCAATGCTTTCAAAAAGAGAATAATAAAGCTTAAGGGATTAAAAAAGGGGTTATTTGGAACTGAGTTTTTCCACACAGATGGAAATTTCATTTATAATGAGAGCTCTGCGAGTGTGATTTTGCATGAGACGTGGAAGCGGAAAAAATGTGCACGTGTGGACTAGAAGTGCCTTTATTTATTGAATTGTGCTGTTTTACAGAAGCAACGGCTGGTTATTCTTTCAGTTGTTCCCCCTAAAAGAACATGTGAAAGAGGCAGATACTGTTAAAGTGTGTTTTATATCCCATTATATTCCCCTTTCTTTTGCATGTCAATGTTGTGGCCACATTGTGGAGGTCTGGCATTGATAGACAAGCAACAAGTCATCACAGAAAGAATCTCCATCACCTGTAATGTGCTGTAAGCAAAGGCACTTGTCTGTGCTCCGCCTAAACAGCATTTTTACACATTCCAACTATATGATAACATCTCTCACATGAGACCAAAGCACAGATTATTAAGTCTATAAAAGCTATGCTCTAAAAACACAGATGTGTGGAATTTCTTGAATATATGTGCTTTGCAGATGCTTTTAAAATGTCGGACTAAGATGTTTTGCAAATGCTACTTTTATTGTTATGTTTGAAATTCTTTGCGTTAAAAACATGTCTTCAGAAATAAATCCAAAAATGATGTTTTAGGAAAGAAAACTTGAGAAACTGTGGTGAAATAATTTCTACATAAATGGTAAAATCAATCTTCAAATATATTATTCAAATATGATTTATGAATGTTCTTTCTTATGCTCAAGTTACACCTATTTCAGTATTTGGTAGAATACAATCTCAGATTATGTAAATAGAATATTTTTGCTTTCTGGTGTATTTTATTTTAAATAAGGTTTTCAATTGAACCAACACTAAGCTAGGCCATTCTAAACTGTATTTAATTGGTAAAAAATTACCTAGTTCAGTTTTAATTTGGCACACCAGTCGGCCCAAATCTTTTTCAGATCATGAACCAGTTTAATGTCAAACAATATTTTCATGGACCGTCTGTAGGAGGCAGAAGTGGCCATAAGACTTTATATAATTCAGCTTGAAGTTTTTCTTAAAGACCCATTCCAATCATATTTTTCTTGGTTGCAAAAGCTTTCCCAGTGATCTTTTAATTATGATTATGTCGTTTTTAGCCAAAACGTAAAAAAACAACAAAACAGTTGTTTTCTAGGATATATGTATATGTATATGTATATATATATTTATTTATATGCGTGATGTCAAAGTTAAAGCGAAACAGAAATAAATAAATAAGGTAAAAAAAACATCAGCCTCATCTTGAGGTAGCAACAGATAGACTAAAGAAGAAAAAAAAGGTTACTAAAACTGCTATTTTCTCGATATAATAAACATGAATCCAAAGTTTTAGTAACTTTATTAGCAACATCCTTGTAATATTTAACAGCTGATTGCTGAATATTAAGCATCGTTTATAAGTTTTGAGGGAACAACTGTGGCAATACGTTTTTTTTCATATCAGGCAATAACGATATATATCACGATATAAACCTAATAACTATCTTCTAATTATGAACGCTCTGTGGCTCATTAGAGAAATGTGCAGCCAGGTTGTTTATGTCTAAAGTTTTATTTACAGTTTTTCCCAGTTTTAGAAGGAACATGCCTTCTGCGCAATTTGGAGTGGACCAAACTTTGTTTTTTGCCGTAATTTAAATAACTAAAATACCAGTTGCCAACAAAATGTATATTTTATTAGCCAAATGATAATACTATTTTACACAGAAACACCGTAGGCATTTTACCTTTTTGAAAAGTTTCTCAGGGTTTTTTTTTTTTTAGGAAATTGTAGTTACATAAAAGTAATTTATAAATGGTAAAAACACATCTTTACTGTCATCTAACTGTAAACTCAAATTCAAAACATGCTGGAAAAAAAAAGACAGATTTTATTAAGGATTTACTAATTTTACCTCCAGGTAATCATATTTTATGACAAAAACACCAGAAACAATACTATGTTTTGGGTTATTGTCCTAATATATAATTTTTTAAATTAACGCTGCAGCTTCAAGAAGGCGGGAGGATTGAGCACAACATCTGACAGGTCACAGTTTTCAGTGTAACACAGACTCTCTCTTGTGCTACACAGACGCTGCTAAAACAGTGGATTCAATTCTGTTATTATTTAGAAAATAACGTTTTTATGAACGTCCTATGAATTAATCGTGTTGTATTTATCTGCCGCGTCTTATAGGCCGGCCTGTGAAAATACTGTCAGACTTTAAACCATTCTGTGATCACACAGAACAGTTAGTTAGCAGTATAGAATTAGTGGCTAACAACAGCGCTGTCTCCAAATCAACACATTTTATTAATCTGTCTGTTGCTGCTTTAAGTGAATCAGTTTTATCCTCCAGTTCTGACTGGATCCTGTTATAAATCGCCACATATTCCGCTAAGACAAACTAAACGCTGCACAGGTTAAGTGCTCGCGGGGGTGGAGTGCTGTATCGCATGTGTTTTGTTTACCTCGCGTGCAGACGGTAAAGGAAAAGAGGACAAAAGAAATTAAGCTGAACCAGAGCTAATAAACATGACTAAGTTTACACAAACATTTACTCTCCATTTGGTTATTAACCCTTTAAACTTTTACACGCCAAAGAGGAGAAAATACTTGCAACTGGTAAATGCTAATTTAAGACCCATCAAGATAAAAGTGTATCGAGATATTGAGAAAAAGTACAACTGCGATATTTGATAGCTATCTTTTTTATCGCCCAGCCCTACAATAAATCCTGTTTGGAGTAAAGACTCCCTGTTTTTGTCTGTTCAATGCAACTTTCTTTTTTTCTTTGCAGTCGAAGGCTCTTCTTCTGTTTTCTCACTGACTCTTTTGCAAAAAGAAACTTCCCAAACACATTTGCTTTTTAATTTTGCTAGCTTGGGGGTTTCAACTTAGCGGTCAGTGCAACCGCATTAAGACAGTAGCAGCTGCATTTTCAACACATGACCAAGAGACTTGACATACGTCAAAGATGAGTCAGATGTGTAGAGGAGAACCCAGTAGTTTTCCAAAATAAAACTTCCTTCAGAACCAGATTATAAGTAAAAATGAAAAAATGCGGGCCGTGTTTCTGTTCCCCTCTGTAGTCCAGTACCAACTGTCCCATGGACCAGTACTAGCCTGAGGATCGGGAACCACTTCTGTACATTACATTTACAACAGGAAGGTACTGCAAATAACTTACCATAGCATATCAACTACATACATTTAACATTGAATTTAGGTAGATGGGGTTCACAAACATTTGTGAAAGCAATAATTACATCACCTCCATGGAGTAATTAAATGAACGTTGCTTCTTTCTTTAAAAAATGCATTTGTTTTAGTAAGCTAGATTTACAGTAAAATATGATAACCAAATCTGTTTTACCCTAATTTTAAAAAATCCTATTTAAATATCTGATTTGTTTACGAATAAGTCTGTGGTTTCATTAACAAATGAAAAAATACAGATGATAAAAAAGAGGAGTTGTTTATCCAGAAATAGGTCAATCTTCAGTAACAGGTTCCACCTCATATGGAGCAGAAAAAACCTCACAAAGTTAAATCACTTAAGACACTCTAACCTCTATTATAAGTCACATTTTACAATAATTCAAAGTCTGTTTGGTTAAAGGATATTTTACTCTACTGTTAAAAAACATAAGCCATGATTTCTTTGCATCCTTTTTCAATGTGTTTTTTGGAAAACGAAACTAAAAAGATGCCCTAAAAAGGCAATTTGAGAAAGGACTGAATCTCATTTATTGAAACCATTAACACCCATCCTACACTACAGACACCAGAAGGCCTCCTGCTGTCTTTATTGGGAAAACACTGTCTGGCAGTGACAACACTGTGAAGGAACTCTGTCCTCCTGTCACCCAGAATCCTTCATAACACAGACTGCATGAGTCAAGATTGATCCAAGGAGAATGATATTTAGGAAACTGTGCCATATGACATGAAAATGCTTCCATTTATCCAACAGATACAACATTGATTTTTATCATTTCTATTAAAGATTCTGCAAAAAGCTGGAACACATTACACAATGTGGCATTTAGTGCTTGGCTCAGTCAGATCATGCTGCATGGAATGAGGACAACATAACAGCTGGAGAGAAAGAAAAGGTATCTTTCACAAAAGACCCAATAGGATTCATTTAAATGTTACCTGTGAAGGTTATGAAAACTTATTTTCTTGCTTGTTATCCAACAAAGCTTATGAAACAGCAGCAGAGCAGAGGAGGCCGATGCTGAGCTTTGTATTCATTAACAGGACATTTTGTGTTAACTAATACAACAGATGATGATATAAGGAGGAATATGTAATTGTGTAGGTGGCAGGTTCAAATAACTGTCTGAATTTCAAAAGAGATTGCAGTTGAAGCTGAAATCATGAATTCATGCAGAGAGGAAGTGTGCTGCTTAGGTAATAGACAGTGCATCACATAACGTCCAAAGTGACGCCGCTTAGTGGTGACACGAGGAAGTGAAGTGAAAAGTAGGTCACCTGTTTAGAACAACAATCATAACTTCAATTGTGATCTGTAGCAAATGGGACACTAAAAGGGGGCATGACAGTTCACTTCGTACATTTAAATAAAGGTTCCTCTCATCCTTAAGAACCTTGCAACCTTTGTGCAACTTTTTCTGATCAAATACCTGACTGATATAACTGTTACTAGATCAGATTACTTAAATCAAATGATACAAGCAAAAATATGCTCGATTGCTTGAACTGTGTTAATAAACACTGCATTTGAAGGCTGCAACTCACCTTGATCCACTGCTGCATTGTACTTGTCCAAGGCCTCCGCTTGGTTCTGCTTTTTCCACAAAATCTCCCCTTCAATCCAGAATTTCCTGGCTTTGCTCTCCGTTGCAAAAAGTTTGTCCAACAAGCCGCTGAGGACCACGTTGATTCTCCGGCCGTCGCTTTTGTTCAGCGCCTGCTTGCACTGTTTACAGTCCCTGACGGAGTCGTCCTCCAAGCAGTGTTTGCAGAAAGTGTGCCCACACTCCACCGTCGTGGGCTCGTGGAGCAAACACTTGCAGATGCGACACGAAAACAGATCTAGAGGTTCGTCCTCCTCGCAGTCTCCGTCATCCGGAACTCCGTCTCCCCCTGAGCCGGTTTTGCCATTTAATGTCATGGGGAGACCCAGCTCTTTCTCTCGCAGAGTTCGGGCTATAGTTTCCACCAGAAGGGGAAGCTCTTCGGGGTGCAGTTTGCTCTGGTTGGCCGCTATGCAGTAGGAGTCGAGCGCCTCGGATATCCGCCCAGCGCGAGCTAGAGAGTCGGCCTTCCTCAGGCACAAGCCCCGATCTGGTTGCTGGAGATCCGAGAGCTGGGAGCTGTAGATCTCCACGGCCAGGTTGTAGTCACCCGCACGGTTAGCCTCCTCTGCTACCTCCAGCATTTCGGGGCAGATCCCAGCAGCCCTGGGGTTGGAGAGCGGGTGGAGAAACTGCTCGCTGCGGTGGGATTCAACTCCTGTCTCCATCTTCTTTACACCGCACAACAACACAATGAAAAATAGCAGACAAAGTTTTCCACAACCTGGAATTATGGTCTTCTTATTGCCATGTTTGTTAATCAATGTCAGGATAGAGCTGCCAGTGTATCATGGACAGTGGAAGTAGGTTGGGGTCATTTCCGATCTGGACGATCTTAGCAAATGAAAGCTTTTATAACATTTGCTGTTACGTGACAGACCAAAAGAAAAGCTAACGAAGTAATCATGCTAACCAATGATGTATTATGAAATAAGCAAATAGAGCTACGGTTCTCCTGTATTTAGAAGCTTGAAGTTCGCCATTACTCCACTTCTGAATCGCAAAATTGTCTCGTTTTGTCCAAAGCAACGATATTCCATCCACAGAGAAAGTTACACGAATGTAACGGATTATTTTGTTGAATCCATTAGTTAAGTCCTCCTGGTTCATCGAGTTGGAAGCCCTTTTTCCATTGAGTAGACAGTAACATTTTTATAGTTGCGGTACTAACTAATCTCAAAAGACAGGAAGTGGAGAAACACACAAATAATAAAACTATAGTAAAAACGCCGATAACATTTTAGCTACAGACCAACGAGCTCCGTGGATTTGGCGCTGATCCCCGGTTGTTTTTATATAAGAGTCCTCGGGAACTGAAAGCCAGAACGGCTAACGCTTGTTAGCTAACCCTGATTGCTCCTTTACCGCCCGCCGAACTCAGAAAAATTATTGTTTCGGGACAAATATTTTCCTCTTCTCGTCTCCGAACGAACCCGGGCGTCATGGTTTGTCCCTCATGAAGCAGAAATCCCACGAAAAAATAAAGTTTCTACCGCATAAAAACATCTTAATTGCTAACCATCTAGCTCTGGCAGCTAAACCGTCTTTGGATTTCATATACAGTTCTCCTAAGCAAGCCCAACGTGACACGTGATCAACGATCTGCGCGGCTATTGGCTGGCTCCGTGGCTTACTTATATAACTTAATTATATTGTATAACCTTTCACAAGCTACAATCAATGCTCAAAAGTAGGGGTTTGCTTCAAATAAATTGATATGTATTTGTTTCATCGCTTTAGCACGTGTTGTAGATGAAAAAGATAGGCCTTATAGTTTACTTTGGAATAAAATGCCCCACTCTTCGCTGGTTTTATGCGCAGGTCCAGTGTTTTATGTAATGTTTTATATAAGGAACGTGTCAGGTTTAGTTTCGCCTCCACCAGGACTCCCTGGCATGTCACTTCACTTCAGATGAGCAGAAAGAGCAATCTGTTCTCAAGACCATTTATTTAGGGGCAATTCACATTTTTTTTGGGTTCCAGACACGTTTTCGCAACAGCTGTGACCCAATTCTGACAGCCTCCACACAGAGGTACATTTGGCCAATAGATTCAGGGTGGGCAGGGAGTACCAACAGCTCATCACCCCATTAATGAAGGAATACCACATATAAATAGCTACACTCCAGTTATAGAACATAAATAATGGATGTGAGCATTTACAGATAAAACATGGAGTTGTTTTTAATTAGAATATGGGTGAGAACACAAACAAGGACTCGTGAGTGACAAATGAGCTCAGAGTCCATTGTGAGTTTCAGAAAAAAGTGTCCTAGTTGTGAATGTGTCCCAGTTACAATTACTAAGCTGAAAGCAACATCCCGAAGCAGCAGAAACCTCATCCATGATTCATGGGTCCATTGTGTGTTTTATAATTTTTTCTTTTTACAAAAGCACACATCCATCAGGTTTTCAAGAAAAACTCAAGACTTATCTTTTTAGCATAGTTTTTAAGTAATGTTTACATGTTCACATGTTTTACCTTAATTAGATTTTATTTACTGATTATTTTTGTGGGATGTGTGTTTTTCATGTTTGCTATTTTTAATTACTATTTTTTACTGTTATTTATTTCATATAATGCGCTTGGAGGTGCTTTTCAGTGGGAAAGGTGCTGTATAAATAAAGTTTAATTCAAATTTGACTGTACACCTCAATCAGAGGGTTCAAATAATAAAAAAAAACCTGCCTTTTGATGTAAATATCGATTAGAAAGTAAGTACATTTTAATTGTATATCAGTTTTCACAGACAGTGTCACACATTTCTTCACAGAAAAAACAAGAACAATACAATATAAATCATAAAATAAATAAAACAGAGTAAAAAGCAATTTAGTTTTTTGAAGAAACTTCAACTGTTTCTTAAAAGATTCCAAGGAATCAGCCACCTGAAGACAGAAGGGTAGGGCATTCCAGAGTCCTGGGCTGCAGGGTCGGTCCTGGGCTGCAGGGTTGGTCCTGGGCTGCAGGGTCGGTCCTGGGCTGCAGGGTCGGCCCTGGGCGTAAGCAACCTAGGCGGAGGCCTAGGGCACTGTCTGCTGGAGGGGGTGTCAAATGACCGTGATTAGGCTTTAGACTTAGCTTTTTTTTTTTTCAAGTTTATTATAATTTAAAAGTCTATAGCTGTTGGCCACATCACTCATTTGGTTTGAAAATAATAATTAAAAAAACATAACTAAAATAACTCAAAAGATTAATGGAATCAATAACTTTGCTAAAGGCAGCTCCTCTCCCTACCTGAAGCTGCCACTGTGTAAGCTGGGGGGCGGGTGGGTTGGCGGTGTTGCTGCTTTTAGTGCTTCTTTAAAACCTTTAGGACAAAAATGCAGCAAAACAAGCTCTCAGGGACAGCTTTAAAGTAAAAAAAAAGTATTCTTGTTTTTGGTGGAAAAAACTAAATAACTGGCGATCTAGGTTTTTTTTCCTATCTTTAAACTTTTATCACAGGAGATGTCTGTTTTAACACCTATCATGCTATATTTGGATATTCTTATGGTGACCCAGTGGTAGTGCATCTGACCCACAAAACAGAACTTTGTTGGTTTGAACCCCTCGGAGAGTAACTTTTTATTTGCAATAATCACAACTGGTTATTTATTTTTTAACGTGTCCTGTCCAACAGCTGAGGAAAGAGATGTGAGCTGATAGCCTCTTCTGTTAGACAGATTTTACTATTACAATCAGGGGTTATAAATCATCGGACACACAAGGTGCATATTCGTTTAAGCCCCTTTTGTAATTTAAACTAAACTTCATTTATATCAATTTTGTTCGTGTTCTTTTTTTTTGTTGCACCGGAAAGAAAAAGAAAGGAAGGAAAAAGAGAGAGCGAGCTGTCGAGGGTGGGGGGTGAAAGAGGGGTGGGGGGCACAAAAGAAAAGGGAAAAAGGTTGGGTTATAGAAGTTAGAGGATGATTACAGGGGAGAGAGGGTAGAATCGTAAAACAACAGGCAACAAAATGCTGGAAGCTTATAATCATTACAATCAAGTGTGAGTGTTAGTCTAAAATGGGTGGGGCCTGTCTACACACTCAGTTGTTACAAACATACTTGCTCTTCACAAACTTGTCCAGATCTAGTGGACATCACACGCACACTTATGCATACAAACCAACACATGTAAAGTGTTCCATTCAGTCACATAAACTATTTGAAGGTGCAAAGGTGAGCCGACACCTGTGCTCAGGTGAATGTTTATGTTAAGCTGAAGTGGATGATGGAATGTAAAAAAGTTGGTCAAATGAACTAGCCACAGCTAGGAAGGACAGTGTGTAAAAAACATAAGAGAAGGAACACGTTAACCACTAAAGCTACTATTATTGGCTATTCAATCTATTATTCAACAAAGGAAATCTGCAGCCTTTTCTCCAATGTTAACGTAATGGAAACGTATTAATCCTGTAATGTTTATATCATGAAAAAAATGACAGAATATTCACAATTTTTTTGAATCAAGATCTTTTTTTAAAAAAAACATTTGATGAAATCCATTAAAACCAGAGACATAGGCAGTATCAGTTGTAAAACATTGCGTGATTTAATAAGTTTCTGCTCACAATAATGTGTATTTAACATGCGAAAATATTAACATGAGTGTTCAGATAAAAAGCACCGGATATATAACCCACTGTCTCAAATTTGATCCACACATTTTTACATGATACAAAAAGAATTAATTATAAATATATATAATTATATATATATATATATATATATATATATATATATATATATATATAAATAGATGCAACACAAAAAATAATAGCCTATATAATAAAATCATTATAAATGAATAAATAGATCTTGAGCTTTTTTTAAAATCAATGGTCTCTAGCCTGCCTGAGACTCTCCGGCAGGCTGTTCCACAGGCGAGGACTATAATGGCAGAACAACGCCTAATCGTAAGTTTTAGTCCTCACCTTAGGAACAACTAATAGGACAACACCGGAGGACCTCAGGGTCCGCAAGGGTTCATACTTTATAACCAGATCCCTTAAATAAGAAGGCCCCAGACCATTAAAACATTAATAAACTATTAAAGAACTTTAAAATCAATCCTGAAACGCACAAGGAGCCAAAGCAGCAACTTTAAAATGGGTGTAATGTGTCCCCCCCCACCTGGTCCTTTTTAGAACTCGTGCCGATGAGTTCTGTAATAGCTGTAAGCTAGCAAAAGGTTTTTTTTAGGTAAACCAGAGAGCAGGACATTATGATAAACTAGCCTACTAAAAATAAAAGTGTGCATCAGCCCCTCTTTGCTGGCAAGAGAGAGGAATGGGTGGACTCTGGCAATGTTTTTAAGATGATAAAATCCTGTCTTCACAACATTTCTGATGTGTAGGATGAAATTCAGCTCAGAGTTAAAAAGAAACGCCCAAGTTTCTCCCACAGTGAGAAGGTTTAAAATTCTGAAGATGACGTATCCTCTCTTGTATTCAGGACCTACGATTAAAACTACAGTTTTGTCCTGGTTGAGCTGTAAGAAGTTTTTTGCCATCCATGACATAATGTCCAAATGTCTACAATTTAAGAATGTTTATAGGTAAAAAAGATTTTCAAGAGACACTGCGATGTAAAGCTGTGTATAATCAGCAAAGGTGTGAAAGTCATGTCATCTGATGACATCCCGAAGAGATAACATGTATTAATTAAAAAGTATTGGGCCTAAAATCGACCCTTGGGGAACCCCACAACATATTTCACAGATTCTTGAAGAGCATGTATTCATACCTACATGACAGGAATAAAACCATTTAAGAACATTTCCAGAGAGGCCCACTAGACTCCTGAGTCTGTCTCATCAAATCTAGTGATCTACTGTATCAAAAGCGGCACGAAGATCCAGTAGCACCAGAGCAGAGAGTTTCTGTGAATCTAAGTTTATTCTGAGATCATTAACGATCTTTAAAAGAGCTGTCTCTGTACTGTGGTTTGTCATAAAACCAGATTGATATTTTTCTAAAATGATTGAGTTATTTCGAAACTCATGTAGCTGAGTAGCAACACTTTTCTCTATAAAGTTACTTAAAAACTGTTAAGTTGGATACTGATACTTTCCCATGAGAAGTTTTGCGCTGCTACTAGTTTTCTTTCAAAGTTAAAAACAAAAACAAAAAAAAAACTGCAATCTGAAAAATTGAAATTAGATGGAAAAAATGTGATGTGAATAAAAATAAATTCAATGGCTTTCTTGAAATGTTCTATAAAAGTAATAGATTTTTCTGAAAACTCAAAAAATTAATTGTTGAAATAATTATTATATTTATATTAAAATGTTCCATATCTGCAGGAATTCTTCTGGTATGTTAAGAAATAAACTTTTTCCTAACCTAATGTAGAATATAATAAAATCAAGTAGCATACAATAGAATTTTTTATTACAGACTCAAGATCCAAATGTTAACACCATAAACAACAAAAGACAAAAGCAAGAATTAAAATACAAGTAAAACATAAAAATAATCTTAAAAACAGCTATATTTTAACATATTTATTAATTCATATGTATTTCCATACAACTATCACAAAGATTTCTTTTTTAACTGTTCATTTTTTGCCCCAGTTGAATTAATTTTCTAGTATTCATCATGCGTTTTCTTTTTGATTCGGTAACATGTGCGAAGACTCCTGACTGCCCGCTTCTGTAACAACCATAACCATAAAATACGAATACACACATGCATGTACACTCATGCATGCACACATGAGAAGCAGACCCACATAACACACGGTCATTCCCCTAGAGCACCTGTCTTCCAGCTCGTGTAGCTCATTGTCAATGTGCTCTCAGTCAGTGGGAGTAAATAATCGGGAAGGCCATCAGCAACACGTGAAAGATCCTGCTGCTGGCTTGCACACATGCAGTTACAGCGAGGGGGCAGAGGGCGGGATGTTGCGGTTGCCATGGTTCCCTCAGACACTTGATGTACCCTTTTCCGCTGGGCTAGACACATGAGGATGACGATCCCATTGTTGCTTATCCTAAAATGTAACCCCCTTATTAACTGTTGATGCCTTTACATCAAGATTTCATCAACCATTTATAATAAAAATGTTACTACTACTAATAATAATATAAAAAACTCAAACTCTTCAAGCAACAATGATTTGAGCAGACAGTATTGCAGATTTTCTTCCGATTAAGGCATACTGTTACTAGAAAAGGTTAAATTTAAGTTTTTTTCTATTGTTTCAATGTGGAAATATAGTAAAAGTGATTCAAACTCAGCTTTACTTTTAAATAAAAACCACGTAAAATAAACATATTTGATAAAAATGTAGAGGGTGTGTGTGAAAGAACAAGTTTGGAAAATTAACAGGTTGATTGTCTGAAAAAGGGGCGGCCGTGGTGCAGCGGTAGGACAACTGACCTCTGATCAGAATAT